>OX451736.1:752206654-752759182 GCA_948472305.1 Vicia faba | reverse complement strand
CTTCAAATATCCATTTAGTTAGCAAACAAATATTTTAGACAAGATTTAGCCCTCAAATCATGCAATGGTTAATTTTAAGCAAGGGACAAAACAGGTTTAACCAGAGGTTATTCTTTTCTTATATTATAGATAGTTCAACAAAATCTTGAGTAATCATCTATAATAACAAGACCATAGTAATTATCACCTATGATTTAGTTTGTGAAAGTCCAAACAAATCCATGTGAAGAAGCTCAAGAGGTCTCGAATTTGAAACAACATTTTTAGATTTAAAAAAGACTCTTGTTTGCTTACCCTTTTGACATGCATCACATAGGTGATCTTTTGAAAACTTTATTTTAGGTAGACCAATTACTAAATCTTTTGCAACTATTTTATTAAGTAGATCAAAGTTGACATGTGTCAAACGTCTATGCCAAAGCCAAGAGTCCTCACTCATGGTGACAAGACATTGAGCATTATTCAATGACACTTCTTTTAAGTCTAGCATATAGATGTTATTAACCCTCACACCACTAAACATACAATCCTTCTTTTCATTATGTTCTATTATGCAACAATATTTGGTAAAAATTACTTTATACTCATTGTCACACAATTGACTAATGCTAAGAAGGCTATGTCTAAGGCCTTCAACTAACATAACATTTGAGATAATAATAGTTGAGGGATTGCATATACTATATTTTTTGAGTATTGCACATTTGTTGTGATCACTATAGGATACAAATCCTTTCTTCTTCATCATAAATTCAGAGAATAGAGAGATGTCTCCCGTCATGTGTCTTGAACATCCACTACTGAAAATCCATTTTCCCGTCATAGCATCAAGATATTCAACTTACATAATCAAACAAAAGTGGTAGGTACTCAATTCTCATTGGGTCCTTGGGAGTGAATAAAATAATTGTTGCATTTGGGCAACCATTGGAAATTTCCTTTAGGAACTATAAAGCACATAAATTTTTATTTTTTATAGTGTGGCCTTTCTTGCAACAATAGTGACAAAATAATTCATGATGAATTTTACTTTTTCTATTTGACTCCTTCTTAATCAAATTATAATTTTTATGAGGATTTTCAACATTTAAAGGATTAATGAAAAATCATCATGAGATTGTGATGCCTTGTCCACTTTTGCTTTAAGAGTATTCACTTCTTGTTGCCAAATTTGACAAGTTTCACAACCGAACCGACTAGGTTCCTCATCCTCATCTTTATGTTTTTGACGATCCACAATGGAACACTTTAATGCTTCAAATTGTTTATTTTATTCTTTAACCTTTGCTTCCAAGTATGTAAAAAAAAATTCATTGGAAGCAAGTTTCTTAAAAGCAGATAATGATTCTTTTTGTAGATTATCAAAAGCAATTTTCAACTCTATAAAAGGAAATTTATCAATATTAGCATACTTAGACTGACATACACTCTTTTTCTTGCCTTGATGTTGATTTTCCATGAAACAATAGTTTACCTCTTCATCTCTATCACTTGATATTTCATTACTTGGGGCATCGCTATCACTATCCCAAGGAACATAGACCTTTCTAGAACTCTTAGAGTTATTTCTTTGACCCTTTCCTTTCTTATTGGCAAGAGATGGACACTCTGATCTATAATTACCCGATTTTCCACATTCATAACATATACCTTTTACCTTATCCTTTTTGTTGTTGTCTTCATCTTTAGTAGATATAGATTGTCTTCTTAATTTCACAAGATTATTTTCGGAGTGTTTGACACCATTCTTTCAAATGTATCAATTATATTTTCTCACAAATAATCCCATTTATTCATCATTCGAATTTTCCTCATCACTATCATTAGTGAGCTCCTTCTTTAGGACTTTGATCTTGAATCCTTGATAACTTTAGACTTCAATAATTCCTCCTTAATTATTCTTTTTTTCTTTTTCTTTTTCTCAAGCTTCTTTTCGTGTTTGTCCAAGCAATTAAATTCTTGCTCGTGTTCTTCCAACTATTCAAACAAGGCGGTGAGATCAAGTGTTGCAATATTATTGGCTTTCTTGATCACGGTGACCTTTAGTTTCTAATTCCTAGTAAGACATCTCAAAACCTTGTTAGTAGCAATAGCATTGGAAATAGGATTACCTAGCAAATTTAAACGATTAATAAAATGTGAGAACAACATTTGCATTTGAGAAATGGTTTCACAATGATTCATGCGAAAGAGTTCAAACTCTTGATTAAGTGTATTAATCCTAGCTTGTTTGATCTCATTAGTTCCCTCATAGATAACTTGTAGAGCATCATGTCGCGTCTAGGATTTTTATTGAAGCGCGAACATGGCGGAAAAGAAGAGTTTCCATCAATGTTATTTATCACAAGAAAGGGAAAGGAAAAACTGAGTAAACCTAAAGGAAAGAAATAACATGGCCACACGACCAAGAGAAAGGGTAAGGAAGTCGATTATGCAAGAGGAAGGTATTAGCACCCCTCACGTCCATGGTACCCCACAGAATCCACTCAAGTTTGTTCTAATCAAAGGGTGTATAAAAATCTAAAGCCTAATGCTAAGGTAATTCATTCAAAATATATACAAAAAGAAAGTTTTTATCAATTGTGCCTGCCTCGGTTGTGAACCTTCGTGCCTACGTACCACCTTATGTGCAATGGGGATCAAGGCACTCGTAGTTCAACTAAAAAGGTGTTCTGGTTTGTGTTGTACCCCAAAATTTTTCCTCTCTTTTCTCAAAACATTTCTCACCAAAGATCTAAAATGCTTAAGGGTTCTCAAGGGATTGGTCAGACAAGCTCACCTCCTAAGCATTGAGCCTCCAAATTAGGGTTTTGGTTTTCTCAAAGACAATTGGACTTTTAATTCCTCAAATGACTTTAATGGTTCATTATAGGTCTCCAAGATTTCTCATACTAAGTTTCAATTCTTGCATCTCAAATTTGCTCAGTCAATTGCTCAGATGATTGAAAATCAGTTGTATTGGGTAAAAAGTCAATTATGGTCAACATACAGACAAACTTCATATTTTTTTACAAATATAAACATTTTGAAGTCATATTCATAAATTGATCAAGTTTTGATCATAATTCCCTTAGAAAAACACTCAAATCATCAAAGGGGCAAAATTGTCAAAATTAGGGTTTTGACTGAGAATGACTGATCATTGACTTTTGACCTAGTACATGACCTAATGGATTGAAGCGTAATCTCAAGAACTAAAACACAATATCTTGACCTAATTTCATGGCTCAAATTATTTCTCAAGATCAACGGATTGATAGTTGAAATTTGATCAACTGATGAAAAGTCAATTGATATACAAAAAGTTAAACTTTGACTTTTTGGTAAACATAAAATTTCAAAGATCAATATTCATCAAGACACTCAAAAATATCAAACTTGGTCAACAAGAATCAAGAAAGTCAAGAAAGTCCATAAAAAGTCAAAGTTTCAAGACTTAGAAAAATTTCTAAGTGTTTTCAACCTTGACAATTTCATTACTTCACGATAATTTTTCACCAAAATGCAAGATGATTCAAGAAAAACTTTCAACATGAAAGTTGTAGATCTTGATGAATTCTTAAAATTTATCCTTGAGGGTTGATGTCTAAAAAATTCTTAGGTTTGAAGATATAAGCTCATGAAGTCATGACATTTTTACAAAATAAGTAAAATTTTCAACAAGTTTAGGCAGATTTTTGTCCTAACTTCTTGGTCAATTTTCACCTAGTTACAATTTGATTTTTCCATAGTGGTCAACATGAAGGTTGTAGACAATGTTTCAAGATTTCCAAAATGTCTAAGAACTTGAAGAGATCATGCTTGAGCTAGGAGAATCAAATATAAGAAGTTGAGCATCCATTCTTGAATTTTAGGTTATCTTCATGAAGAACACATAACAAAATCCCATAGCTAGGATGCATGTTCTTGCTTTGTAAGCCTCTTGACTTGAAAATCTGTCTATAATCAGATGTTTACACAACTAATTGAGCTATGATACAAGAGCTTGAGCCATTGTCCAAGTTAATTTGGCATTAAGGGAAGAAAGTTCACACTTCCATTTTGGAAAAGTGATTTTAATCACAAAGTCAACTTGTCTTGAGCCTTGAACTTGTTCCTTCTGATCACACTCCATTGTAAAGTGAAGAAGCAACCATCTACAACCTGCTAACCACCCTAATAGTCTTTGTACTATGCATTGGAACAAGATGTTTCAAGCTTGCTTCAGAATCAAGTCACATGACTATAACATGTGATCTCTTGATTCTGATTATTTCAAGCTTCCAAACCTTTTCTCTATAAATAGAGAATTTATATGCAATCTAAAACAAGAATTCAATAGCCCTCAAACTCCCTAAAAACTCATAGTTTCACACAAACCTCCATTGTTGACATTTCTGACCAAAAACTTCAAACACTCAAATCCCTCACGCGTTTTCACTTTTAATCATTTAAAAAGCATCTATACATCATAAAAAACTCATCCCCTCCCCTGTTTCAAAACTGTAACATCATCTTCCTCATCTACTAAACTCAAAAACAAAACTCTACACATTGACTTCTCCAGCACGATTCAGGCACTTTCAGCACAAAGTAAGATTTGCATTAGCTTTCTAGGACTGCAGTGAAGTTATCTAGATAATCACAACACCTCCAGAAGTGCTCAAACTCTATACACGATTTCCAGTTTTGAGGTAAATTTTCTCAACTTTGAACTCTCTCTACAAGCATCATTAATGGTTACTTTGTGAATGAAAAATGCAGACATCATAGCGCTGGAGCTAACCATGCCTTTAGTTTTTATTTATGTTTCCTGAGTGATGAGAATTTTGAGTTTGAACTTTATAAAAAAATTAGGGTTTATTTGGTCCTAACAAAAATTAATGTTCATCTTTGATTTATAGTTTAAGTTGTTTACATGGTTGAGTTCGTAGGAGCAAGTTTCATGTTTATACTTTTGCAAATAGTGGAGAAATGAGGAAGTTAAAATATTCAAAAATGGTGTTGGAGATACTGGCGCGAGGTTAGGGATGAAGTGTCATTAGGAAGAGGTTTATTTTAAATTTAATACAAGTTGTATTATTAACGGATGAAACGGTCACCCCAGTGGCAGAGGAAGCGCTCAGGCATTAGTGTATAGGGACCTGGGTTCGAGCCCCAGTGGTTCCCTTTTGTATTTTTTTCATGTTTTCCTTATAGATTCAGTGCATCAAGCCATGCGCGTCCACCATGAAGCTTCACATTAATACCATTGGATCATCATACTATTAAATCCAGCGCATCTAAGAGCAATCGCATGATGCACCTCAGAAGACTGTCCACAAATGATCCATACAGGCACTTGGACTCTTGTTCTGGGCCTGAAATGTTTTTTTATTTCTCACCCTCCTTTTACTAAATAATGTAGGCCCATTTATTTTTATTTTTATTTTTGATTCAAACAAAAAATTTATAATGGGCCTTTTTGCTAACTCTTAACCACCTCTTTTAATTTTCAACACCCCAAGCACAATATTTTCATATTCTTTATATTTTCTTATTTTTATTTCTCTATTTATTTTTTATTTAATCAAAAATACAAAAATATATTTTTCTTGAATAATAATATTTAAAATATTTTAATTCCATTCTTCTTATTTTATTTTATTTCTTACATTTATTTTCAAACCAATAAAACCTCAAAAATATTTTTCTAACAATTAAATTCTCTTTTGATTTAATTTAGATTTAGGTTTCTATATTTAAACTATTTCTCCACTTAAATTAATTTCTTTTATCTTAGTCAAGTTTATTAATTTCTCTTGTAATTAAATTTAATTAGCTTAATTAGGTTAATTACTAAAATCTTTTTTCTATCAAAAACCCAAAAAAACAATTTCTTTCTTCATCTCTATATTTTGTACATTCTATTATTATTCATGTTCAATGGTTTGTAATAGATAATTAGGGCTTTATTGCTTTCCTCCCCCTATTCATAAACTTGTACCCCCCTCATTCCCAAAGCGTTGTAATAACGTAGGACCTTTAAATTCTGCTATTTATCGCTTTCCTTATTATTGCTAAGTAATTAGGGTTTGCATGACAAGACTAAAATCAAACCTAGCAAAACCCTAATTCAAAAGATAAAATACTTGAAAACAAAATACTTTGCACACATGCACCTCTAGGGTAACCCACACTTGTTGCCTCAGATATAAATAGTCATGTCCCTCGAACGTGAGATGTTTTAGCAAAAGGCCCTCTATTAAAAGATCGTAGTCCCTCGATGACCCTTAAATGTTGCCTTCAGTAAATGATCTTAGGCCCTTTACGACAATTGCTAAAACATCTTACAAGTTGCCTTGTATGACTGCACGACGACCCACGCATGTCCCTCACATCCAATGATATGGCTCTCTACTAACCAATGTTAGACAAGCACTATCTAAAGGAGGAGGAAAAGAACAAATAATTTTTGAGTAGCTAGATTGCTCGTAATTGCTTTCTCACAAACAAAACCATTTCCACACATCACACTTTCAAAACACTTTTCAAAACAAACATTTTGTATACATTCTCAACGATACGAGAATCATTATGTGATACGGTGGCAGAACCGACTGTTAATACTGGTTTTATGTTTGTGTTCGCAAATGTTGTAGTAAGCAAGAGTCGCCACTGACTTTTCTTTTATCCAAATTAAGGAAAGGGTGAAAAGAACAGAAAAAGACCTTTTTTCGAGAATTTTCTGAGTAAGGGGGGTAGATTATGGAAAGGGAAGGTGTTAGCACCCTTTCCATCCGTAGTCACCTACGGGCTCTTAGATGCTTAGCTCATTTTAAAAGTACCTTGTGCTTTGTGTTTTGAAAAAGTGTTTTGAAATGCCTTAGTACGGAGATTCGCTTTGTGATAACTCTTGTATCAGTCCTCAAGTGTGACAAAGCAAATGTTTTATTTTATTTTCTCCATATCCTACTATTAGTGAGTAGGTAGCTCTATCTTTGGACGTATGAGGGACATTCGATGGGACGTCACGGTCACAGAGGCAACTTGGAAAGGAATTTTAGTAAATGTCCTAAAGTTCTAAGATCACTTTTAACTGAGGCAACATCGAGGGGCTTGTGATCTTTCAAGCTAGAGGACAACTACTAAAACTTCTCACGTTTCGAGAATTGTGACCGTTTTCTGAAGGCAACTGAAGTGGGATACTGTTGTACCCCAAAATTTGCCCTCCCATTTTTCATACAAGATGTTATCCCAGGGTTTCTCAAATATCTAATTTGGCTCAAAAGTTGATCAAACAGATTTTTTTCTAGGCAACAAGTCAGCAATTAGGGTTTTGCACTTCTCAAAGGAAATTGAGTCGTCAAGGTTTAAAATAAGTCATCATGTCTCCTCAAAGTTGTTTAAGTCAGTTTTCAAACCTCGCATTACAAGTTTGCCCAATCCATGGCCCAGATAACTGAAAACGGCTACATTGACTTGAAAATCGCTCTTGTGCGAGAACAAATTCAAACGATCGTAACTTCTTTATTATTCAATTTTTTTGAGCGGTTTTCCTTGCATTTGATTCTTCTTGATGCCCTCTCAAATTTCTCTTCATGTATCAAAAGCTGATTACGCGCAGAAGATCACCAAAATTCAAATGCGTTAGAAGTCGCATCATGAATTTTGACCTAATTTCAAACAGCAGTCGTCTGATCTCTAAGAATTGTGATTTGTTCCAAATTATAAGACCTTGAGACGTTTATTTCTGGTCATGGTCATATGTGATGCCGTTCATGGGTTTATCTTCAAAGAGTTGAAGGAAAATTGGGCTTGGAAGATTTTAAAGCTATTGAATCATTGCAAGGCATTTGTGTGATTTTAAATTTTTCTTAACCACAATTTTCTGAGGATTGATGTTATTCTTGGGAGCATGTTCTATTTGGATAAGATATAAAGATTAAGACTATTATTTTAAACAATCATGATTGTGGATTCAATTAATCAATTGGGTTTGAGCTCTTAAACATTTATTTTGTTTAAGAGTGCAAAAATACATGATTTATCCTATCATATTGTGTTTGCTTAAAATGCAAGTTATCAAGCAAGATTTTTATCCAAAGTATTCAATCAAAGTTTGCAAGTTTTTGTACAACAAATTCTACTACACCAAATTTTATTCAAGTGTTTGATTATTTTTTACATTACAAATGAATTTACAATTTGTTTGTCTTGTTTACAAAGAATCTCAAGATTACAAAGAGAATTTCTTGTTTGCTTCTTCGGGTCTTCATCTTCATCTTCAAATGATCAATCCAATCTTCGTTGGCATCCAAGTCTTGCTTGTCGTTCATGAAACAAATCAAAAGAAAAGAAGATATAATTAGCATATAATATTGAAGATAACAAGGAAGTTTCAAACAATTTTTCTCCTAATTCATCACTAGGGTTTGCTTTTAGGAATCAGAATTTTGGTCTATCATAATCTCTCTCCCCAATTGCAAATCACAAGAAAGGTTTCCCTTCTTGGTTCACAAAAAGAAAAAAAAGAAGTTTACAAAGGCAAGGTCAAACTGCAAACAAATAGCAGACAACAAGCAAGTTGTCCAATACAGCATAAACCTGCAACAAATGCACAAGCCAACAAGCTATTCCAACAGTTCAAACAAGCAAAGCAGCCCCAAAACTACAACAAACAAAACAACAGTGCCAATAACAAAACAGGCAGCAAACAGCAAAATAACAGCACAGCAGGCCTACAGCAGATACACGAAAGGGGAAAACAGCAGCAACACAACCCAAAGCAATTCATAACAAAATATTAGCATCAAATGTAACAAGGTAAGCCAGCAAAACGATGTATCATCATTTCCCTATTATCACAAACCCTTCAGAATGTATTAAGCCAAATACGGCTTTTGTTTCATAGAAAAATGAAAGAGGAAATAAGTAGGGTTAGGAGGATATCACCTAGGCCACATAACCAGTCCCAAAATTGTGCAAAATTGTTATGCACATAACAAACAAACTGGCAGCCTTGCAAAGCAAACCAACCTGCAAAAACAAAACATGCCAAAGTTCTGCTCCTTATACTGTGAAGCCTGCATTACAGTCCAAAGCCAGTCCAAACTTGCACTAAAATGGCAAAACCAAAACTGCAACAAAAGCAATAAAGCATTGTACTAAATCGTTAAAAAAAAACTCATTATTTCCCCCCCTAAACCCATTGTTGTTGTGCATAAAACCAGGGCAGCCCTGTTTGAAAAGGAGGACGGCATCAGATTCTTTCCAATACACTCAAATCCTTTTCTTTTTCTCTCGTTTGAAGACACCCATCTTCACCAAAAAAAATCCACAACACCACATGTTGTTCTTGCTTATTCAAAATAACAATAACATTTCTTTCAGTTTTATCTGCTATTATCTTTTCATCCAAAACTCAGCAAATATAGAAAATAAAAATTGAGAAGAAATTACTAGAAGAAGAGAGTTGTGATGCTGTAAAGAACTTTTCCCAAACAACTTCAGAATATGAAATTTCCAGGAGTAACACAATAATTTCAGTTTCTAGAATTTCAGATTTTAAGAGCATAAGAGTTATGAAGAGTTAAAGAGCAAATTATTACCCGAGTTCCAGGAATTCTTTTCTTCCTTATCAACTCCAATTTCAAATAAACATTGAAGCAATCCTCGGCCTCGCAGGTTGGTTAAATTTTCTCCTTATACACTATGATGTAACCTTGTAATATCTTGCTTGTTTCTTCATAAATATATGCATTTATTGTTGTTTCACCATGTTGTTGTTGTTCACTACAGAGAGAGGATAAGAAATCAGGAATTTATATAAAAAAACAAAACAGAGAAAACCACTCTCAAAACTCTGCCCATACACCTCCAAAATTCTACTCTCTCTGACCAAAAATACTCCAACCCTCTAACATTGAAATTTTATGCAAATAACCTTTATATCTTTTTGTAACATTCACAAACACGCTCACATAATCTTCAATCTAAATCTACAACACTATACAAGCCTACGAATCCCAAGTTATCAGAAGAATCAAAAGATAAAAGATCACGACTACTCACCTTTGGCTCAGCCACGGTCGATCTCACCGGGAGATGCTTCTATCATCTCCGTTTTTCTTTCACTTTCAGTTGAAGATTTTTGTTGGTACACAGAGGGCGCCGAATCTCTCTTTCTCTTTACTCGATTTTCAAGCCCCTTTGTAGAAGTTGCCTTATTTGTGAATTATATGCAAAAGTTAAACACAACACAATATGCCTCCACTTATCATCTCATCGTATTTCGAACCTCAAGCATACTTCATCGCAAACCGTTGCACCATTAAACCCTCGAGTTTAGACCGCTCACAAATCAGATTCACAGATGTTATTGGGAGAAACTAGGTTTGGTAGCTGATGAAGCTTAGGGTTTCTGTTGTTTCTCTCTTCCTGGATAAAGCCAAGTGGTCCTGTTTTTGGCCCATGGGATACTAACTCTCCACACCCCTAACGCCCCATTTCGTTTGGTAAGTGGGCTTAACCTTTAGCCTAACGAATTTTCAGTTTCACCACCCCTTTTTAATTTTTCACACCCTATTTTTGTTACTAACTTGATTTACATTTAATTTAGCTTAGATATGGTTTAGTAAAAATTAATTTATTTTTTTAATTAGTTTAGGATTTTGTAAATTATTTTACTAACTAATTTTTGTATATTAAGTCTTAATTGATTCATTTAATTTCTAAATAATAAAAATCCTAAAAGACAAAAAAAAAACATATAAATTAATTTCTTTAGTAATTTATTTTCTTTAAAAGAATAGAATTTTATTTTATTTTTTGTTTTTCCTTCCAAACTTATTTACAAACAAATACTTAGAATCTTATTGCTATACCTTGTTAATTAATTTTATTTCATAGACCGTTATAATTCTAATTAATTGTTCAATTCGATTTGGTTGTATTGATTGCCTATTTTAGACTTTTTAATTGCATTCAATTCATCCCCATTTGTAAATTTGTACCCCCATTCCTGAAACTTTGTAATAGCGTAGAATTTCAATTCCCGCAATTTACTGTTTTCTTTATACTGTATAATAATTAGGCGTGTATGGCAAGATTTAAAATCAATCGCTAGATAACCTAATTTCAAAGACAAAATAACTTGAATCAAACACACTTTTTTACACGCGCACCTCTAGGGTAGCCTCGCTCGTTGCCTCGGAAACACAGTCATGTCCCTCGAATATGGGACACTTTAGCAATGACCCTTCGATAAAAAAAGATCGTAGTCCCTCGATGACCCTCGATGTTGCCTTCGATAAAACGATCTAATCCCTTACGAAAAATTGCTAAAGCGTCTCATAAGTTGCTTTCGATGACTGTAAAATTGACCTGCGCCTGTCCCTTCACATCCAACGATGGGGTTTCTTACCAAATCAATGATAAGATAGCCACATCTAAAAGAGGAAGAAAAGAACATTTGAGACCTTTCGAGTAGGTAGATTCGCTCCTAGTTACTCGCTTGTTCACGACAAAAAAAACATTTTTACACCAACACTTTCATCTCAAAACATTTTGTATACGTTCTTATAGAGACGAAAACCATTGCAAAACATCTTTCCAAAAACCACTTTCAAAAACACATTCCACAAACACATCTTTGAACTATCTTTTGAAACAACACTTTGTACGCGTTCTTATAGAAACGAGAACCATTACAAAGATATTTTCAAAATATTTTCAAAGCCCACACCACAAGCACATTGTCAAAATAAAAGTAAGTGATCTAGCGAGTAACTAGGAGCCCGTAGATAACTACGGATGAAAAGGGTGCTAATACCTTCCCTCTTCATAATCTACCCTCCGAACCCGAGAAATAATCTCGAAAGGTTTTTCCTGTGCTTTTTTACCTTTCCTTTTGAATAAAAGAAAAGTCGGTGGCGACTCTTGCTATCCGCACAAATGCGATCAAAATGCAACACCTCAAGTCAGTTCTCCCACCGTATCACAGATACCCTAGAGGTGCGCATGTGCAATTGTATTTAGTTCAAGTATTTATCTTACGCATTTAGGTTTGCTAACGTTTTTTATTTTCAGTCTTTCCATGCAATCCTAGTTACTAGCAGTTAATATGTACAAAAGAATGTAAAGTGCGAGAATAAACCTTATGCTATTACATGGCTTCGGGGAGGGGATATTTACAATGTCCAAAAATTTAGGGGGGAAAGAAATTAAGGAAAGCAGTAAAGAGCCCTAGTTTTAGCTATTACATATTGTCAGCAGATACATGAATGGCAAAAAATTCGAAAATAAATAACACGCATAAATTGAAAATAATGTCTAAGCATTCTAAGGAAATAAAAATATTTTTGCTTGTTTTTATTTATTCTAAGAAAATATTTAAAACTAAATTAAATGAGAAAAGAAAAGAAACTAAATGTAATCCTAATTACTTAAGTAAAAGAAAAATAATTATTAATTAAAAATAATTTTAATAAAAACTAAATCTACTATTTTTTTTTGTGTTTTTACTTAAGGAAATATTTGAATGAAATAAACCTAAGTCTAGTTAATTTTAAATTGATAAAATAAAATTAAAATAATTAATTAATTAAATTAATTAAAATTAAATTAATTGAAAAAATCCTAAGTCTATGATATTTTTTGATTTTTTATGATTATTCGTTTAATTAATAAATAAGGAAAAAAGAAAAATTAATAAAACTAAAACAAAACAATCAAATGGCTAGATGGGCCTGATAACAAAATAAAAAAAAGGGTGTTGTTTGGGAATTCGCTGGGCCCAAAGCTGAAGCCCGGACTTTGCACTCAGTTCAAAATCAAGCATCACAATTCTTCTTCTTATAGACCTAAAATAAATGGTGCAGTGGAAGCAACCAACAAAAACATTAAGAAGATTGTGCAGAAGATGATAATAACATACAAAGACTGGCATGAGATGTTACCGTTTGCTCTTCATGGCTACCGTACTTCAGCTCGGACATCAATTGGGGCAACTCCCTTTTCTTTGGTCTATGGCATGGAAGTTGTCCTGTCAGTGGAAGTTCAGATTCCCTCACTAAAGATTATGAATGAAGCAGGCCTAGGCGAAGACGAATGGATTCAGACCATATTGGATCAATTGAACTTGATCGATGAAAAGCGACTGGCTGTTGTTTGCCATGGTCAGATTTACTTGATCGATGAAAAGCATATGATCAAGGCTTTCAACAAAAATATCAGGCCTCGAGTATATCAAGCTGGTGACTTGGTAATAAACCGCATCATTCTTCCATAAGGCGACCCCATGGGTAAATGGACTCCCATCTACGAAGGGCCATTTATTGTCAAGAAAGTTTTCTCTGGTGGTGCCATGATGCTGACTACTATGGACGGTGAATATTTCCCACACCCTATGAACGCGGACATAGTCAAAAAATACTACGCATAAGAGACCCGCTAGGTTGACACACCTAGGAAAGATAAGGGCATCCCGACAAACCAAAGGTTAGGACAAAAATTAGGGATATATGCAAAAGATTGTACACCTGGCAAGTCGAAAACCCGAAAGGGAGATTTGGGCAAAAATGGGTATCCTGGTGGGCTGAAAACCCGAAAGGACGGTCCATGCAAAAATTAAGGATTAAAAGTGTATGACTATGTCTCGTGGAATCACCACAGTAAACTTTCTTACCAATGTCCGAGTTCAAACGGTCCAAGATCAATCCAATCAACTTTTTTCAATGGCAAGGGACGTTCGAAGACATTGGGGCAATAGTAGAGTTGGAACACAATGAGATCATTTCCACATGGTTTTTGTTTTTGTTTTCAATTTTGTTATCCTTTCAACGATTTCCTCTTACTAGGATCTCCGTCTCTTTGTATAAAAACGCCTATTCATGGGCAAAACATCAATACAAATATACTTTGAAGTGCAAACTTTTTTGTTTTTGTTTTGAGTGCAAATATGTCCAATGACTAAAATTGAACGAACATGTGCATAAGAACATGATTAAAACTATTTAGCAAATATGTGCTTCCAAGCAGCAATGAGCATCTCTTTAATGCATTTGAGATATCCCTACAAAGTTATCTCATTAGAATTATCCCCACACAGCCTGCTATAATAAACCTTTGTCCCAACAGAGTTGCCCATAAAGTTGGATCTATAAAAACCTCGGTCAGAGTCTCAATCTCTCGGCAACCCTATCCCCAGCTGAGTTGGTCTTAAAAGAAGAAGTCTTGTGGGTTTCTTCCTAAAGAATTCATATTTCCAGTATGTCATTAAATATTCTCTTCAACAGGGTTTATTCCCCAACAAAACAATACACTCCTCAACAAAATCTTTTCCTATTCAAACAACTTTCAGTTACTATGAAGCCTGGACCCAACTAGATAATAGTTTAACTTCTCAAAATACTATGAAGCCTGGACCCGACCAGATAATAGTTTAACTTCTCAAGATACTATGAAACCTAGACCCGACCAAATAATAGTTTAACTTCTCAAGATACTATGAAACATGGACCCGACCAGATAATAGTTTAACTTCTCAAGATACTATGAAACCTGGACCCGACCAGATAATAGTTTAACTTCTCAAGGTATTGGAAAAAAAACCTGGACTCGACCAGACATGGGTTTAACTTCTTTTCCCCAGTAGAGTTTGCCTCTACCCCCAGCAAGTTACTGTGAAGCCTGGACCCGACCAGATATCAGTTCAACTTCATCATTTCAGCAAGTTAGTGTGAAGCCTGGACCCGACCAGATATCAGTTTAACTTTAACCTTTCAAGCGAGTTACTGCAAAGCCTGGACCCGACCAAATATCAGTTCAACTTCATCATTTCAGCAAGTTACTGTGAAGCCTAGACCCGACCAGATATCAGTTCAACTTCATCCTTTCAAGCGAGTTACTGTGAAGCCTGGAATCCGACCAGATATCAGTTCAACTTCATCATTTCAGCAAGTTACTGTGAAGCCTGGACCCGACCAGATATCAGTTCAACTTCATCCTTTCAAGCGAGTTACTGCAAAGCCTGGACCCGGCCAGATATCAGTTCAATTTCATCCTTTCAAGCAAGTTACTGTGAAGCCTGGACCCGACCAGATATCAGCTCAACTTCATCCTTTCAAGCGAGTTACTGCAAAGCCTGGACCCGACCAGATATCAGTTCAAATTCATCCTTTCAAGTAAGTTACTGTAAAGCCTAGACCCAACCAGATGTCAGTTCAACTTCATCCTTTCAAGTAAGTTATTGCGAAGCCTGGAATCTGATTAGATAGCAATTAACTTCATCCACCTCAAAAATCTACGAAACCTGGAATCCGACCAGATAACAATTTAACTTCAAGCAATTTTATGTGAAGCCTGGATTACGACCAAATAACACTTTAATTCACATCTTCCCCTACAAGTCACTGCGAAGCCTGGAATACGACCAGATAACAGTCAACTTCATTATCCTCAACAAATTGCTGCCAAGCCTGGATTTTAACCAGATAACAGCCAACTTTTGATGCTCTCCAGTCATGAATAATTCCCTAGTAGAGCATTGGACAACCAAAGTTCCTGAATTTTATTCCTCCAAGCAAAAATCAACACTCCCCACAGAGTTTCCTCATGCAAAGAGCTAAAGTCAATATTCCCCAGCGGGTTTCTCCTCAAACAATAAAATAGGGATTCCCAACAAAAAAATTCTAAAACAAAGTTAAAGATACACTTACTCTCCAAAAGTGGTTCAGGATTCAGCCTCCCAAGATTCCCCAGCATGTTGTCAAGGATTTATTTCCCTAGAAAAAGACATGCTGCAACAAATGCATCACATTCATAAACCATAATACATACATGACAAATGCATACAGCATAATCTCATTTATTTTGAGAACATCATTACGCCATGCATACATCTGCATGCAACTAATTCTCTTCCTTGTAGGAAGAATCAGCAGGCAAAAGACGTCTACCAGTTCATTATAAATCAACCAAAGAGTTATCCAGATACTTTCCCCAGTCACTCAAATGGTATCTTTAAGCCCATTCCCTACACAGTCAACTAGCACATCATCGAGTGTAAATTTTTGGGCACTTTAGTGTTCAATCATCTTCCACCTTCAAGTCACGAATGGCGGGCTCGCCAATCTAACTTTTCAGGTTTAAGAAGATTGAGCAGGGGCAGTTGTTGTACCCCAAAATTTTCCCTCTCATTTCTCAAGAATTTTTTCACAAGATCTTCCATGACTCAAGTTTGCAGCACTGATACCTCAATTTAAGTTTGGAATTGGCACAAGGGCAAAATGGTCAAAATGCACACTGAAAAGTCAAACTTTAACTTTTTAGTCAAAATCAAGTATCAAGAATCACATTTGATCAAGACAGGGTAGAATATGAAGTTGGTTCATCAAGAAAATCAAAAGTCAAAATTACTTTGGAAAAGTCAAATTTCTAAACACTTAGAAATTTTTCTAAGTGTTAAGAAAGTATGATAAATTCAGAACTTCTGATCAGATTTTCATCATGATGCAAATTGATTTAGGAAGAACTTCTGACACAAGAGTTGTAAATCTCAATGAGATCTAAAACATTGCAGAACAAAACTTCTCCTAGAAATGCTGGGATTTCAAGTTATAAATCTTTGAAGACACGTCCATGAAACTAAAATACTTGGTAAATTATGAGCGTTTCCAAGTCAGAATTTGGTTAGAACTTCTGGGCTAGTTTTCCCGTAGGTATAACCAGAGTTTGCAAAGATAATCCAAAGAGGGATTACAAATCATGTTACAAGCTTTCTGGAAAGTCTGAGGACTCCTTCGGATTATACTGAAGCAGGGGGATTCAAAGATCAGAAGTTGGACATTTGTTCTTAATCCAAGTTACGTTTGTGCTGAACTTCTGATCTAGTTTCAAGCTAGGCTACATAATCTCAGGTTGCAGGTCTTCTTGCTTGTTAAATCTCATCATCATTTAATGCTCACACCCACTTTTGAGTCTTTATCCAAATGTTTAAACCTTTATCCAAAAGATCTTCCCACGTGTGGCATGAAAGTACCATTGTTGTCCTTGGAAAGTAAACTTTTGTACAAAGTTTATGTTGGGCCCATACTTTAATTTTGCTTATGAGTGTACTTCTCCATAAATCATGCCTACAAACTCAGATTAGGCGCAGCTAAAGCTGCTAACCACTCTATTTTTCCTTGAACCATACTTGTCTAAACTTGCCTCAAAAACAAGTTAACGAGCCATAACACATGATAGTTGTACTCTTGACTTCTCCAAGCTTCTAAATCCTTTTCCTATAAATTAAAATTCATTTGCAACTGTTAAAGAGGTTGGAGAAGATTAGAAAAAGCCTTGAAACCTTGCTGAAAATTCCTAAGAACTTGAAACTGCAGCCTAAACACGAAACCTGCAAATTTCTAATTTTTGCATCCAAACTCTAATTTTTTCATGTGTGTTTCTTGACCAAATCATCCATACAGTTTCCAGAATACACATAGAATCTTTCCTAACTTTTTGTTTTCAAACTGTAAAACAGTATTCACCACTCTCTATTTCAAAAACCATAACTTTGCACCTTGACTACTCCAGAACTTTCTCATCATTCATAGCTCAAGTTAAGATTTGCATTAGCTTTCTGAGAACTTGAGGAAGCTGACCAGAACATCACAGTAATCTGAACCAGGCTCTAATTCACAGAACAATTTCTAGCTGCAAGGTAAGTTTCTTCTGATTTTCATCTCATTACTTAGGCATTGTTAGGCTTGCATTTTCAAAGATACAATGTAGACATCATGGCTCTGATTCTATACATGTTTATAGATTTCATTCACATGGCCTAAGTAGAGAGAATTTCATATCAGAACTTCTTGAGGAAATTAGGGTTCAGAATTAGGATTAGCAAAATTCATGCTTGCTTCTGGTTTACAGTTTTGATGCTTGGTATTTCCTAAACCATGATGAAATCTTCCATAACTGCTATTTTTGCATTTTCCATTTTGTTGAGAAATAACTAAGTTGCAGATGCTCTGGTTGGCGCGAAGAAGAAGATGAAGTTCATCATCAAAATTTACTTTGTAATATATGTTTATGATTTTGCTTCTAATACCAGATGTATAACCACCCCAGTGGTAGAGAGCGCGCATATAAGGCATTAGTGTTAAGGGTCCTGACATTTTTTACTCCATTATGTTTATTTCCTGACATTTTTACTCCATTATTTGTCAAACAATAACCCAGGACTAGGACTTCTAGATAAATCCCCTCCCATTTGTTTTTTCAAAACAATACTCCCGGACCAGAACTTTTAGATATTCCCATCCAACAGCATTGACACCTCACTGAACCATTACCAGAACTTCTAGTCTTCCAGTAACACTAGAACTTCTAGGTTTCCAGATGCATGTGAACTTCTAGACTCTCTCAACAACCAGAACTTCTAACCTTCCAGTAACATTAGAACTTATAGGCTTCCTCAAACAATCAGAACTTCTAGGATTTCCTTTGTTCCCAGCTGTAATACCCCAAATTTGTCCTACCCTTCTACTTTTATCTGGTTTACGCATTGTCGCACTTTTCTCATGTACATATTTCCATTAGGTCATTTAACATTGCATACATTCGCTAACAACATAACTTCGCAAGGGGTCGAGAACCTTCAGGATTAGGGTTTTATCAACTGGCTAAGGTGTATATGTTCAAATAGAGCCTGATTCTTCTGGTTATTTTTCAAAGCAGTGAAATTACTGAATTAGGGTTTTGTGTTCATGGATGTTGTGGATCTTTTCCTCATTAAGCCATAAGGTCGTCCTCCATCAAGAATTCATCCAGAGCAAAGTACATTAGGGTTTTTACTTATGGTATTTGGTGTCTCATCAAGGTTGCAGTTAAGGTTATTTTGAACCTGGATTTTGGCTTAAGCTATCTTTCTCCTCATTGAGTATCCAACGCCGGAGAATTAGGTATTACCTATACTTACGCTTAAGTTTTATTCAGTTGAGGATCGTTAGATATCCATGAGTTATTCTGTGCTTCAAGCCTTATCATTCGTTCCTAGGGATTCAAAGCACTAATTTTGTCGATCATCAAGTAAAGACGTAATACCAGGATGATGTTACGAATTCACTAAGATTAAGGCATTATTGGTTCTCTCATTTCTTGTTTTCATTATGGTGAAAGTATTCGTTCAAGTGATTATTTGGGGTCATGAGTTCAAGTGGTTCGAATTTGTTAAATTGGACTAATACTTTAAGAGGCAAAGGGTATTGAGTTGGGAAAGTCCATCCACGAGGATTCCTTGGAATTCAAGTCACTTCGAAGGAGAAAGCACACCATGTTCATCCATGATCAAGATTTTGGATTTCAAATAAAAGTCTTTCTTTAGTCATCTTTGAGTTTATCTCTTGAGTCATCCGTAAAAAAGGGTTCGATATCATATGTTTCATTCAAGTCGCAAATAAAGAGAAGCATTGTGAGCTCTTAGTTCTATTTGAAGAGAACTTGATTTTGGATAGGAGATTGAAGATTTGGAATTGCCAAATTAATATTGCATTCAAGAACATTCAAGTTTCATTCAAATTTCCACCAAGTATTAAAAGAGGGTTCAAAGCCATTTCTTTAGAATATTCATCATGAAAGTGGAAGCAAGCTTCTTTACAAAGCAAAGGAATTCATATTTTATGTTACATTCAATCATACATTACAAATACCCAACACCATTTACAATATCCAAAAATATACTACAAAAATGAGAAATACACTTAAAGGTGCATATATTGATTCTCATTATCGCTTTTTGTGTGGCCTTGTCGTGTTTGAAATGCAACCTTAGTTTGCTTCCATCTTCATTACCTTCTTCATGACCAAACCGGCGTATTGTAACTTGCCATGATCTATGCCTTTTGTTTCAATCCAAAGCAATCCTGAACATTTACACAACAAAAAGAAACAGTTATTATCAATTCTCAACAAACTGCTAGCAGAATGAAAAAGCCTATAACAGAATAACCAATTCCAAACAACCCTTTCCCCTAACCATATTCTCCATAACCTGTAATAGAATTCCCAACAAACCAAAACAGAATTCACAAATAAAGTAACCAACTTCCAATTGTCAAAACCATTTTCCTAACCTCTATAACAATAACAAAACAGAATTCACTACCAATAAACAAAACCATTTCCTAACTGCTGTAACTGTCAAACAACCTAACCACTTCCTAACTGTTGTAACTGTAACCAACCTATACCCAATTTCCTAACCAACTTCCTATAACAAAATTTTCCATAACTAACTCCTAACAGCCTAACTAATTCCTAACAGAATTTTAGACTTAACTAACCTAACCAACTCTGTAACAAAACTCTATAACTGCCAACCAAAACAGAATCTCTGAACAATAAAAAATCCTAACCTTCTAGCAGATTTCAAAAAACCCTCAACTGTCAAAAACAGTCCCTAACATATAACCAACCCATAGCATATTTACAACCAACTTCCACATAACCAAGAGGATAAAAAAACTGGCTCACCTTGATTCAGTGATTTCTGGATTTTCTCTCCCACACCATAACCTCCATCTTCATCTTCAACCTTCATTTTTCTCACTCTGAACCTCTCTCCAACTTCATCTCTCTGAATTTCCCTTACCATTGAAGCATCATAACTGCGATTCTTCAACCTCACGCATGTTCTCATTACAACCACCAACTCAAGGCTCCCTGGTTTTCTTTGTTAAGTTCCTAACACTGAATCATATACGAAAGCTAATAGAAGAAGCAGAAGAAGGTATCGCAAGGAAACATAAGAATCAAAGATTTTATACCTGAACTGCACTTCGGTACATCTGGTTTTGTGTCCTTTTCTCTGTCGTCAAAGTTGCATCGGAAGATCCCCAATAGATCCATTTTTTTGAACATGTGAATTGGAGTTGAATTGGAGACGGCAAAGTAGAACGAGCCACAGAGAGGATGAGCTGATGATGAACAAAGATGAGGATGAATCAAATTGCAGCGGTGCTATGGAATCGGAAGGAGTACCGAACGAATCGCGCGCAATAGAGGATAATCGATGATGATGAGTAGCTCCGCCGCTATTATGGTGACGATCGGAAGAAGAAGAAGAAGGAAGTGATGAGACCGCGGATAAGGGTTGAGGTTGAAGTAACGAGGATGAACGGATTGAGACAGGGCTATTACGGTAATCGGAGGAGGGTATGGCGGTGAAGTTGAAGAGATTTCCGCCGCTGTAAGAGAAGAGAGAAAAAGGGAGTTTGTTTCAAAGGGTGTCCAGTAGGCAACATTTAGTTTTATTTAATTTTTTTCTATTCTATTATTAATTGTTGTACAACTTGCTGCATATAATTATTCAAATATTGCTGAAAACTGGATAAAAATGGTGGATTTGTTGTGCATATGGACCTGGACTTAACACCCCTTAGCCCTTAAGCCCGCTCTTTATTTATTTTTTGTGATACCAAATGCTAATAAAAAACTGCACTGGATCTTGTTCAGATTTGGGCTTAGCACTAACATTCTGATTCGCTTCTACAGCATCCTGAATTCAGCTTGTACCCCCTGACTCTTCTAATTTTTCTTTTTTTATTATTTTAGTTTTTCTTCTAGTTTAATTTTTTTTCTCTCAATCGATAATAAAATGACACAAAAAATAGTAGAATATTTTAGGAAATATTTTTTTGATTCTCTTTAAAATTTTATTAGAATTTTTTTATTATTATTTCTATGCTTGGTAATCGCTTTTGTTTCCATTTTTAGCTAGGATTTTATGACAGGATATTGATGTAACTTTCACGATGGGAAATGCTTGGAGATTAATTTTTTATCACTCATGCGGAGGCTTCTGTAGAGTTTTCTTATCACTTGCATGACTTCGAATCCATGTGCATACTAACATTAGGTAGAATCACTCAAAATTCTAACTTTAGGTCTAACAATACATAATAACATTAGGTTTAGAAGTAAGCTAGTCTCCTTTTGACTTTTCTTTCTCTTTTTGCATACGCATCTAAAACAAAAACTTCTTTTTCTTTTCAAAATCCAAAACACTTTAAAACTACTGATGAAAATTACGCTTTTGCTTAGTACGATAAATGATAAGCGGGTCTCTTCTCGATCTTATTGTTCTTCATCTCAAGTATAGGTGTGGTTCAATTCTCAAAGACTCCTTTCATGGCTAAGTAGAAAAATGGCTAATATCTCTCTGTTGAGGTCAACTAGTCATTATCTGCAACAAAATACAAACCAACTTAAATCTTTTGTGTGTTCAAGCACCTTTCTAAAAAAAAACCTTTTCAGGTAAGGACACGATTAGTTTACTTCTGTGCCAACGCATAAGTCTCCAAAGGTCGAGTTGCGGCAGAAGGCGGAATTAACTTCGTCCATAAAAAACACAAACAAACAAAAACATATGAGCCGAACTACGGTAGCTCTGATTCTTCAAAACAGATACGTAGGCATTGAGGTAGGGCCCAAGCGAGCACAATTTTATTTTCCCTACATTCTTTTCTCCTTCTTTTGCATGCATTCTCCCTTAGCAGTAATAAACAGTAAGCATAGATTAAACACACCCATAATATAGACAACAAGAGTTGTTACCGTAGAGTACTACAGGCGTGTGGGGTGCTAATACCTTCCCCTCGCGTAACAGACTCCCTTACCCGATCTCTCGGTCGCAAGACCGTGACTTCTCCCTTTTCAGGTTTTCTTGATGTTTACCTTTCCCTACATGTGGGATAAAAGACGTTCGATAGCGACTTCATTGTTTGATGATTTTCAGCCGGTTGTTTCACCAGCACCCCCAGAACTTCTGGCTTTCCCCATTTTGTGCTAACATTTCTTTCTGATTTACAGCGCACCAGAGTCAAAACTTATGCTCTTTCTCATATTTCTATTCTTTCAGCCATGCATTGACTCTAACTCTTATTCTCCTATTCACTTTTATTTTCACTGATCAAAAACACCAAAAAATACTTTATATTCATACACTTTGATTTATTTCTTTTTAAAATAAAAGACTAAAAATATTTTCTTAAGCAAATTTATTTCTTCTCTTAACAAGAACAAAACAAGTCTATTTCTAAATTTCTTGTACATTATTTCAATATGGTTGTAATAGATAATTAGGACTTTTAATTTTCTTGCAACCCCCATTTTTAAATTTGTACACCCCATCCCCCTAATGATTATTATAGCGTAGGATATTTACTTTCCGCAAATTATCGCTTTCATATAAATGCTAGTAAAGCAGGACTTGTATGGGAATATAAAAATCAATCTTAGAGAACACTAATCCAAGATAAACCAAGCATGAAATACAAATACTTGCACACTTGCATCTCTAAGGTTAACTTCACTTGTTTCCTTATTAAAATGGTCATGTTATGCATGTGAGACGTCTTAGCAAAAACAATCAAAATACAAGATCATAGTCCCTCGATGACGCTACGAGTGTTGACTTATAAATGATCTTAGTCCCTCAAGAGAAATGCTAAGATATCTCACAATATTGCTAGCATGTTGTGATATGGTGGGAGAACTGACTTGGGTGTTTTGCGTTTTATCGCAAATGTTGCGACTAGCAAGAGTCGCCACCGACTTTTCTTTTATCCAAAAGGAAAGGCTAAAAAGAACAGGAAAGACCTTTGAGATTGTTTCTTGAGTTCGGGGGGGGGGGGGGGGGTAGATTATGAAAGGGGAAGGTGTTAGCACCATTTTCATACATAGTTATCTATGGGCTCTTAGTTTCTTGCTAGATCACTTGCTTTTGTTTGAAAAAAATGTGCTTTGTGTGGTTTTTGAAAGTATTTTGAAAAGGCGCCTTCGTTTAGGCAAACTTTGTAATAGTTCTCGTTCGTAAGAACGTATACAAAGTGTTGAGCTTTTGAAAAATATTTCATGTTTGTAAAATGTTTTGAAAGTGTTTTTGAAAGTGTTGGTGCTTGTTTTGAAAATAAGAAAGGAGGTTTGATTTGAAATTGAGTCCTGAATGAACTTCATCTTCAACCTCCAACCATGGATCCTGTAACTCACTTATTTTTCATCAATTCACAAAACTTCCAACATCAAACTTGTTAGAAATTTCCTCAAGATTCTGAATATGTAAATAACTTAAGTTAATTCTCAAAGATGAGCATGAATTTCTAAAATTACCAAATTCTGACCTAAATATTTCAGCAAGTTCAATTTCAAAATTCTCCTAGCTCAATCAAAATAAATGAAATCTATGGACATGTACAGCTTCAGGGCAATGATGTTTACATTTTATCTTCATAAATGCAAGCCTAACAATGCCTAAATGAGAAGATAGAAGTTCAAGAAAAATACCTCAAAACTGCAAATCGTGAAATGAGTTTGAGCTTGATTCAAGGTTCCGCAATGATCAGATTAGTTTCCTCAAGTTCCCAGGAAGCTAATGCAAAGGTTAGCTTGAGCAATGGATGGATGGAATGGCTTGGAGAAGTCAATGTGTAATGCTCTGTTTTTGGTTATGGAAGTTGATGAAGATGATGTTACAGTCGTGTAACAGGGTGTGGGATGGTTTGTACTTGATGTAAGGAAGCTTTAGGAACTAAAAGGCCAAAGAACGCACGAGGGAAATATGAGTTTGGAGTTCAAGGTCAGAAACTGTGCAACAATGGAGTTTTTGGGAAATTTCTAATTTGAGGGATTTTGGGAATGTTTCATGGTCTTAATGCTCGTGTGTTAGCTCATAAGTAGTGACTCTATTTATAAGAAACAAGTTTGGAGACTTGTTGTTGATCAGAATTCAAAGTCACAAGTTTAAGCATATCATGTGATTTTTGAGAAATCCAAGTTTCAATGTCTTGTGTACTTGCTAAGATAGAGTGGTTATGCTTTAAAAAAAATTGCTTCTGACTTTGTAGATTGAGTGTGATCATAGGGAACAAGTTAAAGGCTCAAGAATTGACTTTGTGCATAAAGCTTGCTTTTCAAGAATGGCATTCTTCACTTTCTTCCCAAAATGGCAATGTGAATTGGATAAAACTTAAACCACTTGGATTATAGCTCAAAGTTTGTGTAACCCATTAATTATGGATAGGTACACAAGTTATAAGGCCTGCAAAGCAATATTATGCAGCCTAACATTGAAATTCAATTATGTGTTCATCAAGAAATGACTTGTAATCCAAGAATGAAACCCTAACTTCTTGCCTTCGATTCTCCTTGCTCAAATATGATCTCAATGAGTTATTGGACATTTTGGAAAGCTTGTAACATCCTATACAACCTCTATGTTGGAAATTTTTGAAAATTCATCATGGAACTATGTGAAAAATTTCCATGAAGTTAGGTCAAAATCCTGCCTAAAGTAGGGCAAAATTTCACTAAGTTTCCAAGTTTCATGAACATGTATTCGCAAAATCATAACTTGAAATCCATGCATTTCTAAGAGAATTTGTGCTTTACAATGTTTTATATATCATTGAGATATACAACTTTCATGTTGAAAGTTTGCTTTGAATCATCTTGCATCATGGTGAAAATTTGGCTCAAAGTTGTGAAAAAATATGAATTTTCCAACACTTAGAAAAATTTCTAAGCTTAGAAATTTTGACTTTTCAAAATGAAATCTTGACTTTTTGATTTCTTGATTAACAAGTTTCATATTTTGACATTTCTTGATGAATTGTGATCTTTGATACTTGATTTTGACCAAAAAGTCAAAGTTTGACTTTTTAGTGTACATTTGACTTTTCATCAATTGACTGAAATTCATCTGTCAACCAATTAATCTTGAGAGATGTCTTGAGCCACTCCATTAGGTAAAAATGAAGCATTTGAATCCTTGAGATCATGTCTCCAACCAATTAATCATTTTCTAGGTCAAAAATCAGAAATTGCACCTTCTTAGTCAAAACCCTAATTTTGACCATTTTTCCCTTTTGATGATCTGATTAAATTTCTTGAGGAATTGTGATCCAAACTTGATCAAATGACATATATGAGTTCATGAGGTTTATATGGATAAACAATTATGAATTTTGACTGTAAATTAAGCACCGTTGACTTTTTCCCTAATACAATTGATTTTAGGTCAACTGATCAATTGACTGGGCAAAAATGTGATCCCAGACTTGAAACTTGACATGATCAATCTTGAGAGTCCAAAATGATCCATTAAATTCATATGAGGCATTAAAAGTTTATTTGTCCTTGTGAAATCTCAAACCCTAATTTTCAGTCATGAGTGCTTGAGGAGGTGTCTTGAGCTGATCAACCCTTGTGCAGTCTTGAACCAAAGGAGATCTTGTGAGAGATTACTTGAGAAATGAGAGGGAAATTTTTTGGGTACAACACATGTCTATACAATGACCCATGCCCGTCCCTTTACATCCAAAGATAAGGCTTCTTGCCAATCAATGGTAAGATAGCAACATCTAAAGGAGGAGGAAAAGAACAAAGACTTTTGAGTAGGTAGAAACATTCTTAGTTGCTTGCTCATTTTCAAAACAAACATCTTTTTCCAACACAAGAAACACTTTTAAAACATGAAATATTTTCAAAAAGTCCAACACTTTGTATACATTCTTATAGAGACGAGAATCATTACAAGGTTTGCCTAAACGAATGCGCTTTTCAAAAATACTTCCAAAACCCACCACAAAGCACATTTTCAAACACAAGAAATTATATAGAAAGCTACTAAGATCCCATAGATAACTGTGATATGGTGGGAGAACTGACTTGATTATTTTGCATTTTATCGCAAATGTTGCGGTTAGCAAGAGTCGCCACCGACTTTTCTTTTATCCAAAAGGAAAGGTGAAAAAGCACAGGAAATACCTTTGAGATTGTTTCTGGAGTTCGGAGGGTAGATTATGAAAAGGGAAGGTATTAGCACCCTTTTCATCCATGGTTTTCCATGGGCTCTTAGTTACTTGCGAGATCAATTGCTTTTGTTTGAAATTGTGCTTTGTGTGGTTTTGAAAGTATTTTGTAAAAAGGGCCATTGTTTAGGCAATCTTTGTAATGATTCTCGTTTGTAAGAATGTATACAAAGATGTTGATATTTTTGAAAATGTTTTCAATGTTTGTAAGAAGTTTGGAAATGTGTAGGTCTTTGTTTTTGAAAATAGCAAGGATATTTGTTTTGAAATTGAGCAAGTAATTAAGAGCAAACTACCTACTCAAATGTCTTTCTTGTTTATTTTATTTTCCTTTGATATTGTTGTCTTGCCATTGATTTGGTAAGCAACCCTATCTTTGGATGTAAACGGGACGAGCGTGGGTCATCGTATAGCCATGATTAGCAATGTTGCAAAGTATCTTAGCATTTTTTGAGGGACTAAGATCATTTTTGTAAGGCAACTTTGAATAGCGTCATCGAGGGACTATGATCTTGTATTTGTTTGTTTTGCTAAGATACCTTACATGCGTAATATGGCCATTTTTGTATAAGGTGTTGTACCCCAAATTTTGACCTAAGACACCGTCTTCCATCTGCATCATTCGCATTGCAGAGGTTTTGACCTATTTTATCAAATTTTCAAAGCAGTTTAAAAATTCATAACTTTTTCGAGTCGGAAGCTGTTTATTTGTTGAACGCTAAATTTATTAACTAATCAAGACTTAAACAATGTTCATTAATTATTTATTATCTTAAATTCAAATAATTGGAATTTATTTTCGATTATTACGTAATTTAAAGATTTATAAATAATAAAAAGATTATTTGAGAAAAGGGTTTATTAATTGATCAAATAATGTTTATTAATTATTCATTATCCTAAATTTAAATAATGGGAACCTGTTTTCCGTTTTTATATAATTTGAAGGTTTATGAATAACGAAATAAACATTTGAAAATGAGTATTAATTGATCAAGCAATGTTTATTTGATTATTTATTGTTCTAAAGTTAATAGCTGAAATTCTATTTTTTCAAGTTATTATAATTTAGAAGAATTAAAAATAATAATAAAATAAATAATTGAAGTTATTAATTGATCAATGATGTTTATTTATTTGTTTATCATTTTAAATTTAAATGATTGAATTTGATTTTTAATCATTATATAATTTAAAGAATTATAAACAATAAATAAATAATTGGAAAGAAAAAGAATTAATTGAGAAATAATAGAATTTTTATTCACTTTATTCTATTTATCACAATTGTCATTTAAATGTTGTGTTATTACAAAATATTCATAAAGACAATTACATAAATGCTTAAAGTAAATAAAAAACTATTTTTCTAAATTCTAATTCTAAATCTTCAATCCAATGCTCTTGTTCGCTCATTTAATTTTACCTGCGAAAACGATCAAAAAAAAGAAATTAGAATTCGAATAAATAATTAAAATGCAGAAAATAAATTCAATGTTCATCATTAAAAGCAATGGCCGGAATCAGTTACTCTTTTTTGCAAATCACGGGATTTCTCCCGGTTCACAAAAAAGAGAGGAATTTTTAAATGAATGCACAATTAAAATAGCACATTTCAAAATCAATTGCATTTTTATCAAAAAACCCACTGCATATTTCAAATATGCATAAATTTCAAAATTGCATAAACCATACAAACAGCATGTTTAGTTCACAAATAACAAGCCAACGTTAACCTGCAAAAAACAATATGAAATTTCCAGCATTATGCAGTATTAAACTATGAAAGCAAGCAATGTATATTTCCTCTTTCATCATTTTTCCAGCCTATTGCTTTTTCAGACAAATGTACAGCAGATCACATTTATATATATATCATTTCTGTACTTGGGAGAGAGAGAAGAGGTTCAATTTTGCAGGTTTTGGCCTAAGCATGAAACGGGAATAAAGTCAACTATGTAGCAGCATATAAAAAGGCATCAGAAAATATTAAAATACTAAAAAAACCTGAGCCATCTCAAAAAGGAGGCAACGGCTATATGGAATAACCCCTTCAAAGGGAAGTCACTGCATAGCATCTTTTCCACACAGGAACATCACTGCAAAACTATCAAAAATAACCATTTCCAAACCACATCACTTGCTTAAGCATTGCAAAAAACCTGCATATAACATTTTCATAACCTGCATATTTTAAAAAACATGCATATTCAAAAATTTTGCAATATCAAACCACATTCTGCATAACCATTGCAAAACCTGCATACAACATTTTCACAACCTGCATATTTTCGTAACGGGCATATTGCAAAAACCTGCTATTGCTAAACCATCCAGCATAGTGACCAAAACCGAAAATCCATTCAAAAACATTCATTCAATATTTCAACCATTTTCTAGACGGAGAAGAAGAGAAGAATTAGTAGCAGGAAGCAAAGGGCGAAGAACCTTCGGAGCTGACCTGACTTCGCCGGATTCGTACCGTCGGACTAGCTCCGACCATGTGAGTTTTTTTCAGTTTTTTCGCATAAACCTTTATACCGTTGCGTTGCCTTTGTCTCATTTAATCCTCTCTCAATTTCCTGAAATCATGTAAAATGGCCATTTAATATCTTTGCGAATCATCAATATCATTGCAAATTAGCTCAAAGAGTCACCCTCCTCTCATGTGGGCACCTAGTTCCCCAAGCTGATCGTCCGCCTCCACGGTATCTTCGGACAGTCTCACAGCATCCAGCTTCTGCTTCACAATTTCAATTGCATTTAGCAATAGTTGAGATGCTTTGACTGCTCCAGTAGATTCAACTGTGAAAATGAAGCTATCTTGCTTTGCAGTGATTTCTACAAGACCGGGCTTTCCCTTTGCTTCCGTTTTCTTAATCACCTCATCGTCGTAACTATATGCCTCAGCATCAACCACCGACACCTAATTGGTACAAGATGTTTAGTATGATAAATACACCAATGAAGGATTCATAGTAACAAACAGAGCAATGAGAACTTAATAATGGATTTTAAGAACTATTTATCAAGAATGCGCACAAGTTAAAGGGTATTTCCAACACTTAGCAGTTGACAGAGTCAGCATTGATCAGATATCAATCTCAAGAATATAGGCCTTGCTTCAGCAAAAACGAGGATCAACATCTCTGTAGATAATGATACTGGACATGCTAAACAACCATAACAAACAGTTTTTTAAATATGAATATTAATAAGATTTATAGTATCATTGTGAACGACCACTTTCTTCTGCGAATCCAAAATCATCACAATGCAGAATTCATAAAAAACTCATAAAAGGTCACAAGAACTTACCTCTCAAAAATGCACCACTCTCATCTATTCCACCATCAATGCCATTGCATCAACAAGAGAGTGTTCAGACTTCTCAGATGAGCCATGGCCCTTCAGTTGACCAGCCACTAAATGTCAAAAGATTTACTGGTTCTCGGACTTCAACATCTTCTGACAGTGATAGGAATTTTTCTAGAGCAGCTGATGTAAATGTCAACCAATTACCTGAAGAACTTGGATTAGTGGAAACTTCAAATTCCACTACTTCTAAGACTTCATCTAAGGGTTATTATTAATAAGACTCCATCTGAGAAAACTAGTACAGATGCTGCTGCCAAAGTAGACGGTCAGAATGGAAATAGCAGCAAAAGTAATAACCAGAATGCAAGTTCTAGTTACCGCACAACAACCCTTCTCAATCTCCCCCACCGCCACCTTCCATCATCATCACCTTCACCTTCTATCCAAAGACAAAACGCACATCACCATCACCACAACCCCAACCTGCGATTGTCAAGAATGCAGAAATTAGCTCAGAAACAAAAACGATAAAATTGAAAAGTCAACCGTGAAGGAGACCAAGCTTTGATGATGAAGTGGGTCGTGAAGGAATCGGAACGAGAAGAGAGAAAGAGATCCGGCGGCTGGCACTAGCGCTCCCTAGGTTTTTCTTTCGTACAACATTTGTTGTTCTTCGACCCGCTCCATCTTCCATGACCCGCTCCACATTTGCCTCAACTAAGCCCATTCTTCTTTTTACACTTAAGCCCTTTCTAATTGCAATTCACACCCCTTTTTCTTCATAGACTTTTAGTTTAATTCTATTCTTTTTCTTAACCTATTTTAATTTCAATTAATTAGTTTCTTAGAATTAATATATAGTTTTAAATAGATAATTTGAACACTTTACCCAAATCTTATTTAAGTTTAGGTTTATTTAGTCATTCCTTATTTTTAATTAGGTATTTGATTTATAAGTTTTATTTAATTTGATAAATACTTAATATCTCTAAAAAATAAAAAAATGAGAAAACTAAAAGACATGCTATTTTTTCCTTTAATTTACTCCCCTCATTTTGATTAAATACCAATATACAAAAAGAACATAAAAAATAAAAAAACATATAAAATCTAAAAAACATTTCTATTAATTCTCATTACCTTTTATCATTAAAAATGCGTAAAAAAGTGAAAACCAATTAAACTTTTTTCTTTTCGCCTATTAAACAAAAATCATATAAAAATGCGTGTTCACATTTAATTGTTGTGTATCATTTTCTGTCAATTATTTCATTGTACTTGTTTATTCTGTTTGCACCAATCCAAAGGGAATAGTCTAATTTTTTGTTGACTTCATGTCCTCAAAAAACGATCGAGCGAGTACTCTCATTTCATTGAAACTTAGGATAATTTTTCCAAATATCCGATTTCTCCAAAACTCGCACCTTTTAAGTCAAAACTTCAACGTTAGGTTGTCGTATCTTCAAAAACCCGTCCGTATCCCTTTTCGGCCAAAACGATTTATTTTCAATCAAGCGATCAATTTTAAATAAAACAGATATTTCAAAAGGTTCCTATAGAGTACTATAGATGCATTGGGTGCTAATACCTTCCCATTGTATAATCAACCCCCGAACTCTCGATCTCTTTTCAAAACGCTTTGTATTTGTATTTTTATTTACATTGCATATTTAGGGTTTTATTTCGCTCTTTTCCCTTTTCCTTTGGAAACAATAAAGCGCGGTGGCGACTCTTGCTTTTGTGAGACGAATTAATCAATAATTCGATCTCCGATTTACCCCGCTACATTTTTTATCGCTACAGAATTGGCGACTCTGCTGGGGACAGATTGACCTCTTGCTGGTCCATCCCTAAGTGGGTTAAGCCTAATTTGTTTTATCTGTTTTACTATTACTTGATTTGCTTGATTATGTGTTTAAATTGGGGTTATTTGGGTTTTTTTTTGCAAAGGACGAATCCTACACCCGGATTAAGTAACACTTAAGGAATAGGACGGGCGGTATAGTCATGTTAACTTTGAGGGAGTAATCCCGAAGAAGGAGGCATGAGATCCCCCACTCAATGGAAGGCCCTCTTGAACTTAATATTTGTTTACCGAGTAATCGGGAAGACGTTATTATTTTCGACCTAGGAGCCCGAGAAGTTGAGGACCGTAGAACCCTAACCCATCTTGGCCTTTTTAGGTGTAGCGCGGAGACTATAACGGAGTAATTCAGAAGTAGTTGTTACGCGATGCTACGCTCGGACGAGTTTCTCTTGAGAATATTGCTAATTATCGAGTAATCAAGACGTTGGCAATATCCGAAGGAGGAATGTAGACTCTGGGAACTCTTAGAACCTTGTCTTACAGGTGCGATTGAAACGTTAGTACATACCTTTGGGTGTTCCTTACCCTCGACTCCATGCTGAAACGTTGAACCTTTAAACCCCCATGTTTGTGACCTTGCTTGTGGTTGTTGCATCGCCATGCATTCATGCATCCATAAAACTCTTTTCACTTGACTTTGAAGAAGTTTGGAGGTCTTTCTTTGTAAACATCACAAGTTTCGTCAAACTCAATGGATCTTGGGTGTCGATAGGGCGAAAACCCTAATCCACCAAAATGGATGATTGATCTTGACGATAACTTGATCAACGTTTGGAGCCGATTTAAAATTCATCTGTTATCTTCATACTTGGATGTTTATAACTTGATATCTTGAGTTCCTTGAAAGTCAAATAAAATTCTCTTTTGCATACCACACATCATTCTACACTTTTCCTTTGTCTCACTTTCAAAGGTCTTTTTCGAGTCTTATTTTTTCCTTTTGGTCTCACTAGTACAACACTCGCACTAAGAGGACAATGGAGAATATCAAGCAAGCGATTTCTGAACTCCGCAGAGAGGTGATTGTTTTGAAAGCTGGTTTGGATCACTTAACTGGTTTGGTTGAAATTCTGATCTCCGCCCAAGTCAATCCTTCTAGGAGGGAGGAAGCAAGGATAAAAGTCTTCACGGAAACTCTAGAATCTTTTTCTCATGAAAAGGTGATGGTTAATGCACCTGACGACTTTCCTGACAAGGTGAATGTGGGAGTGCGTCTAGAAGAAGATGTCGAAAAGGGATGTTTATATGAAGTGGGTAGCTCAGTTAATGGTGTGAAGAAGTTTGATAATGACTTTTCCAAGAAGAGAACCAGAGGAAGAGATAATCATCATCAGAATCATCACGTTCACCAACAGAATCAGCAAGTTCCTAATCAGAGGAAAACCCAGTTTGATTCAATTCCAATCACCTATACAAAGTTGTTCCCTATCCTGTTGCAGAGGAATTTGGTTCAGACCCGACCTCCACCGAAGGTCCCTAAGAAGATACATTGGAACTACAAAGCTGATTTGGCTTGCACTTTTCATCAAGGTGCTCGTGGGCATGACTTGGAGGGTTGCTTTGCTTTGAAGATTGAGGTTCAGAAGTTGGTCCGAAGTGGTATCTTGTCATTCAATGACGTTGGTTTTGAAGTTCAAATCAAACAGGCGCCGAAGGGTAAACACGACTGAGGGTGACTTTGAATTTTTGAAGATGTTTTCGGTAGTTCAAGTGGAAAGCCTTCCCAGATTATTAACTTGTTTCTGTTTTTGTAGCTTTTCTTATTTATCGAAACATTGTTTGCATGTAAGAACTTGTTGGCATCTGAATGATTATTTTAATACAATGAGTATGTTTGTCTTGAAGAAATTCATTCGTTTCACTCATATTTGCGTTCAAATTTTAAATTTCTTTTTGCATTATGATACCAACATGTTGCCCATTCTCTTGCCTAGGCAGAGACTGAAGGGGGGATGATGATCTAAAGAACACAAAATCTTTGGTTGCATGCTTTTGAATAAGATCTTGTTGATGATGTACAGGCATTGTTTCAAATCCCTAAACACCGGAGATATAAGGAAGATAATCCTTCGCTAACCCCTTTTGAGCCTTTGAAGCAGAAGTTTCCTTTTCTATACGAAAAAACCTTGAATTTTAACCTGGGGCAGGGTAGCTTTCTGGTAATTTGATTGAGTGTTCAAAATTCGTAAGAAAGATGTTACCGTCACAAAATCCTCTTTATAGATGAACACTCAGTTTGAATTAACCAAGCATAGGGTTGGAGAACATCATGAAGAATGGGTGGGCACCAAATATTTCGAGCCTTAAGACCTTTTTTTAAAAAACCCATAAACCAGACCACATTACAACCTTCAAAAGTCCTAATTGAAGCAAGGTCATTTCGAAAGCATACTTCAATGAGATATTGTTCCTGACTCCCATGAGTTTCAAATAGTTATGTTAGTATCATATGTTTTTCCTATACGAAAATAAATGATGCTCTAACTCGCACAACTTGTGCGATATCTTTTCAAAATCTTCAAGACTTACATAACTGTTGCATTAGAATTTTCATTCTCATTGTAAACTCTTTCTAACTGCAAAACATGCGTTTGATGTCAAGGAAGCTCACATAAACACCAGTGATGAGTTTACTCTTTTGAGGCTTGAAACTTTGTTGAGTAATTGGCGGATCACGTCGAGAGAATCATATCCAGGGGCATGTTAGTTGAAGACCTTAAGCATGGACAGGTTGCTTCTCCTAGTTATTGCTTTTCCCAATTTGTTTGCTCGTCTGGGGCAAAAATTCGAAGACTTTGTTGTGCCGACTATAGTCAATCCGGGGCAGTCACGTCAAGGTTGGATGATTTCCTCTAAGAGTTTGAAGACACCAGAGCATGGTGAATGCCAGGTCTTTTGTAAACTCTCTTGAGACGTTTTTCCTCATCAACCAGATAGCTTGGGGCATTTTAGAAGTGAAGTTATTCGCAAGAATCGTCGTGTATCATGCAGCTCGTCAGCAGTAACTTGGGGCATCCATATTGGTCCCAGGGGCAATCTAGACTTGTCAGAATGTGTGTTAGGTATCACACACTTTATCAGAGGGTGGTGTTCCCAGTATCTCCAGCTAAGCGTGACTCCTTCCAGCAGAAGTTTTGTTCGTGTTATCGACGATAGAAGACTGGACTTTGGGTTGAATATCTTCCTCTCCAAGAGATTTAAGCCTTGTAGAAGGATTTTTACAGCTTTGTTGGCTTCTATCTCCAGTGATATTCCCCTCCTCTTGAGTTTAGCCGAGCGCCGGGTTGTACTGTGATGTCTTATCATCTTCTGTCCATCTCCCCTGTCGTTTTTGTCAGCATACACATGACATTCATTCACACTTGCATCATGCACGCACAGTTGTATTTATTGATGTCAGTGAATTCGTACACCTTGGTTGTGTCTTCTCAAATAACGTATTTGATCTTTCCAAATAGGGTGTCAACTTAAGCATAAAGTGCGCCTCCTTTCTAATTCCCCAACTGAGTTAATCCTCGTGGATGATTTTTGATTCAGCTTACCTTGTCCATTTCTGGATAGGATAAATTCCCCAATCGAGTTACTTTCTCATTGGGTAGAGTCTTGTTTGACTGTTTCTCTCTGGTTATCCCTGGATGAAGTTGTTGCCTCTTGCATAGGCTATCTCATTGATTTTCCCCAGTGAATTTGCGACCTAGACGACTGGTGCATTTATTTTGCACATTTAGATATGTGATCTCCTCGGGAAGGATTGATTCAGGGTTCTCTTTGATGAAGAGTTTATTCTCTGCCAATATCATCGCAGTTCCCCTCTGAATTATGTTGGAAAACGACAAGCGGTAGCTCTTCACGAGCAACTTGTACGTTACTATCTTCGACAAGCGCCGAGCAGTAGTTCTTCATGAGCTACTAGTGCGTTATTTTAGCTTTCGGAAAGCGCCAAGCAGCAGTTCTTCACGAGCTACTAGTGCGTCATTTTATTCCGTTGGAAAGCACCGAGCAGCAGTTCTTCATGAGCTACTGGTGCGTCAGTTATGACTTTGTGAAAGCGCCGAGCAGCAGTTCTTCATGAGCTACTAGTGCGTCATCGTCATTTTATCCTTTTTGGGAAGCGCCGAGCAGCAGTTCTTCATGAACTACTAGTGCGTCATTTACTCTTTTTGAAAGCGACAAGCAGCAAACTCTTCATGAGTTACCAGTACGTTATTATTCTTCGGAAAACAGCAAGTGGTAGCCTCTTTATTTGAGCAACTTGTTTGTTATCGGTACTTTCTTCGGAAAACAGCAAGTGGTAGCCTCTTTATTTGAGCAGCTTGTATGTTATCGGTATTTTCTTCGGAAAACAGCAAGTGGTAGCTTCTTCATTTGAGCAGCTTGTATGTTATCGGTATTTTCTTTGGGCAACAGCAGGTGGCAGCCTCTTTATTTGAGCAACTTGTATGCTTTGGTATTTTCTTTGAACGGCAGGCGGCGGTCTCTTTATTTGAGCAACTTGCGCGTTGTTAATTTTTGGAAAACAGCAGGTGGCAGCTTCTTTATTTGAGCAACTTGTATGTTATTGACACCCATGGATGGCCAATGGCAGTTTTCTTTATTTGAACAACTTTCGTATCTACAGTCTCATTACCTCAGCATTAATGAGTATATCTCTGAAAATCTCGCAGAGAAGTCTGGTACGAATCATTACCTTCAGGAATCGGTAATCTGTTATCAGCAATTTGATACTCTCTGTCTACCGTCGACCTTGAGTTGCGAACTCACTGTTTTGGATCAATGATCTGTTATGGCCTATGCAAGATGCTCTCTTCGTTAGGGTTAGAGGTCGTATTCCCTCAGTTTTTATTCGCTGTCAGGAGTCTGTCGTTTGAAGTCGATAGCTCGTTTTCCCCAGTAGCGTATAATTCATGTCTCTGTTGTTTTGTTGGTGTTCGACTCCTCCAACCTTGTCTTGTTTCATACAATATCTTTCTCGGTGAATTCATGCACTACATTCAACACTACATGATGACGGCATCTTAGGACAAAATTTGCGTAATTATGTATTTAAGTACCTTCAATCTCGTCGAGACGAAGACTTTAATCTTCATATCTCCGGATAGAAGGAACTTAAATAGGGGCAGCTGTTGTACCCCAAATTTTGACCTAAGACACCGTCTTCCATCTGCATCATTCGCATTGCAGAGGTTTTGACCTATTTTATCAAATTTTCAAAGCAGTTTAAAAATTCATAACTTTTTCGAGTCGGAAGCTGTTTATTTGTTGAACGCTAAATTTATTAACTAATCAAGACTTAAACAATGTTCATTAATTATTTATTATCTTAAATTCAAATAATTGGAATTTATTTTCGATTATTACGTAATTTAAAGATTTATAAATAATAAAAAGATTATTTGAGAAAAGGGTTTATTAATTGATCAAATAATGTTTATTAATTATTCATTATCCTAAATTTAAATAATGGGAACCTGTTTTCCGTTTTTATATAATTTGAAGGTTTATGAATAACGAAATAAACATTTGAAAATGAGTATTAATTGATCAAGCAATGTTTATTTGATTATTTATTGTTCTAAAGTTAATAGCTGAAATTCTATTTTTTCAAGTTATTATAATTTAGAAGAATTAAAAATAATAATAAAATAAATAATTGAAGTTATTAATTGATCAATGATGTTTATTTATTTGTTTATCATTTTAAATTTAAATGATTGAATTTGATTTTTAATCATTATATAATTTAAAGAATTATAAACAATAAATAAATAATTGGAAAGAAAAAGAATTAATTGAGAAATAATAGAATTTTTATTCACTTTATTCTATTTATCACAATTGTCATTTAAATGTTGTGTTATTACAAAATATTCATAAAGACAATTACATAAATGCTTAAAGTAAATAAAAAACTATTTTTCTAAATTCTAATTCTAAATCTTCAATCCAATGCTCTTGTTCGCTCATTTAATTTTACCTGCGAAAACGATCAAAAAAAAGAAATTAGAATTCGAATAAATAATTAAAATGCAGAAAATAAATTCAATGTTCATCATTAAAAGCAATGGCCGGAATCAGTTACTCTTTTTTGCAAATCACGGGATTTCTCCCGGTTCACAAAAAAGAGAGGAATTTTTAAATGAATGCACAATTAAAATAGCACATTTCAAAATCAATTGCATTTTTATCAAAAAACCCACTGCATATTTTAAATATGCATAAATTTCAAAATTGCATAAACCATACAAACAGCATGTTTAGTTCACAAATAACAAGCCAACGTTAACCTGCAAAAAACAATATGAAATTTCCAGCATTATGCAGTATTAAACTATGAAAGCAAGCAATGTATATTTCCTCTTTCATCATTTTTCCAGCCTATTGCTTTTTCAGACAAATGTACAGCAGATCACATTTATATATATATCATTTCTGTACTTGGGAGAGAGAGAAGAGGTTCAATTTTGCAGGTTTTGGCCTAAGCATGAAACGGGAATAAAGTCAACTATGTAGCAGCATATAAAAAGGCATCAGAAAATATTAAAATACTAAAAAAACCTGAGCCATCTCAAAAAGGAGGCAACGGCTATATGGAATAACCCCTTCAAAGGGAAGTCACTGCATAGCATCTTTTCCACACAGGAACATCACTGCAAAACTATCAAAAATAACCATTTCCAAACCACATCACTTGCTTAAGCATTGCAAAAAACCTGCATATAACATTTTCATAACCTGCATATTTTAAAAAACATGCATATTCAAAAATTTTGCAATATCAAACCACATTCTGCATAACCATTGCAAAACCTGCATACAACATTTTCACAACCTGCATATTTTCGTAACGGGCATATTGCAAAAACCTGCTATTGCTAAACCATCCAGCATACTGACCAAAACCGAAAATCCATTCAAAAACATTCATTCAATATTTCAACCATTTTCTAGACGGAGAAGAAGAGAAGAATTAGTAGCAGGAAGCAAAGGGCGAAGAACCTTCGGAGCTGACCTGACTTCGCCGGATTCGTACCGTCGGACTAGCTCCGACCATGTGAGTTTTTTTCAGTTTTTTCGCATAAACCTTTATACCGTTGCGTTGCCTTTGTCTCATTTAATCCTCTCTCAATTTCCTGAAATCATGTAAAATGGCCATTTAATATCTTTGCGAATCATCAATATCATTGCAAATTAGCTCAAAGAGTCACCCTCCTCTCATGTGGGCACCTAGTTCCCCAAGCTGATCGTCCGCCTCCACGGTATCTTCGGACAGTCTCACAGCATCCAGCTTCTGCTTCACAATTTCAATTGCATTTAGCAATAGTTGAGATGCTTTGACTGCTCCAGTAGATTCAACTGTGAAAATGAAGCTATCTTGCTTTGCAGTGATTTCTACAAGACCGGGCTTTCCCTTTGCTTCCGTTTTCTTAATCACCTCATCGTCGTAACTATATGCCTCAGCATCAACCACCGACACCTAATTGGTACAAGATGTTTAGTATGATAAATACACCAATGAAGGATTCATAGTAACAAACAGAGCAATGAGAACTTAATAATGGATTTTAAGAACTATTTATCAAGAATGCGCACAAGTTAAAGGGTATTTCCAACACTTAGCAGTTGACAGAGTCAGCATTGATCAGATATCAATCTCAAGAATATAGGCCTTGCTTCAGCAAAAACGAGGATCAACATCTCTGTAGATAATGATACTGGACATGCTAAACAACCATAACAAACAGTTTTTTAAATATGAATATTAATAAGATTTATAGTATCATTGTGAACGACCACTTTCTTCTGCGAATCCAAAATCATCACAATGCAGAATTCATAAAAAACTCATAAAAGGTCACAAGAACTTACCTCTCAAAAATGCACCACTCTCATCTATTCCACCATCAATGCCATTGCATCAACAAGAGAGTGTTCAGACTTCTCAGATGAGCCATGGCCCTTCAGTTGACCAGCCACTAAATGTCAAAAGATTTACTGGTTCTCGGACTTCAACATCTTCTGACAGTGATAGGAATTTTTCTAGAGCAGCTGATGTAAATGTCAACCAATTACCTGAAGAACTTGGATTAGTGGAAACTTCAAATTCCACTACTTCTAAGACTTCATCTAAGGGTTATTATTAATAAGACTCCATCTGAGAAAACTAGTACAGATGCTGCTGCCAAAGTAGACGGTCAGAATGGAAATAGCAGCAAAAGTAATAACCAGAATGCAAGTTCTAGTTACCGCACAACAACCCTTCTCAATCTCCCCCACCGCCACCTTCCATCATCATCACCTTCACCTTCTATCCAAAGACAAAACGCACATCACCATCACCACAACCCCAACCTGCGATTGTCAAGAATGCAGAAATTAGCTCAGAAACAAAAACGATAAAATTGAAAAGTCAACCGTGAAGGAGACCAAGCTTTGATGATGAAGTGGGTCGTGAAGGAATCGGAACGAGAAGAGAGAAAGAGATCCGGCGGCTGGCACTAGCGCTCCCTAGGTTTTTCTTTCGTACAGCATTTGTTGTTCTTCGACCCGCTCCATCTTCCATGACCCGCTCCACATTTGCCTCAACTAAGCCCATTCTTCTTTTTACACTTAAGCCCTTTCTAATTGCAATTCACACCCCTTTTTCTTCATAGACTTTTAGTTTAATTCTATTCTTTTTCTTAACCTATTTTAATTTCAATTAATTAGTTTCTTAGAATTAATATATAGTTTTAAATAGATAATTTGAACACTTTACCCAAATCTTATTTAAGTTTAGGTTTATTTAGTCATTCCTTATTTTTAATTAGGTATTTGATTTATAAGTTTTATTTAATTTGATAAATACTTAATATCTCTAAAAAATAAAAAAATGAGAAAACTAAAAGACATGCTATTTTTTCCTTTAATTTACTCCCCTCATTTTGATTAAATACCAATATACAAAAAGAACATAAAAAATAAAAAAACATATAAAATCTAAAAAACATTTCTATTAATTCTCATTACCTTTTATCATTAAAAATGCGTAAAAAAGTGAAAACCAATTAAACTTTTTTCTTTTCGCCTATTAAACAAAAATCATATAAAAATGCGTGTTCACATTTAATTGTTGTGTATCATTTTCTGTCAATTATTTCATTGTACTTGTTTATTCTGTTTGCACCAATCCAAAGGGAATAGTCTAATTTTTTGTTGACTTCATGTCCTCAAAAAACGATCGAGCGAGTACTCTCATTTCATTGAAACTTAGGATAATTTTTCCAAATATCCGATTTCTCCAAAACTCGCACCTTTTAAGTCAAAACTTCAACGTTAGGTTGTCGTATCTTCAAAAACCCGTCCGTATCCCTTTTCGGCCAAAACGATTTATTTTCAATCAAGCGATCAATTTTAAATAAAACAGATATTTCAAAAGGTTCCTATAGAGTACTATAGATGCATTGGGTGCTAATACCTTCCCATTGTATAATCAACCCCCGAACTCTCGATCTCTTTTCAAAACGCTTTGTATTTGTATTTTTATTTACATTGCATATTTAGGGTTTTATTTCGCTCTTTTCCCTTTTCCTTTGGAAACAATAAAGCGCGGTGGCGACTCTTGCTTTTGTGAGACGAATTAATCAATAATTCGATCTCCGATTTACCCCGCTACATTTTTTATCGCTACATAAGGCAGCCAAGTGGAGTAACCCTAGGGGTGCTTGTGTGCAAGTGTGCCATTTTCATGCTTGATTTTATCTTGAATTAGGGTTTTCTATTTGATTGGTTTCATCTTGCCATACAAACCCTAATTACTAGCATGTTATATAAAAGCGATAAATTGTGAAATTTAAATATTACTACGCTATTACAACACTTTGTGGGAGGGGGATACAATTTATGAATGAGGATTGCAATAATATAAACCTAATTAATCTATTACAACCAAATTGAGTATATACAAATATTGGAATAAATAATATACAATATGAATTAAATATGCAAACATATGTAAATGCAAAGAAGATTTTGTTTGGCTTTTTATATGAAAAAGTTTTAAACTAAACCTAATAAATAAATCAAAATTAACTTGAATCAATTAAGAAAAGAAATTACTTCTAGAAAATATTTTTGAATAAACCCTAATTCTATTTGATTAAAAGAAGATAAATTTCTATAAGAAAAAGTAAATATTTTTGTATTTTTGTCTTGAAAATAATATATGGCATTTATGAAATATTTTTAGTCTTTTTTTTATGTTAAAATAAAATATTTAATGAGTATGAAGAAAAAATAAATACTTAACCTAGTTAATTTAATTTACAAGTTTATTTAGTAAAATAGATAATATATAACTTAAATAAAAATATTTTTATGAGAAAAATGAAATATAAAAAAAAACCAAAATGCAATATTTATCATTTTTATATTTTTTTAATGATTTTTTATATTAAGAAAATATGTTTAAACAAATGAAATAAAAATAAAATAAATAAATAAAATTATGTTGGACAGGGGTGTCATAAGTAAACTGGAGGTGAATGTTAGCAAAAAATCACAAGGCCCAAAGTTCAGAAGCCCACGTTGCAAAACAACAAAAAAAGTGGAAAAAATATGAAAAATTGCAAAAGGCAGCGCGCTGAGGCTCGAAACCATGACCTCTAGCATTTTTGCGCGCTGCCTTACCACTGGGGTGGCTGTACATCCATTTATATAAACAAAAGCACAAATATATATTAGAAAACCCCTCTTGAAGGAAACTTCATCTTCAACCTTGAGCCATGGCCGGACCACCTGTATCTCTCTCATTTCTCCATAAAAATGGAAAGTCCAAACATGAAAGTTATAGTGTTTCTTCCCATGATTTCAACCATATAATTTATGTAAACTAAAATTCAAATATCAAAGCTAATTTTACTGGCCCTAATTTGAAACCTAACTTTTACAGAAATTTCAAATCCAAAATTCTCTATACACAATGGATATAAATGAAAACTATGAATATGGTTAGCTTTAGTGTAAGGATATCTACATTTTGTTTTTGCAAATCAAGATCAAATGATGCTTGTATGAAGAGATATAAGTTTGAGTTTTTACCTCTTTCAGTTGAGATCGTGAATGGAGTTTGGGAAAGTTTTGAGAAGGCCTAAGGATCTGTTTAGCTTGCCTGGACCTCCCTGAGTGTATTCCAATCCTTACCTTGTCTTGAAAGTCCCTGAATCTCCCTACTCAAGTCAACCTACAAGCTTGAAATTTGAAAATGGTGGATGGAGGAGGAGGAGTTACAGTGAGGGAACAAGGGTCTGGAACACTTAGATGTGATGTATATTAAGTGTTTGGGTGGTTAAAACTCAAAACACACGAGTGGTTTTTGAGATGGTTGTGTAAGGTGCAAAATTGTCAAGCTATGGCAGATTTTCAATGTCAAAGTGTTTGGGAGAGTTTTTGAGTATTAGCATTCATGTGTTATGTTGAAATGCACTTGTGTATAAGTATGGAAGAGGTTAGACATCAAGCTTTCTCAAGATTTCTGAGTTATAGCCTTTTGGCTCTATAACTTGCTTTTGAAGAAAAGTGAGGATACAAGCCTCTATGTGTTTGTACAAGCCTGATCTGAGTTGGTAGAGGTTTTAGACACATTGCTTTTGGTTTATAGGGGTTGTATGTGCAGAAAGAACAAGTGCAAAGCTCAAGGAGTTGACAATTGCAAAAGTAGTGCTTTATCAAAATGGAAATGGCAACTTTGTGCCATAAATGGAATTGTTGCTTGGACAAAGGCTCAAGTGCTTGGATTAAAGCTCTATCAGCTGTGTTAACATTTAATTATGGAGTGAGAAACAATTTTTAGGCCTGAAAAGCAAGGATTATGCAGCCTAGGCTTGGATTTGAATTTGTGTTCATCATGAAATTGTTTGAAATCAAAGTGAGAAATTGCCAACTTCATCTCTTCGATTCTCCCTACTCAAGAATGATCTCAAGGAGTTCTTGGACATTTTAGAAAGCTTGAAATGTTCTTTATAACTCATATTTGAATTTCTTTCAAAGATTCCCCTTGGAACTATGTGTAAAATTGGCATGAAGTTAGGTCAAAAACCTGCCTAACTAGGGCAAAATTTCACTAAGTTATTTTAGTTCATGAGCATGTATTCACAAAATTATATCTTGAGATCCAAGCATCTTTTGGAGAAATTGTGTGAAGAAAAGTTGTAGATTTCATGGATATCTACAACTTTCATGTTGGGAATTTCCTTTGAATCATTTTATATCATGGTGAAAATTTGGCTTAAAGTTGAAAAAAACAAGAAATTTTCTATACTTAGAAAATTTTCTGAGTTAAAATTTTCAACTTTTCAAAACCAAAACTTAAACCCTTGCTTTCTTGATGAACAAGCTTCACATTTTGACATGTTTTGATTAATTATGATCCTTGGCACTTGAATTTGACCAAAAAGTCAAAGTTTGACTTTTCAGTATACAATTGACTTTTGATCAGTTGACTGAAAAATTCATCTATCAATCCAATGGATTTGTAATGTTTTGAATCATGCTATTAGGTAAAAATGATGTGATTGAACTCTTGGAATCATTCTTCAAACCAATTAATCATTTGCTAGTTCAAAAATAAGAAATTGCCTCTTCCTAGTCAAAACCCTAATTTTGACCATTTTGCCCTTTTGATGATTTGATCAAATTTCTTGAGGAATTGTGGTCCAAACTTGATCAAATGATACATATGAGTCTAAAATGTTGATGTGGATCAAAAATTATGAATTTTGACTATAAATTGGCCATGGTTGACTTTTTTCCCCAATATAGCTGATTTTTAGGTCAACTGTCCAATTGACTGATCAAAAATGTGATTCAAGGCTTGAAACTTGACATGAGTAATCTTGGGGGTCCCTAATGATCCTTGAAATCCATATGAAGCATTGATAGTCCAAAAATCCTTGTGCAAGCTCAAACCCTAATTTGGGTCATCAATGCATGAGGAGGTGTCTTGAGTTGATCAAACCCTAATCCAGTCCTGAGTCAAAAAGATCTTGTGAGAAAATTCTTGATAAGTAAGAGGGAAAATTTTGGGGTACAACAACTTCCCCTATTCAATCTTCTTAGACCTGAAGAGTTAGATTGGCGAGTTTTTCCATTCGTGACTCGAAGGTGGAAGATGATTGAACACTAGAGTGCCCAGAAATTTGCACCCGGTGATGCGAGGTTGAGGGAATGGGCTTAAAGATGCTATTTTGAGAGGTGATAGAAAGCTGTGGGAGATGGGCTTAAAGATGCCATCCATTAAGTGATTGTTAAATTGTAATTTGTAAGTTGGAAGAATGAGTATCAGAATGGCGTCCGTGTCTGGAGCGTATCTGAACTTTATCTGAAAATTGAATCTGGATGAGTATCAGAATGACATCCATGTCTAGAGTGTATCTAAACTGTATTTGAATTTTGAATCTGAATAAGTATTAAAATGGCATTCGTATATGGTGCGTATCTGAACTGTATTTGTAATCTGAATCTGAATAAGTATCAGAATGGCATCCGTGTCTGGAGCGTATCTGAACTGTATCTGAAAATTGAATCTGAATGAGTATCAGAATGACATCCGTGTCTGGAGCATATCTGAACTGTATCTGAATTCTGAATCTGAATAAGTATCAGAATGGCGTCCGTGTCTAGAGCGTATCTGAATTGTATCTGAAATCTGAATTTGAATAAGTATCAGAATGGCATCCGTATCTGGAGCGTATATGAGCTGTATTTGAAAACTGAATGAGTATCAGGATGGCATCTGTATCTGGAGCATATCTGAACTCTATTTGAAGATTGAACATTGTTAATGGTAGCTGTTAATCTTATCCTGAAAAGGGTAAAATGTTAGCTAAAATACAAAGTCATGTTGTATGAAATGTATGACATAATGCATTTGTGTAACCAATGTTTATGATATATGGATGCAATGTATGTGTATGTGAGTTAATCTGTTGCGTTGTTGTTGGATTGAGGAAGATAAATCCCTGAATGTTGCTGAGGATATGTGAGTCTTCATGTCTTGAAGTGTTGGTGAATTTCTGCCGAGAGAAATAAACTATGTTGTAAGGGTAATGCCATGTACTGCTTTTAAAATATGTTGGAGAGTCCTGAGAAATTTGACAACTTCTACTGGGGATCAACAATTTGAAACTTTGTTCTGCTGGAGATTTAAATGACATACTGCAGGGGATTACTTATGGAACGGCCTAGAGATATTTTCCTATCCTTTCAACCTATCAATAATTGTCTTTCCCATTTTGTTTATTTGTAAACAATAATTATGTTCAGATGCATATGTTCAACAATGAATCATTGGACGTTTATGTAAACAAAACACAAGCGTAAAGGAAAAGGCAAATAGTTTTTGCACTTTCAAAGGGATATCTTTGTATTAACTTTGAATAAGTATTTTTGTACAAGGAGACAAACATTCTAGTAAGAGAATGTTGTCGTAAAAGAGAAAAATTGGATACAAAGAAAGATAGCTATGTGTAATAATCCCATGGGGTTTCCATTCTGCTATAGCCTTCGTATCTCTGAGCATCTTGTCTATTTGTTTCCTTGTCCGAAGATGACTAAATTTATCAGAACCTCTGAGTTTTTCAGTGGAAGCCAAAGGTTGTTTATAAAGTGATCCGACGGGACACAGTCATACGCTTTAATTCCCTAACTTTTGCCCAGACCGCCCTTTTGGGTTTTCGGTCCATCGGGAAACCCTTTTTTGCCCAAGTCGCCCTTTTGGGTTTTTAACTTGTCGGGTGTACATATTTTTTATTTTATCCCTAACTTTTGCCCGAACCTTTTTGGTTCGTCGGGATGCCCTTGTTTTGCCTAGGTATGTCAACCTAGCGGGTCTCTTATGCGTAGTATCTTTTGACTATGTCCGCGTTTGCAGGGTGTGGAAGGTTGTCGCCATCCATGGTGGTCAAGATCATTACTCCACCGGAGAATATGTTTTTGATTACAAATGGTCCTTCATAGGTAGGAGTCCATTTGCCCTTGGGATCACTTTGTGGCAATATGATGCATTTGATCACTAGATCCCCAACTTGATACACTTGGCGCCTGACTTTCTTGTTGAAATCCTTGATCATTCGTTTCTGATACGTTTGACCATGGAAAACAGCACTAAGTCTCTTTTCATCAATCAAGTTCAACTGATCAAGTCGAGTCCGGATCCAATCGTCTTCATTCAATCATGCATCCTTCATAATCCTCAGAGGGGGGATCTGAACCTCGATAGGCAAGACAACGTCCATGCCGTATACCAACGAATAGGGTGTTACCCCAGTTGATGTGCAGGCCGTGGTATGATACCCGTGGAGAGCAAATGGTACCATCTCATACCAGTATTTGTATGTGACTGTCATCTTCTGTATGATCTTTTTAATGTTCTTATTTGTAGCTTCGGCAACACCATTCATCTTTGGCCGATAGGGAGAAGAATTGTGATGTTGAATCTCGAATCATTTGCACAATGCGGTGATCATAGTGTTATTGAGATTTGTACCATTGTCAGTGATGATCCTTTCCGGGATACCGTACCGGTAAATAAGGTTTTTCTTGATGAAACGGGAAACAACATTCTTGGTAACGAAAGCGAAGGAAGCTGCCTCAACCCACTTTGTAAAATAGTCAATGGCCACTAGGATGAAGCGGTGTCCATTGGAGGCTTTCGGCTTGATTTCCCAAATCATATCAATCCCCCACATATCAAAGGGCCAAGGAGCTGTCAAAACATTCAGAGGAACCGGAAGTACATGCACTTTGTCAGCATAAATTTGACACTTATGGCAGGTTCGAGAGTGTTGATAGCAATCTGCTTCCATGGTAGACCAGTAATAGCCTGCCCGTAGGATTTTCTTCGCCATCGTATGCCCACTGGAATGTGTACCAAAAGTGCCTTCGTGCAATTCAGCCATGATCCTTGCAGCTTCAATCTTATCTATGCACCGAAGAAACACAGAGTCATGATTGCGTTTGTACAGGATGCCATTACTAAGGAAGAATTTAGCAGAGAATCTCCTTAAGAACTTCTTATCATTGATTGAAGCTCCTTTTGGATATTCTTGAGCCTCGAGATACCTCTTGACTTCGTGAAACCAAGGTTGGTCCACTACTTCTTCAGTATTAATCTCGTGACAGTGTGCTGGTTCATCCATTCGTTCAATGGTGATATGTGGAGCCTCGTTATCCCAATTAAGTTTAAACATAGATGACATTGTGGCTAGAGCGTCTGCTAGCTGATTTTCTTCTCGCGGGAAATGCTCGAAGGTAATCTTCTCAAAATGAGGTAGCAATGTCAAAACATGTTCTTTATAAGGGATAAGGTTGGGGTGCTTGGTGTCTCATTCCCCTTTGATCTGACGGATGACCAAAGCTGAATCTCCAAATACATCCAAGGATTTGATCCCCAAGTTTATGGCAGCTTTGAGATCGAAGATGCACGCTTCGTATTCTGCCATGTTGTTTGTACAATTGAAGCAGGGTCTTGCAGTAAAGGGAGTATGACACCCTTCAGGAGATATGAGTACATCACCGATACCATTTCCAAGTGCATTAGATACTCCATCAAAGAATAGGGTCCATCGGGATCCTTGTTCAGGTCCGTCATATGGCCTGATTTCTTCACAGTTGTCTAATGTCATGATGTCTTCATCCGGGAATTCAAACTTCATGGACTGGTAGTCTTCTACAGCTTGGTGAGCGAGGTGATCAGCTAGTCAACTCCCCTTTATAGCTTTCTGTGTAGTATACTGTATGTCATATTCTGTTAGGATCATCTGCCATCTCGCTATTCTCCCAGAAAGAGCAGGCTTCTCGAAGATGTACTTTATCAGATCCATTTTAGATATAAAAAAAGTAGTATGAGTCAGCATATACTGTCTTAGCCGGCGAGCAGCCCATGCCAGAGCGCAGCAAGTTTTCTCGAGCAGTGAATATCTGGTTTCACAGTCGGTAAACTTTTTGCTCAGGTAATAAATAGCGTGCTCTTTTCGGCCAGACTCGTCATGCTGCCCCAATACACACCCCATTGAATTTTCTAAAACAGTCATATACATGATCAACGATCTTCCCTCGACTGGTGGCATCAATACATGAGGCTCTTGTAAGTATTCTTTGATTTTTTCAAAAGCAACTTGGCATTCATCAATCCATTTGACTACTTGATCTTTCTTCAAGAGCTTGAAGATTGGCTCGCAGGTAGCTGTCAGGTGAGAAATGAATCTAGCAATATAGTTCAAACGTCCCAAGAATCCTCTGACTTCCTTCTCAGTACGAGGAGCAGGCATCTCTTGTATTGCTTTAATTTTGGCAGGATCGACCTCAATACCTTTGTTACTGACGAAAAAGCCTAGGAGTTTACTGGACCGTACCTCAAATGTGCATTTGTTTGGATTCAACCTCAGCTTGTACTTCTTCAGTCTCTCAAACAGTTTTTGTAAGTGATCAAGATGCCCTTCTTATGTTTGTGATCTGGCTATCATATCATCTACGTAGACCTCTATTTCATGATGTATCATGTCATGAAATAAAGCTACCATGGCGCGCTGATAAGTTGCCCCAGCATTTTTTAATCCGAATGGCATCACCGTGTAGCAGAATGTGCCCCACTGTGTAACAAATGTTGTTTTCTCCATGTTCTCAAGTGCCATTTTAATTTGGTTGTAACCTGAGAATCCGTCCATGAAGGAAAACACTTTGTGTTGTGTCGTATTGTCAACTAGGATATCAATGTGGGGAAGTGGAAAATCATCCTTAGGGCTCGCCTTATTCAAATCTCTGTAGTCCACACACATTCGTACTTTGCCGTCTTTTTTAGGTACGGGAACAATGTTGGCAACCCATTGAGGGTAGGAAGTGACAGCTAAGAATCCAGCGTTGAATTGTTTCATGACCTCTGCTTTAATATTTTCTGACATATCAGGTCTCATGCGGCAAACCTTTTGCTTTACTGGCGGACAATCTTCCCTTGTAGGTAGACGATGTACCACGATATCCGTATCAAGTACCGGCATGTCTTCATATGACCAGGCGAAGACTTCAACATAGTCATGTAACAACTGAATCAGACGCTCCTTAACACTGGGTTCCAGATTAGCACCCACCTTGACCTCTTTTTTGTCTTCTTCGGTACCCAGGTTGATTGTATACACGGGTTCCTCGTGAGGATGAATGGTTCTCTCCTCTTATTGTAGCAGTCTGGCAAGTTCCCCTGGTACTTCACAATCTTCCTCACCTTCATCTTCGGCTTGGTAGATTAGATTCTCAGAGTCACAAAAGGCCATAGCAGTATCGTTACCCATGGGATCCAGAATGGATGGATACCTGCATTGTGAGTGTGAGTGTGTGTAAAGGTTATAAAATGTAAAAGAAAAACAATGAGTATAAAAGTTTGTATGCGAAAAACGTCCATGATTCATTGATGTCATATGAATATGAAATAATAACCCTTAAAAATGGACCATTGTGCCTCGGGTAAGACACAAGGTTTTAAGAGTGTGAATTGTTTTGAATATTACAGATCCAAAAAAATGTAAAGATAAATTACTGTGGGATAAAAGTGATTGGGAAAAAGTCTTTGTTGAGCCCTCCATTGACAGTTGGGAATATCCAATCCTCCAGGTTGCAATCATCTTCACCATCTTCTACCGCGTTGACCTCACGGTTGTTGATCTTCAGGGGTGGTCCTCCAGCACGGGCACAGCGTACAGCCTTTTGAGCACTTGAAGTGAAGCCTAGGCTGAACTTGTCAGACTTATACGGGATATCCAGGAGTTGTCCCCAGATAGTGCATCCACCTTCCTATACCACTGCTTTGGCATCCTTCAGAGATGACATCCAGAGTGGAGGCCTTGTAACCTTGGGAACATGATATGTAGCCTTGGTCACTGCTATCTCTTGTGGGACCTCTTCTAAGTGTTAAAATGGAGTTTCAATGAATTCGCCGTCCAATTCCACATATCTGAAGGAATTGAGATGGCTGATCATGTATTCTTCCTCTCTATGGATAGTGATAATCTTCCCTTAAACCAGATACTTTAGCATCTGGTGCAATGTAGAGGTAATAGCGCCAACATTGTGGATCCATGGCCGGCCTAGCAAACAGGAATACGAAGGGCGGATGTCCATTACATAAAAAGTTGAATTGAAAGTTTGGGTTCCAACCTTTATGGGGATATCCACTTCCCCGTGTACCATCCTCTTCGAGCCGTCAAAAGCCCTTACTACTATGTTGCTTGGCTTTAATGTCAGTCCCTCGCAGTCAAGTCTATCAAGAGCTTTTTTCAGTAATACATTCAAAGATGAGCCAGTGTCCACCAAAACATGGGCCAGAGTTGTGCCCCTACACTCCACCGAGATATGCAATGCCTCATTATACTTTCTTCCCCTTGGTGTTAGATCATCATCTGAAAAACCTAGGCCATTATCCGCTGTCAAGCTGGCTACGCAGTCTTGGGATTGATCAGCAGACGTCTCTTGAGGTACATGGGCTGTTTTTAAGAACTTCACCAAGGCTTTTGCATGCGCCTCGGAACATAGTAGTAATGCCAAATGGAGATTTTAGAGGGAGTTTGCCCCAATTGTTCAACTACATCATAGTCACTCCTTTTTATAATTTTTAGGATCTCCTCCATTTCTTTCTTGGAAGTCTCAGGGATAGTCAGGGATTGAACCTTCGTCTAGACAGGCTCAACTTGAATACTCTTTCCTCGAGCTTCGGTAGCGGGAGTGTTGGTAGGAATGATAATAGGGGTTGTAACAGCTTCGTCAATAGGAGCACTTGCAGAGATGATTATGGGTACAAAAGTAATTTTTGGAGCAGCCACAGGGATGATCACGGGTCCAGAAACTGCTTTTGAGGGAGCAATTTCTGGAGAAAAGATCCTACTACTTTGGGTAATTTTGCTAGTTCCGGCAATATTACTGATGTCAGAGTCTTCTTTCTCGGAATTTATCTCTTCGGCGGCCGGCCAGTCTTGTTTGATGCCATGGTAGTAAATGTCCCCTTCATAATTCCACGACACGGTTTTGTCTGATACATATGGGACTGGCCCAGGCATTGTGATTATTAGAGGAGCTGCTTTCGGAACTGATGTAATTCTAACGGGTCTTTTGGTGGAGACCCTGGAAGAATTGGAGGAAATGGTAATGATAGAAACATCTTCAACTGGAATAGGTGAAACAAGAGTCTTTTCAAACAAAATCTCTTTGTTATCTATCAGGCACTGAATGCCTGCCTTCAACAAAGGACAACTAGTTGGTGATGATAAGCAGAGATGGAAAACTTCATTACAGCCCGGGAACACACCGGCTTTCAACAAGTTTATCTTAATGGTCAGAAGTGAGGTCATGAGTTCATTAACTGAGGTAACAAATAAATCTTCTTCAATAGCATTGGTATTGTGACCATGTCTAGGCATAGGAGCAGAAATGACATTTGGCTTTTCGGGCGCATCAAACTCAATTTCTTTCACTTCAACGAGGTCTTGTATTTTGTTTTTCAAGGTCCAACAGTTATTAGTATCGTGACCAGGACTTTCAGAGTGATATGCGCAACGGGCATTGGGATGATAATGAGGGGATGTTGTATTGAGGTTTTTCGGAGCTTCTTTCAAGGTTGCCAAGTTGGATCTCAGAAGATGCGGTACTAATTGAGACAGAGTCATGTTAATTCTGGTGAATTGCTTGACTGGCCTTTCCACCCTTAGTTGATTACTTCTTTGTTGATCAGACGTAGGCTTTGGAATCATAACAACCCCCACCATTGGTCGGCGTTCGGCCCTCTCTTGGTTTCTTTGCGGATATACAGCAGCTATCTCTTTCTTCTCGATGAAAGGCTTTCTTACAACTGTAGAAGAAGATGAATCCTTCTGAATCTTTCCACTTTTATGCCAGCTTCCACCCTCTCTCTGGTCAATATTAGTTCAGTAAAGCCTACAGATGAACTTTCGATTAAATGGTTGAGAAAGGAACCAGATAAGGTGCCAAAGAACATGTCTACCAATTCCCTTTTAGACAGAGGGGGCTGAACTCTTCCAGCCAAATCTCTCCATTTTTGTGCGTAATCCTTGAAACCTTCATTGGAAGCCATGGCCATACTCTGGAGTTGAGTACGGGTAGGCGCCAAATCAGCATTGTATTGATATTGCTTGTAGAAAGATGCGGTAAGATCTTCCCAATTATGGACGTTGGTTCTTTCTAATTGGTAAAACCAGTCGAGTTGTGTTCCAGACAGATTGTCTTGGAAAAAGTGAACCCATAAGTCTTTATCAGCGGTATGGGGTTGGATTTTTCTCACATATGACCGGAGATGCATTTTAGGGCATGACACTCCATCATATTTGGCAAACATAGGCACTTTGAATTTCGGAGGAATCACAATCCCCGACACTAGTCCCAATTCCTCAAAGTCTAAGCCTGGCACCTTTTGTATTTCCATGGCGCTCAACCGCTCTTCAAGATGTCTGTACTTGTCATCAGCTGGAGGATACTGTTCGTCAGAGTAGTCTTCTTCTTCCTCTTCCTCTTCTTCTAATTCTGACGGGATAGTTGTTTCCTTGCCTTTCCCTTCTCCTCCACCAGATGTTGTTGCAAAATTCAAAGTCCTTCTTTTCTGCCCATGAAATCTTCTCCCCATGTTTAAGACTCCAGTTACCTTCTTTGTTTTCTTTTTCCTCTCTTCAGCCGGCAAATTCTTCAACTCTTCTTGACCCTTGGCTAGGGTCATGAGCAACTGTTGAAATTGCATATTGTGATCTTGGAGATCTTTCACTGTTTGCTCGATATCCATCTTACTGAAATAAACAGTAGAGAGATGAGGAGACTTATTGCAAAAGACATGTTTATGTTATGATAAATGATATATGCATATGAAATGTTTTCAAGGATTTCAAAGATTCAAGTTTGTTTTAGACAAAAAGGAAACACATGTTATATTAATAAGATAAAGTTTGAGTACATCAATTCCCTTTGGACAAAATAATTAAAAACTCTAAGATAAAAAAGTAGTACGCATCCTCTTTGGTGCAATGTAGGAATTCAGAGTCCGCTACTCATGAAGTAGCCTAGTGAGTTCCAAAACCTTCTTCTCGCTTGCGTAGAATTGGGCTTCGAAAGTATCTCGCTCTCCTTTGAGTTGTATCCAATCCCTTTGTAGGTCTTCAAGAGATGTGGGCATGTCAGGATGTAGGATAGTATATGGAGCATCTCCTTCCTTAACAGGCTCAATTATTACCGGAAAAAGGGAGGAGTAAGGCATCATAATACTCTGAGCACGAGTTCGTACCCATTTGATGTAAGGCTCAAGAGGGATGGAATTATTTTCCACCAAAGTCTTGCTATCCACCTTGTTTAGGATCCTCCAAGCTTGAATAAATCTCTGGAGAATACCTTGATCGTCGTTATCGTAGTCGAATACCATACCTTGAATCAGCATCTCGTGCGGGCCATCCCTTCGGGCGTAACCAAATTGTCTTAAGGCTAATCATGGGTTGTAGGTGACGCCTCCCCTAATTCCAAGTAGAGGGACATTAGGGAATTCTCCATAACGGTCGACGATGATAACATTTTCTTTGGATCGAGAGCACCAATGAATATCTGAATGTTTGAGCGTCATCAACATTTGTGACCACCTTGAACCTTGCTCATTCTTTAATACAGATTGGGGAAGATGAGAAATAAACCACCTTGCCAATAGAGTAGTGCAACACATAAGGACACCTCTTTTCCTCATTGTGCGAGTGTGAAAAGAGTGTAGGATATCCCCTAGCAATGTAGGCACCAGGTTGCGTGACATGAAGATTTTGACGGTGTTCACATCTATGAGTTGGTCAGGATTTGGAAACAAAACCATACCATAGATGAGAAGAGCCATAATTTCCTTAAAGGCTTGCAAGTCTAAGGAATTCCAACATCTTTGGGCTTTCTCAAACAGGAACTTTGGTAAGAAACCTTTGACACCACTCCTAGTTTCTCAATGGGCTGTGACATCAGATGAGTGCAAGTGTAGAGCTTGATCAATCTCTTCTGGTTTTGGGTCTCTTTCCGTACCGTTTAAAGCTAGTTGATTGATAATGGTAATCCTCAAGAGTTGGGAGAATTCTTCCAAAGTAGGCACAAGTTGATAGTCGGGAAATGTGAAGCAATGGTGCAAAGGATCAAAGAACTGAAAGAGCACCTTCATCATATCCTCATCTGTGTTAGAGGTGACCAAGTTGAGTAGACGATCGTGTCTTTCGGTGAATGGAGAGTTCTCAGGAATCCTTGAAGCTAGCTCCTTAAGTTATGGAGGAATTCTCACAAGGTTGACTTGAATAGTTTTCCTGCGAAGTGAATCCATTTCCTACAAAACAAGAACAAAGATGAATCCCGAAATCCTTGAAATGGTTAGTGGATGTATATGATGTTCATGATGTCCATGATGTTATGTACAAGTATGCATATACAAGAAAAGCAAACAAGTCTTTAGTTTAGGCTTGCATGGAGTTTTATAGGTATGTACCCTCTTGAAGTTTAGTTGGCTTAAACCTGTCCTAGTAATAGTAATCGGGTTCTAAGGAGCTCAATATCACTGGATTATTTCCTTGGTCATTGTTTCAGCTCAAGCCTCTTTAATGGAGACCGAAATATCCTAAGAAACCAAACCTTAATGAGTGTAGTATCGAGTATCTACCAACTTCGGACTGCACCAAAGCCGGTCATCTCACGACATCCTAAAGGCCAAGTTGGTCAAGTAAAGGTTCTAGAAGTTCATTAGTGCTTCATGACATCACTCAGCGGCCCCGTATTCTCTTTGATTAACTCAAAGGCTACCGGTACCCACAAATATGTCGCACTAACGTAGCTATTGCTTAGACCATGTCGGTATACCCCGCACAGTTTCCACAACGTATTGCTACTTACCTATAATGTATCCCAAATCCGGGTAGAGGATTCAAACCCAAACAAAGAACCATAATGTAAAGCATACAAATCAAACAATGTAAGCAAGTAAATGTGATCTATCCCTAAGGTAACCCCACTTTTAGAATTCTCCCCAGCAGAGTCGCCAGTTTTGTGATACGGTGGGAGAACTGACTTGATTGTTTTGCGTTTTTTTGCAAATGTTGCGGTTTGCAAGAGTTGCCACTGACTTTTCTTTTATCCAAAAGGAAAGGTGAAAAAGCACAGGAAAGACCTTTGAGATTGTTTCTTGAGTTCGGGGGATAGATTATGAAAAGGGAAGGTATTAGCACCCTTTTCATCCATGGTTTTCCATGGGCTCTTAGTTACTTGCTAGATCACTTGCCTTTGTTTGAAATTGTGCTTTGTGTGGTTTTGAATTTATTTTGTAAAAAGGGCCATTGTTTAGGCAATCTTTGTAATGATTCTCGTTCGTAAGAATGTATACAAAAATGTTGATCTTTTTGAAAATGTTTTCAATGTTTGTAAGAAGTTTGGAAATGTGTAGGTGTTTGTTTTTTAAAATAGCAAGGATATTTGTTTTTAAATGGAGGAAGTAATTAAGAGCAAACTACCTACTCAAATGTCTTTCTTGTTTATTTTCTTTTCCTTTGATATTGTTGTCTTACCATTAATTTGGTAAGCAACCCTATCTTTGGATGTAAACGGGACGGGCGTGGGTCATCGTATAGCCATGATTAGCAATGTTGCAAAGTATCTTAGCATTTTTTGAGGGACTAAGATCATTTTTGTAAGGCAACTTTGAATAGCGTCATCGAGGGACTATGATCTTGTATTTGTTTGTTTTGCTAAGATACCTTACATGCGTAATATGGCCATTTTTGTATAAGGCAGCCAAGTGGAGTAACCCTAGGGGTGCTTGTGTGCAAGTGTGCCATTTTCATGCTTGATTTTATCTTGAATTAGGGTTTTCTATTTGATTGGTTTCATCTTGCCATACAAACCCTAATTACTAGCATGTTATATAAAAGCGATAAATTGTGAAATTTAAATATTACTACGCTATTACAACACTTTGTGGGAGGGGGATACAATTTATGAATGAGGATTGCAATAATATAAACCTAATTAATCTATTACAACCAAATTGAGTATATACAAATATTGGAATAAATAATATACAAGATGAATTAAATATGCAAACATATGTAAATGCAAAGAAGATTTTGTTTGGCTTTTTATATGAAAAAGTTTTAAACTAAACCTAATAAATAAATCAAAATTAACTTGAATCAATTAAGAAAAGAAATTACTTCTAGAAAATATTTTTGAATAAACCCTAATTCTATTTGATTAAAAGAAGATAAATTTCTATAAGAAAAAGTAAATATTTTTGTATTTTTGTCTTGAAAATAATATATGGCATTTATGAAATATTTTTAGTCTTTTTTTTATGTTAAAATAAAATATTTAATGAGTATGAAGAAAAAATAAATACTTAACCTAGTGAATTTAATTTACAAGTTTATTTAGTAAAATAGATAATATATAACTTAAATAAAAATATTTTTTATGAGAAAAAAAAAACAAAATGCAATATCTATCATTTTAATATTTTTTTCTGATTTTTTATATTAAGAAAAATATGTTTAAATAAATGAAATAAAAATAAAATAAATAAATAAAATTATGTTGGACAGGGGTGTCATAAGTAAACTGGAGGTGAACGTTAGCAAAAAATCACAAGGCCCAAAGTTCAGAAGCCCACGCTGCAAAACAACAAAAAAAAAAGTGGAAAAATATGAAAAATTGCAAAAGGCAGCATCTGAGGCTCGAACCCATGACCTTTAGCATTTTTGCATGCTGTCTTACCACTGGGGTGGCTGTACATTCGTTTATATAAACAAAAGCACAAATATATATTAGAAAACGCCTCCTGAAGGCAACTTCATCTTCAACCTTGAGCCATGGCCGGACCGCCTGTATCTCTCTCATTTCTCCATAAAAATGGAAAGTCCAAACATGAAAGTTATAGTGTTTCTTCCCACGATTTCAACCATATAATTTATGTAAACTAAAAGTCAAAGATCAAAGCTAATTTTACTGGCCCTAATTTGAAACCTAATTTTTACAGAAATTTCAAATCCAAAATTCTCTTGTAAATCTAGTGTAAGTATATCTACGTTTTGTTTTCACAAATCAAGACTAAATGATGCTTGTATGAAAAGATAGAAGTTTGAGTTTTTACCTCTTTCAGTTGAGATCGTGAATGGAGTTTGGGCAAGTTTTGAGAAGGCCTGAGGATCTGTTTAGCTTTCCTGGACCTCCCTGAGTGTATTCGAATCCTTACCTTGTCTTGAAAGTCCCTGAATCTCCCTACTCAAGTCAACCTGTAAGCTTGAAATTTGAAAATGGTGGATGGAGGAGGAGGAGTTACAGTGAGGGAACACGAGTCTGGAACACTTAGATATTAATTAAGTGTTTGGGTGGTTAAAACTCAAAACGCACGAGTGGTTTTTGAGATGGTTGTGTAAGGTGCAAAACTGTCAAGCTATGACAGATTTTCAATGGCAAAGTGTTTGGGAGAGTTTCTGAGTCTTAGAATTCGTGTGTTATGTTGCAATGCAGTTGTGTATAAGTATGGAATAGGTTAGACATCAAGCTTTCTCAAGATTTCTGAGTTATAGCCTTTTGGCTCTATAACTTGCTTTTGAAGAAAAGTGAGGAGACAAGCCTCTATGTGTTTGTACAAGCCTGATCTGAGTTGGTAGAGGTTTTAGACACATTGCTTTTGGTTTATAGGGGTTGTGTGTGCAGAAAGAACAAGTGCAAAGTGAAGATGTGAAAAACACAAGAATGGAGGGTTGAATTGAAAAACTTAGATCAAAACAGCTTACTAACACAATATTTTTATCTTGGTTCGTTTGATCTCAAACTACTCCAGTCCATCCGTCAAGGTGATTTCGCCTCTCTCCAACGAGGTCTTAATCCACTAATATCAAAGGATTACAACAGCTACTTTAACAACTGTTAAAGTCTTCTTGAGTACAACCACAAGCCGGTTAATCTCAAGGAAATCTGTTACAAATAATTGAACAAGAGTGTGTTGTTGTTTTCTAACAAAACATTATATCACAACTGTGATAATTACATAGATTAAGCTTGGAATAGAATAAATTTGCTAGAGCTTGGATATGCGTGATTTGGAGTTCTCTGCAAATTGATGTGTGTGTACGTATGTGCTTCTTTCATAAGCAGACTTGTTTATATAGGCAAGCAAGATACGTTGTCCATAAAGCCAATTTAATGTTAATAACACACTTTCCTTTTGTAGAAGATCTTGTATGAAGAAAGCCGTTGGCATTTAATTCTGTCTTGAATAATTAATAACGCTTCAAAGTCTTCTTTGCTTTAACCTCTGATAACGCTTCAGAGTGTTGATGACTTGGTTGAGATGTCTTTGTTCAGAGTCATAGTGTACTTGTTTAGGCGCAGATTCTGGTCATCAAACTTCAGCATAAAACCTGTTTTGCTTTCAGCGTGTAATACTTCAGCTTATCTTCTGATGCTGATCCCATCAGAACTTCTGCATATACAAAACATAATTTTAAGGAGCATATTTGTTCTTTGTATATATCTTTGTATGATACGGTGGGAGAACTGACTTGAGGTTTTGCGTTTGTTTTCGCAAATGTTTCGGTTGAGCAAGAGTCGCCACCGACTTTTTATTTTATCCTAAGGAAAGGTTAAAAAGCACAGCAAAAACCTTTGAGATGTTTTCTTGGGTTCGGGGAGTAGATTATAGAAAGGGAAGGTATTAGCACCCTTTCTATCCATGGTTATCCATGGTCTCTTAGTTACTTGCTTAGATCAACTTGCCTTGATTTTCAATTGTTTGAAATGGTGCTTTCAATTGTTTGAAATGGTGCTTTGTGTGTGTTTTTGAAAATGTTTTGAAAAGAGGCCAATGTGGTGGCAAACTTTGTAATGATCCATGTTGGGATGTATACAAAGATGTATTTGTCTTTTCAAAAGTTTTCAATGTTTTTTTGAAAGTTATCTTGAAAATGTGTTGTGATGTGTGTTTTGAAAAATAGGCAAGGGTTTTTGTTTTGTAAGTTGGCAAGTAACCAAGAGCTATCTACCCTAAATTTCTCAAAGATCTTTGCTATGTTTTAACCCTTTTAACAATTTTGTTCCACCATTGTATTTGGTGGACAATCTTGTGTTAGGATGTTAATGGGACGGGCACGGGTCATCGTTTAGACCATGATTGCAATGGTGCCAAGTATCTTTGGGCAATTTTTCCTTTAAGGGACTTGATCATTTTTAGGCAACTTTCGAAAGCGTCATCGAGGGACTATGATCATTTGATTGTTTTGTTTTTGCCAAAGATACCCAACATGCAATATGGCCCATTTTTGAAGGCAACAAGTGGAGTAACCCTAAGGGTGCAAGTGTGATTAGTGTTGTCCATTTTCATGCTTGTTTATCTTGAAATTAGGTCAAACTATTTTTTGGTTAATTTTGCATACAAAATCCTAATTCTAACATGGCATAATTAGAAAGCTTTTAAATGCGAAAAAATAAAAGGTCCTAAATTATTACAACACAATATATGGGATGGGGGATACAAATGTTCAAATGAGGATATTTTAGCAAGAAATTAAAATCTAATTATTACATCCAAATTGAAATTATACAAATTAATTAATTGCACAAAAATTAAATAAGATAAGATAAATATGCAAAGAATGCAAAAATGATTTTTCATATGTATGTAAAAGAGTATTTATCATGTGTTAAATAAACAAAAATAAAATGAATTAATTTTTGTATTTTTATGCATTTAGGGTAAAAACCCTAATTTTATCAATAAAAGATATTAATTATTTAATATATGTAATATTTATTAATTATGTACAAAAAATAAATAAAAGAAGGTATATTGTAAAAAAGGTATTTTTGAGGTCAAAATATTAATAAAAATAAAATGTATTAATTTCTATGTTTTTAACCTAAATATACTAATAAATATATAAGTATTTACATTATTTATCAAATATATATTATATATACAAAAAAATAAAATATTTAATATTATATAAAAAAAAGAGTATATTTTATGTAAAATGTTTTCAAGAGATAATATAAAATAAAAATCAGAAATAAAATATGTTTGTATTATTTAGTATTTTAAAATAATTGTATATTCATGTTTATTTAGATACAAAACTAAATAAAGCCAAATAAATATCAAAATAAATGCAAAAAATATGGGAAAAATAAATTTAATATTTTTTCATGCTTAAATAAAAATATGGAAACAAAATCAAAAGGAAAAAATGGAAAATGACAAGCAAAACTCAAAAAGGGTCAGGGGGTGCATGTGAAATGCAATGGTGTGAAAAGTAAAACAACTCAGGCCCAGCCCATGAAAAGGTTGTCTTCAACCTTCAGACAAAATATTTGAAAAAAAACGCGTCTTCTCTTGCTTCAAACACAACTCCTGATTCCTGGACTTTTAGCACAAACTCATAACATGAAAGATGTCAAGCATCAAGCCACGATTCCATACATATAAAAACTCAACCTAACTCTCAGAAATGAGAGAGAATTTCTCCATCCCTAATTCTTAACCTAAGTTTTTGTCCATGTTCAGGTTCAAAATACTCTCAGCATATGCAATATAAATGGAAAGTAAAGATATGTATAGCTTCAGGGACATGAGTAGAACGTTTTTCATTCATAAACTTAGAGCTAACTCTTCCTATATTGAGAGATAGAAGTCCATGAACTTACCTGTTCAGCTTGGATCGTATCTGACAATGGAGGCACCTTCCAGGCAAAATGAGGATTGGTACAGCTTGCTTGAAGTTCAGAGATGTTATTCCAACCTTTAGTTTGCTTTGAAACCAAGTGAATCAAGCTATAGCAATCCACATGCAAAATAGAAAATGTGAAAATGGTGAAGTTAGTTAGAGGTGTTACAGTCTGCTTCCAAGGCTTGGGACAGTTTGTATGGATGGTAGGGAATGTGTTTGAACTGGTTAGGATAAAAATGCACGAGTGGATTGAGCTATGGGATTCAAACTGCAGCTTATGCCCTGTTTTTGCAGTTTTATGGTGTTTCTGTGAATGGGGAAATATTGAAGGTGATAGGCTCGTGTTTCAGGTCAGGTTGGGTGTTTGGAAGATGCTCAAGAAGTTTGTCTAAGCTTGTAGTTGCAGCAATGTGTGTTGTGTTACAAAATGCGAAGTTTCTTGTAATGTAAGTCAAAATGCCAAGTGCTGGTACAGGCTCCTCTAGGCCCCTCTAATGTGCTGCTAAACTTGCCCTTGATCAGTGGGATTAGCTCAATAACTTGTGCCAAAGAGATTTGCCTTGTACTACTTGGATTGCAAATTTGACATAAAGTTAATCTTTTTAAGAATAGATAAAATGCTTTTTCCATTTATGGCTTAAACTTCCATGTAATGACCAAATGAGAAAAATAATGTCTTGGCACAATGGATTAGCATTGAATTTATGAGTGTAAATGATATTTGAGGCCTGTAATCTAGGAGTGCAAGCTGAGTTCAAAAATGCCTAAGTGTATGAACATGAAAATTGGCCATGAGCAAAGTGAGTTTTGCCTATATTGCCAAATTCGATTCTCCCTAACCACAAGGTTGTTTGAGGAGTTCTTGGACATTTTGGAAAGCTTGGAATGTGTACTACAATCGATCTTTGTAATGCAAGTTGAAATTCCAAGTGGAAGCATGTGAAAAGTGGCCTTGAAGTTAGGCAAAAATCCTGCCTAAAATAGGTCAAAATTTCTCTAAGTTAAGAATGTTTTGCACCCTTGTTCCAAAAATCATAACTTGAGCTACAAGCTTCTTTTGAGGAAACTTTGTGAATCAAAGTTGTAGATTTTGAAATGGACTACAACTTTCATGTTTTGACTTTTGTTTGAATCTAAATTCATCTTGATGAAAAAATGGGACAAAGTTAGGAAAAAAATTAGGGATTTTCATAACTTAGAAAAATTCTAAGTTATGAAAATTCTTCATTTCAAACCCTAATTTGTGATTTTTGATTTCTTGGTGAACAAGTTTCACAATTTGACATGTTTTGATGAAAAATGAATCTTGACACTTGATTTTGACCAAAAAGTCAAAGTTTGATTTTTCAGTATACAGTCAAAAATTGCTCAATTGACTGGGAAATTCATCTGTCAATCTTGTGCATTTGGGATCTTTTGAATTTGTTGAACATGTCAAGACAATTCCATTGGGTCGTTGAGTCCATATATGAGCTTGGTTTGCCATTGGTTAGGTCAAACAGTCAAAAATTGCCTTTGTGCAGTCAAAACCCTAAAAATGACCATTTTGCCCTTTTTGGTGATCTGATCAAATTTCTTGTGGAATTGTGATCCAAACTTGACCAAATGGTTTTTATGAGTTCAATATGTTGATATGGGTCAAAAATCATGAGGTTTGACTGTCAATTGGTCACAGTTGACTTTTTCCCCAATACAGCTGATTTCTAGGTCAACTGTCCAATTGACTGGGCAAAGATTGGAATCAAGGCTTGAACCTTGGCATGGGTAAACTTGAGAGTCCAACATGAAGCATTAAAGTCTTTTTAGGCATTTTCGGTTAAAACATCTTTGTGCAAACACAAACCCTAATTTGGGTCAACAGTGCAAGTAAGAGTCTTGAGCAAAGCAAACCCTAACTTGATCTTGAGCTCCAAGGGTCTTGTGGTGAGAAAATATTGAGGAAATGGGAGGGAAAATTTTGGGGTACAACACTTTGTATTTATTTATTCTTTGTATTTTGTTATTGTTGTACCCCAAAATTTGCCCTCCCATATTCTTCAAAGTTTTGACAAGCATCATCTCAATTTGCTCAAGTCTTCTTAAGGGTTACACAGTCAACCACTCTCCTAAGCCAGTCAAACTAGGGTTTTGGTTCTTGCAAATAAAGTTGAGTTTTTCAAGGGCTCAATCAAGTCCCATATGCTCATATACATTGTCAAGCACCTACATGTCAAGTTTCAAGGCTCACAAGGTCAAGTTGCACAGTCAAAGGTCCTAGTTGCTCCACAATCAACTGTAGGGGTAAAATGGTCATTTGGCAGTCAAAAGTCAAAAATTTTGGTCAACATCTTATTTTGAAGCCACAATCATCATTTGATCAAGTCTTGATCATGATTCCACAAGAATGGCTCAAAAATCATCAAGATGCAAAAGTTTCCATTTTTGGACAACTGAAAAGTCAACTGTAACTTGACCAAGGCATAACTTTTTCATGGTTCATCAGAAAAATCCCATCCAATGCTCATCTTGAAGGGGAAGACATTTCCTACAACTCATCTTCAAATTCCAAGTCCAAGAAATGCTCTCACAAAAAGTTATCAATTTCAACATTATAGGTCATTTTCAAAAGTCAACAAAAAGGCACTTTAAGCCAAAGACCATAACTTGATATTGGTAAATCAAAATGACATGGGACCAAAGGAATTGGTTATAGGACTTCAATACCTTTCGAAAATGTCCAAGAACATGTTCATAGCTTCAAAATTGAGCAAGATATGCATTGGAGAAGTAGGGAAATTTTTGTGAAAGGGCCAAAGTCAATTATCCTTGAAACTTCATTTTTGACAAAAGGGCCCCACTTTTTCCACTTGTTTCAGCTTGGCCACGCCTCCCACGTGTCCCACAATTTATTTAAAGATTAAAAATTAATTTTCCCATTTTTATTTAATTTTATTTGATTTAATGCATTTTAAATCTTTAAAATTCAAATAAAAATCAAAAAAATTAATGGAGGGATATTTTGTGGTTTGAATAGCTTTGATACACCATAAAACATATACCAAATTCGTTCAAGACCTATTCCAAGCAAGAAAATTCAAATTTTCACAAATATGGCAAATGGTTCAATGTTGGTTATGGAGGAAATCAAGAACATAATTGCATAAGCTTAATGACCATTATTCTTATTGATACACTTTACATTACTATATATACAAGCCTTCCCAACCTCATTCAAAAAAAGGTGTGTGCACAAACGGCCAGAGGAAAAGTTCAAAATTTGTCCAAAAAAGTGAGAGATCTAAAGCGGTGTTGCAAACATTTTCAGATCAAAGCAAGCACGTGGCCTTCTTCCTTGCCACTCCCTGAAGCCAAAGCAACCACAAACGCGTCCTAAGGTCCACTACCAAGCGCTGTAAGTTGTCTCAAACTCACCCCTGTACACGAAATCATGTTTCTCCATTCTTGCACTTTTTCTGGAAAATAATAGCATATTCATACTCCATGCCTGATTTCCAATGTAACTGCTATATTCAATTTCATTTTTAGGCTTCGTATAACAATACCCGTGCCTAGGGTTCGTTGGTTTTGTTTTTAGGTATTTTGTCTACAGGTGAAATTGGGACAAATCATAAGCATAGACGTGATCAGGAGACATGGACGATCACGACCATGGGCTTAGATGGAATTTTTGATGCCTAAGGATGGTTTTGAGTAAAACCTCCAAAATCCGGCCTTCACCTCCTTGGTTTAGCATTTCTTTTCTTATTTTCTTTCCTTTTATTAATTATTATTATTATTTAGTTAGTTCACAAATAATTATTTTCATAAATTCAGAAAAAAACAAAAAAAAATGTAATTATTATTACTATTATTAATTTCACTTTAGTAATTATTTTTGTAAATAAAATACTAACAAATTAATTAGTTTAATTAGTTAATTTTAACCTTTTTTCACAATAAATAAAAACAAATTTAGACTTAGGCTTTTTCTTTTGACATTTTTAATTCTTTTTTTATTTTATTTCATAAAAACATAAAAAACAAAAAATATTTCTTTTTTTAATTAAATTAATTAATTAGTCATTAATTAGCTTTGATTTCACTTTAATTACAAAAAAGACTAAAAATTCATTTTCTTTTCTTAAAAAGGGTCAACACCCTTAGACATTCCCGATTAATTTATTCGCACGCATTTACTTTATTTGATTATTATGTAATTGCCTTCAAGAATGTAATAGTTAAATAGGTTTATCGCTTTATTTAATTTCCGTACTCATTTACTAAAAAAAGGGTCTTTGTAATTTTTGGCGATGTATAGACCCGCGCCTTGTAATAGCGTAGGATTTATGTTTCCGCAATTTACTTTCCGCACCCTCTTAACTGCTAAACTTGCATGAAAGAATGTATGGTAAATAAAAACAACTCGTAGCTCACTAATTACAAAGACAAACATTAACTGAATACAACACACAATGCACACACCACTTCTAGGGTACGTCTCACTCGTTGCCTTCGAAACGTGGTCGTCAAGTATAGGACGTTTTAGCGGTCCTTATGTCCATGATCCAGTTGCCTCGAAACAGTTACCTCAAAACAGTTGCCTCGAAACAGTTGCCTCGAAACGGTTGCCTCGGATAAAAAAAAAGGATCAAGGACATAAGGGTAGCTTCTAAGGTGTCCTACTGTTGCTTCGGTGACCACACTGTCCCTACAATCGAATTGACCCGAACACCTCCAACGGTGGTGCTACCTACCTCTCAATGGTGGGATGGCACTACCTAAAGGACACTTATACAGCTTAATTCCTTAGGGTAGGTAGATGACTCATGGATACTTGCTCTTTTCAAAAAACAAACAACATACTTTTCACACCTTACACTTTCAAAAGCTTTCAAAACAAACTTTTCAAACACTCTTGAGGACAGATACAAGAGTTATTCAGAAATCTTTCAAAGAAACTTTTTTTCAAACCCACTCACATTTTAAAGCAAACATTTTGAAAACATAAGAGCAAGTACCTAAGAGCCCGTGGATAACCACGGATAGAAAGGGTGCTAACACCTTCCCTTTCTATAAATCTACCTCCCGAACCGAGAGACATCTCGAATAAGGAATTTTGCTGTGCTTTTGTCCTTTCCATGTTGGAGAACATAAAAGACGGTGGCGACTCTTTCTTACCGTGACATTTCGCGAAACCAGCTAAAAAAAAGTCAGTTCTAAATCCACTGATCACAGAACTGGCGACTCTGCTGGGGAGACTATAAAAGTGAGGTGTACCTTAGGATTAGATCATACTTATGTTTTCAATTGCTTTTCTTTGATTGCTTTATATTTGTGGGCTTTGCTTCGGAGTTTCATAGATCCTAACCCGGATCTGGGGATACCCTTTTAGGTAGCATAAGCTGTGAGGGACCTGTCCGGCGTAGACCGACACAGGTGAAGCAGTGGCTACGTTGGTGTGGCACCTTGGTCTGTACCGATATCCCTTGTGTTGCAACGAGGAGAATATGGGTCTTCTGAGGAGTCATTAAGCACCAACCGACCTTAGAACCCTAATGTGACCCAACTTGGCCATAGAATAGTAGCAGTATGCTACACCCATTGAGGCTAAACTCTCGCGATGGTTCTGGCCGCAAGAAAAGATTGCGGCACTGGAGTTATGACCGATTGAGGGTAGTAAGTGATATTGGGATCCTCTAGAACCCGGTTACTTTTGATAGGACATGTCTTAACCAACGAAACTGAATGAGGGTAGTACTTGAACTTCATGCTGGCCTAAACTCTAAGGGCTCTGTATGACTTGTGTGCCTTCATACTTGAATTACTTGCACACTTGTTATCTAACAACACGAGTTCCTTGCAGGTTTTGTTTACAGTCCTTAATTGGGACTCATTATAGGGCCTACTTATATCACTCCACGCATAGCATAACATCATGCCATCATACCATTGCATACATCCTGCATAAGGACTAATCCATTTCAAGGATATCAAGGGTTTGTGATGCAGGTCATGATGTCTAGCAAGGGAAAAAGAGGATTTGTTTTCCTCTAGCCAAGGTTGATAACTTAAGTCAGGGGCTATGACCCACTCGATATGGTGAGCCTTGACTCTTGAAGAAGGACTCTCAACAAAATGAAGTTCCTTCAATCAAGCTACAAAATTCAAGTTCTAACAATCTTCCTTGTCTATCCCGCGAGACCCTCGAAAAAATTGCATGCATATCATACATATCATTGCATTACAGGTACCCTTGGTACAGGTCACTTACCTTCTTCGCTGTTTATTTCAGCAGTCATCATGAATCCTGAATCATCCAATGGACAAGCTATCAAGGCCCTCCAGACCCAGAACGCCCAGTTCCAGGAGCTGGTCATGAGCTTAGCACAAGGACAACAGGAATTGAAGACTCTACTCTTGAAAAAGAAGAAGAAGAGGACTGTTTTGTTCAACCCTAGACGCAGATCTGGGAATACACTGCAGAATGAAGTTGAGCGGACTACTCCATCTGTTGGGGAAGGCAGTCACCAAGAGGGAAGGGTTCCTAGTCCAGTGGTCTCCGACACCGAGACGGATTACAATGATGAGCAGTACCCTCCAGCTGAGGACAGGTATAAGCAACTAGAGGACCGTCTAAATGCCATGGAGATTCAACAGGTTCCCGGGTTGGACTTCGGAGACCTAGGCTTATCTTCTGGGGTGGTGATCCCTCACAAGTTCAAGGCACCTTCCTTTGCAAAATACGACGGGGCCTCTTGTCCTCAGTTGCACCTCCGTTCATACGCAAGGAAGATCCAGCCCTACACGGCAGACAAGAATCTATGGATCCATTTCTTCCAGGAGAGTCTTTCAGGGACTCAGCTCGAATGGTTCTATCAGCTGGATGGAACCAGTATTCGTAACTGGGAGGACTTGGCAACTGCTTTTTATAAGCAGTATCAGTATAATGCCGACCTCGCTCTTACGCGTACCCAACTCCAAGGTATGTCACTAGGGACGGGTGAAGGTTTTAAGGAGTACGCCCAAAAATGAAGAGACCTTGCTGGAAGGGTACAACCACCTCTGACTGACCGTGAGCTCGTTGACATGTTCTTGGGGACTTTGTCTGGTCCATTCTACAACCATCTGATTGGGAATTCTTCTGCTGGGTTTACAGATCTTATCTTGACTGGGGAGAGAATTGAAGCTGGTATCAAGTCGGGGAAGATTCAAGAAACCGCACCTGCTGATGCTCAGAAAAAGCCCCAGTGGGAAGAAGGAGTCCAATGCTATACATGGTAAAAAGGGTCGTCATGATGTAGGGGCAATCCAGATCTCTGATCCCACGCCCGTTCAACCAAGAAAGAGCAATAGGCGTAGGATAAAGTATCAAGATAGGAAGTATACTGACATCAACATGTCTTTGTCTCAGGCATTACAACAATTGCTGAAGGCAAAACTGATCACACTAAAGGATCCTCCTCAAAATCCTGATACTTCCTCTTCCTAGTACAACCCGGGTGTGAGATGTGCCTACCATTCTGACAGTCCTGGACATGACACCGATGACTGTTGGACCTTGAAGAACAAGATCCAAGACTTGATTGATGCCAAGGAGGTCAAGTTTGAACACTGATCCTACACCAAATCATCGAGAATGTCTTTTGTTCATTAGAATTTTCAATTTGTAATTTTCTTTTGATTGTTCAAACATTGTATTCATGTCAAACGATGTTATTTCATTAATGCATTACACATGTCTATTTTGAAGTAATTATTTCGTATTCACTATATGCCAACTGTTTTCATATTTTTGTGATGATCAACTCTTGATTGAAAAATTCTAAGCCTCTTGAGGGAGGATGACGAAAATGATACCACGATTTACAGTATGCTTTTGAACAGACCCCGCTAATGAGGTACAGGCATTGCATCAATTCCTAAACACTAGAGTTATAAGGAAGATAATCCCTCGTCAACCCCTTTGAGCCAAAGAAGTAGGAGTTTTTTCTTTTCGAAAATTAAAACCCTTAATCATAACCTGGGGCAGGGTAGTTCTCTCAGTTGATCCAAGTGCGCGACGAATGACACCAAAGGGGTCCTTACAAAACGAAAGACAGTGATGGTTTCGAATAATCATAAAGACAGACAGTCATTATCTCTCAAAATAAAAGCCCAACAAGTCAAAACCTATGAAGGAGACTTATAAAAAATGGGGCATCCCGCTGACTGTAATCACAAAAAGGAACAGTTCAGGCAAAAATAGGGATAACGAAATCCGAAAAAAGAAAGAGGTCCTACAAACCCTCAACACAAAAGGAAATGACTGCCTATTCAAAATAAATTGTCAATATCCGAACCATCACCGGAATATCAGAGCAAAGACTCAAACAAGGTCTAACACACGGTCAACTGAGTTTAGGGTCGAAGAACATCACGAAGAGCGGGTGGGTACAAATAAATTTGAGCCTTTATCCTTTGTTTCTTAAACCGTGAACCAGGCCACATTATAACCCTTAAAAGTCCTAGCTGAAGCATGGGTTAGTTCGAAAGCATACTGTTACGAAAGGTATCCTGACTCCTTAAGGCTTACTGTAAAATACTGAGTTGACATCATATTTTTACAAAACTCACTTGGTTTTACAAAAAATGCATTTTTCAAAATTTCAAGACAGACATAAGCTTTTGCATTCTTAAAATAACATTGTTTACATATGACTAGTTATTTGAACAGCAGAGAAATTCGCACGACGAATATCCTATGAACAAAAATCTTCTCAACAAAAGAGTCACCTCCAGTGGAAGAAACACTTCCAATCAAGGGGCATGGCATGATCAGTGTCCATCATCTGGGGCAGTCCAGTCAAGATTCAGAGAATCTCTCAAAAGGCCAACCAGCTTGGGGAAAATCTCCATCTGGATCACCTGGGGCATTCCGACAACGAATCTTGCCTGATCAGGCATCTTCTAGTGGTACGGCGACACGGCACTACTAACAGTGACAACTCCCTGCTCTCTGAGAATGTGGACATAGTCGAAAAAATACTACGCCTAATCAAAGACCCGCTAGGTTGACACACCTAGGCAAAAATAAGGGCTTCCCGGCGAACCAAAAGGGTTCGGGCAAAAGTAAGGGATGAAATGAAAAAATCTGTACACCCGACAAGTCGAAAACCTGAAAAGGCGGCTTGGGCAAAAAGGGGTTATCCCGGTGGACTGAAAACCCGAAAGGGCAGTCCAGGCAAAAATTAGGGATCACAGCGTACGACTATGTCCCGGCATCTCATCACTTGCCTGCCAGAAGAAGATTTGTCAAGTCGACAGTCATCAAGCACCTCTATAGGTACCTTCTTCTCCCGCAGAAACTGGGGCAATGGGAATTGTTCGAACGGTACAAGCTGCTCTGTCCACCGAGGTACCAAGGTAAGTTCAGCTGAAGAACATGACCAAGTTACCTTCACTCCCCCACAGAGTAAGACACGTTTCAGCAATACTCTCCCCGGGCAGAGTTGGTCTCCCATCAGCCCTGAAAAGGCACAGTATCTCCAGCAAGTCATCAACACTCTCCCCAAGCAGCGTTAATCTACTGTCAGCCTTAAGGAAGTTGGGTATCCCCAGAAAATCTCAACATTCCCCAGCGGAGTACAGATATTCCTCAGCAAGCATCCCCGGCAGTCTTAATATAAGATTGTTCCCCGGCGAATACCAGACACCCCAGTGGAGCCATTCCCCAGTACAGTCTCAAAAGTCTCCCCAGGAGAGTTGAACCGTCTCCCTAGTAGATTCTTGAAGTTTATCCCCAGTAGATTCTGGAAGCTTATCCCCTGCCGAGCGAACGCGTCTCCCCGGCTTTATTCAGAAGGTTACTCCTCACCAGAGCTTATAACTGGGTTATCCTCAACTAATTACCACGAAAAGATCGTCCTCGGCGAAATTCTTCCTATCCCTAGCGGAGTTCATCAAAACTTCCAACAAAGCTTATCAACGGTATCCCCAGCGGAGTTATCCTCAACATCTCAGCAAAGTATCTCTTCCTACAGAGTAGATTCCCCGTAGAGTAATCTCTCCAACAAGTTTATTCCCCAACGGAGTCATCTTCTCCTACCGGTTTATTCTTGCAATCATCATCCCCAGCAGAAACGAAGAACTCTCTTCAACATCAGCCCAGGATTCAACAAACTTCCCGGCATTCGTCAAAGGATTCATTTTCCCAGACGAAAATACATTCATAAACATCACATTGTCATACATCATGATACATGCATACACGCATCATATCACCCCAATCTCATCTATTTTTGAGAACGTCATGACATCATGCATGTCATACATTATGACATTGCATACAACTAACTCGTTACTTTTTCAGGAAAGAACGATCAACAGATAAAAGTCTTTACGTTTGAGGTAGAAGACGTCCAAGATTCCTTCATCATTCTGCTGAGGTAGTAATCGCCCAAGGTTCTCTCATCGTCCCGTTGAGGTAGTAATCGCCCAAAGGTTCTCTCATCGTCCCGTTGAGGTAGTAATCGCCCAAGGTTCTCTCATCGTCCCGTTGAGGTAGTAATCGCCCAAGGTTCTCTCATCGTCTCGTTGAGGTAGAAATCGCCCAAAGGTTCTCTCATTGTCCCGTTGAGGTAGTAATCGCCCAAGGTTCTCTCACCGTCTCGTTGAGGTAGTAATCGCCCAAGGTTCTCTCATCGTCCCGTTGAGGTAGTAATCGTCAAAGATTCTCTCATCGTCCCGTTGAGGTAGTAATCGCCTAAAGGTTCTCTCATCGTCCCGTTGAGGTAGTAATCGCCCAAGGTTCTCTCATCATCCCGTTGAGGTAGTAATCGTCCAAGGTTCTCTCATCGTCCCGTTGAGGTAGTAATCATCCAAGGTTCTCTCATCGTCCCGTTGAGGTAGTAATCGTCCAAGGTTCTCTCATCGTCCCGTTGAGGTAGAAATCGTTCAAGGTTCTCTCATCGTCCCGTTGAGGTAGTAACCGTCCCTGATTCATTCATCACATCATTATCAACAAAAACCTTTTGAAGTTCCAGACTCGATTCCTGTATCTTGCCAGGGCACGTCTGAAGAGTTTGAAGATCTGATTCCTGTATCTTGCCAGGGTGTATCTGTTGATGACTAATTCCAGACTCGATTCCTGTATCCTGCCAGGGCACGTCTGAAGAGTTTGAAGATCCGATTCATGTATCTTGCCAGGGTGTATCTGTTGACGACTAATTCCAGACTCGATTCCTGTATCCTTCCAGGGCACGTCTGAAGAGTTTAAAGATCCGATTCCTGTATCTTGCCAGGGTGTATCTGTTGACGACTAATTCCAGACTCGATTCATGTATCCAGCCAGGGCACGTCTGAAGAGTTTGAAGATCCGATTCCTGTATCTTGCCAGGGTGTATCTGTTGACGACTATTTCCAGACTCGATTCCTGTATCTTCCCAGGGCACGTCTGAAGAGTTTAGAGATTCGATACCTGTATCCAGCCAGGGCACATCTACATAAAGATTTTGAAGAGCAACCCCTGTAACGGGCCAGGTAATTATCTTTCTTTCTCAGGTACGCAAGTTCTCCCTAAGGAATCTCTTACGCGATCGACACCTAGATGGCATCTATAAGCCCATCCACTTACCGACAGTTCCAAATGGCATCTATAAGCCCATCCTCCTATCCATCATCTCTCCAAATGGCATCTGTAAGCCCATTCCCGCCATCACACTGCTGATACTCTACTATGTGAGTGCAAATTTCTGGGCACTCTAGTGTTCAATCATCTTCCACCTTCGGATCACGAAAGGCACGCAAGCCAATCTACATCCTCAGGTCTAAGAAGATTGAACAGGGGCAACTGTTGTACCCCAAAATTTGCCCTCCCATATTCTTCAAAGTTTTGACAAGCATCATCTTAATTTGCTCAAGTCTTCTCAAGGGCTACACAGTCAACCACTCTCCTAAGCCAGTCAAACTAGGGTTTTGGTTCTTGCAAAGAAAGTTGAGGTTTTCAAGGGCTCAATCAAGTCCCATATGCTCATATACATTGTCAAGCACCTACATGTCAAGTTTCAAGGCTCACAAGGTCAAGCTGCACAGTCAAAGGTCCTAGTTGCTCCACAATCAACTGTAGGGGTAAAATGGTCATTTGGCAGTCAAAAGTCAAAAATTTTGGTCAACATCTTATTTTGAAGCCACAATCATCATTTGATCAAGTCTTGATCATGATTCCACAAGAATGGCTCAAAAATCATCAAGATGCAAAAGTTTCCATTTTTGGACAACTGAAAAGTCAACTGTAACTTGACCAAGGCATAACTTTTTCATGGTTCATCAGAAAAATCCCATCCAATGCTCATCTTAAAGGGGAAGACATTTCCTACAACTCATCTTCACATTCCAAGTCCAAGAAATGCTCTCACAAAAAGTTATCAATTTCAACATTATAGGTCATTTTCAAAAGTCAACAAAAAGGCACTTTAAGTCAAAGACCATAACTTGATATTGGTAAATCAAAATGACATGGTACCAAAGGCATTGGTTATAGGACTTCAATACCTTTCCAAAATGTCCAAGAACATGTTCATAGCTTCAAAATTGAGCAAGATATGCATTGGAGAAGTTGGGAAATTTTTGTGAAAGGGCCAAAGTCAATTATCCTTGAAACTTCATTTTTGACAAAAGGGCCCCACTTTTCCCACTTGTTTCAGCTTGGCCACGCCTCCCACTTGTCCCACAATTTATTTAAAGATTAAAAATTAATTTTCCCATTTTTATTTAATTTTATTTGATTTAATGCATTTTAAATCTTTAAAATTCAAATAAAAATCAAAGAAATTAATGGAGGGATATTTTGTGGTTTGAATAGCTTTGATACACCATAAAACATATACCAAATTCGTTCAAGACCTATTCCAAGCAAGAAAATTCAAATTTTCACAAATATGGCAAATGGTTCAATGTTGGTTATGGAGGAAATCAAGAACATAATTGCATAAGCTTAATGACCATTATTCTTATTAATACACTTTACATTACTATATATACAAGCCTTCCCAACCTCATTCAAAAAAAGGTGTGTGCACAAACGGCCAGAGGAAAAGTTCAAAATTTGTCCAAAAAAGTGAGAGATCTAAAGCGGTGTTGCAAACATTTTCAGATCAAAGCAAGCACGTGGCCTTCTTCCTTGCCACTCCCTGAAGCCAAAGCAACCACAAATGCGTCCTAAGGTCCACTACCAAGCGCTGTAAGTTGTCTCAAACTCACCCCTGTACACGAAATCATGTTTCTCCATTCTTGCACTTTTTCTGGAAAATAATAGCATATTCATACTCCATGCCTGATTTCCAATGTAACTGTTATATTCAATTTCATTTTTAGGCTTCGTATAACAATACCCGTGCCTAGGGTTCGTTGGTTTTGTTTTTAGGTATTTTGTCTACAGGTGAAATTAGGACAAACCATAAGCATAGACGTGATCAGGAGACATGGACGATCACGACCATGGGCTTAGATGGAATTTTTGATGCCTAAGGATGATTTTGAGTAAAACCTCCAAAATCCGGCCTTCACCTCCTTGGTTTAGCATTTCTTTTCTTATTTTCTTTCCTTTTATTAATTATTATTATTATTTAGTTAGTTCACAAATAATTATTTTCATAAATTCAGAAAAAAAAACAAAAAAAAATGTAATTATTATTACTATTATTAATTTCACTTTAGTAATTATTTTTGTAAATAAAATACTAACAAATTAATTAGTTTAATTAGTTAATTTTAACCTTTTTTCACAATAAATAAAAACAAATTTAGACTTAGGCTTTTTCTTTTGACATTTTTAATTCTTTTTTTATTTTATTTCATAAAAACTTAAAAACAAAAAATATTTCTTTTTTAAATTAAATTAATTAATTAGTCATTAATTAGCTTTGATTTCACTTTAATTACAAAAAAGACTAAAAATTTATTTTCTTTTCTTAAAAAGGGTCAACACCCTTAGACATTCCCGATTAATTTATTCGCACGCATTTACTTTATTTGATTATTATGTAATTGCCTTCAAGAATGTAATAGTTAAATAGGTTTATCGCTTTATTTAATTTCCGTACTCATTTACTAAAAAAAGGGTCTTTGTAATTTTTGGCGATGTATAGACCCGCGCCTTGTAATAGCGTAGGATTTATGTTTCCGCAATTTACTTTCCGCACCCTCTTAACTGCTAAACTTGCATGAAAGAATGTATGGTAAATAAAAACAACTCGTAGCTCACTAATTACAAAGACAAACATTAACTGAATACAACACACAATGCACACACCACTTCTAGGGTACGTCTCACTCGTTGCCTTCGAAACGTGGTCGTCAAGTATAGGACGTTTTAGCGGTCCTTATGTCCATGATCCAGTTGCCTCGAAACAGTTGCCTCAAAACAGTTGCCTCAAAACAGTTGCCTCGAAACGGTTGCCTCGGATAAAAAAAAGGATCAAGGACATAAGGGTGGCTTCTAAGGTGTCCTACTGTTGCTTCGGTGACCACACTGTCCCTACAATCGAATTGACTCGAACACCTCCAACGGTGGTGCTACCTACCTCTCAATGGTGGGATGGCACTACCTAAAGGACACTTATACAGCTTAATTCCTTAGGGTAGGTAGATGACTCATGGATACTTGCTCTTTTCAAAAAACAAACAACATACTTTTCACACCTTACACTTTCAAAAGCTTTCAAAACAAATTTTTCAAACACTCTTGAGGACAGATACAAGAGTTATTCAGAAACCTTTCAAAGAAACTTTTTTTCAAACCCACTCACATTTTAAAGCAAACATTTTGAAAACATAAGAGCAAGTACCTAAGAGCCCGTGGATAACCACGGATAGAAAGGGTGCTAACACCTTCCCTTTCTATAAATCTACCTCCCGAACCGAGAGACATCTCGAATAAGGAATTTTGCTGTGCTTTTGTCCTTTCCATGTTGGAGAATATAAAAGACGGTGGCGACTCTTGCTTACCACGACATTTCGCGAAACCAGCTAAAAAAAAGTCAGTTCTAAATCCACCGATCACAGTTATCATCAAAACTCTAATCCAGGGTTGTAGAATCAAACTATGTTCTAACAATCTCCCCCTTTTTGATGATGACAAAAACCAGATTTTTCAATGTAGAATAAAGAATAAAAAGTATAGAATTAAGAAGAAAAAACTCCTCTTGAGTTGATTACTTCCCTTAAATTATTTGAGTCCTTGAGCATCAGAATTTGACTGTGTCTTTCATCAGAGTTTTGTACCTGTTCAAGCTTTTTAGAAGAAATAAATTAAGTAGTCAGAATGTTTGAGACTTATGTCTCAGTAATCCGTTATTGAAAATATCTTATTCTTTCTCCCCCTTTTTGTCAGTTATCAAAAAGAACATATAATCAGAGCTAAAAAGGATTTATATTAAAAACTAGGAAGCAATGATAAGAAGTTCAGAACAACAACAATGTAGAAAATATTACAGATAAACAGATTTTAAAAGAGAAATCTAAGAGGGAGGAGGAAGGCGTGTGAACAAAGCTTCCAACAAGCCCTTGATCTGGGTGTTGGTTTCCTCTTGTTTTCTTAACATGCTCTTGATTTCCTGAATTTTATCATCCTGTTTATCCATCCTTTCATGAATAACACTATCCGCTCTCTTCAGTTCTTCCAGAGTCTGCCTGTCATAGGAGGAAGCTGGAGAATCTTCAGTAACTGGATGCTTCTCAGAGCATTCTGCAATGTGATCTTTTTGAACCAAATCCTCTGCAGGAATCATCTCATCTGGAGCAGCAGTCAAGGTAAGACCTTCTGGATCTGGTTGAACTTTGTCTACTGGACGATGTTCTGACCAGGGAGCATTGTCCAGAGGGAGAATCTCTTCCTTGAGCAGTTGGCTCAGAACTTGGTCTTCAATTACCTTTAGCAAATTACTGAAATTCTATTGAACTCGATCATAGCTCTGTTCTTGGAGCTTATGAGTTTCAGAGCATATTTTCTGAAACTTGTCCAAAGATAATCTGAAGCAGAAGGATTAATCATCTCAAGACTAGCTTGCTTCAGGGAGGTTATCCATTTCTGCATTTCTGTTTCAAACATCAATAAACTAGTACCAACATCTGGTGATGGTTCAGATGGTTTTGGTTTTGGAATGGCCGTTTTGTGAGTTATGGCAGCAAGGCGTTCAAAAACAGTTAGATCAATGACAAGTTTAGCGTTGTCATCTGGATTGCTCTTTGGTGATGGAGTGGGAGCGTCTGGTATAATTATTGGACTGGTTGGGGAATTTGGTGGAGTTGATTCTAGTGAAGAAGGAATTTGGGGAATGTCCAGAATGGTGAGGGGCATACGGATGGCCAGAGGTTCAGTGATTCCTGGAATGGGAATAGTATCTGAATCTGAAGTAGGTTCTTCAGATTGGTTGGATGTAAGGTGGTGAGGTTCAGTTTCACAGGTCTCAGAAGGTTGAATCTCAGAAGTTTGAACTTCTGGTTGTGATTGTTCAGGTTGTGGAGATGGTGGATGAATAATTGGTTGAGGAGATGGAGGTAGTGGTATTTTTGGTTGTGGAGAGAGGGGAATATCTGGTGGTGGAGATTCTGAAGTGGTTTCGGAGTTTGGATTTTCTGGTGTGGGAGCATAAATATTTTGGTCAAAAGTTTCAATATCTGACAGAACTTTTACAAGTTCTGGTTGAGTTGATTCAGTATTTGGATTGAAAGGTAGGGAGTGAGTTTCTCTAAGAATTAGAGTTTCTGAGGGGTCAAAACCTATGTCAAAATCATCAAAAGTTTGAGGGGTAGGAATTTCTGAATGGGTAGGTAAGGGTCCAGATGTTGATAAAGATATTGATTCTAAAACATTAACAGTAGAAGGATTACCTTTCTTTTTAGCAGCTTTAGGAGTCCGCTGGGATGATCCTTCTGTTGTTGCCTTCCTTTTCTTGTTCTTCTTCAGCACAACTTCTGGAGCCTTCTGTTGCAAGTCCTGAATATTTAAATCTGGTGCAGTGCCATCTGCCTTGCATGCATCCAAATATCTGACGATAATCTCAGGCTTGGAATCAATTTTTGAGAACATAGGGAAATCATCCAGAGGGATTCTTCTGGAGGTGATGGTTGTAAAAGAAGTAACACTGGGTTCCTTCTTGATGTTCTCAATAATATTCATCTTTTTCAGATTCTTTGCATTCAAAGGCTTCCCAGCAGTTGCCCCTAGAGAGCTGATTTCCTGTGCTTTTGTTAGATGCTCTATCAGCCTATTCTCTGTCAAAATATCTGATATGAGCCTTCCAAGGGGTATCCAGTCCCTTTTGGTGCGCTCATATTCTCTAGTCTCCTTAACACTGGTCCTCAGATGATTGAATAACAAGTGAGCCAGATTCATCTTAGTCTTCTGGGAGATAAAGTAGATCAGAGACTGCTGATCAATGTTTTAATTAGTCAGGAGAGCTAGTTGGCTTCCTGTGGTTTATGCATCCCAGAATTATCTTAGCCCATATTCTGTGATGATCCTTCAGATCCCTTATCGTGCTGGAGGGAAGACCCAGAGTAAAAATTTCTCTTGCAATTGAAGCAACATCAGCACATCTTGTAGCCATGTCTATACACCTTATGCCACCACCACTGTAACCTATCAGTCTTGCAATTAGGTCTTCAATAATTACTATCTTCTTCCCCATTACATACGAAGTGACTTGATGGTTGGAGGATGAAGCATGAATCCAGAATTCCTTCACAAGGATTGGAAACGTTGGACCTAGAAGACGGTTAAAATACTTGTTCCATCCTTGAGCCTTTACTTATTCAGAAAGATTGAATCCACTTTCTTGAAGACTTTCAAAATCTATAATCAGTTCTGAAAGCACTTCTAGGTTGTCAATGGGCGTGAGGAGAGTTATGAACGGTTCTTCATATTGTTCCATGTGTGATCGGTGGGAATGAGAACTGACTGTTTTGGGATGCTGGTTCGCGTCTTGCGTTTGTGTTCGCAAAATGTCGCGGTAAGCAAGAGTCGTCACCGTCTTTTATTTTATCCAACAAGGAAAGGACAAAAGCATAGAAAAATTCCTTTTTGAGATATTTCTCGGGTTCGGGAGGTAGATTATAGAAAGGGAAGGTGTTAGCGCCCTTTCTATCCGTGGTTATCCACGGGCTCTTAGGTACTTGCTCATTGTGTTTTCAAAAGTTTGCTTTTCTTTGTGTTTGTGGGTTTGAAAATAGTTTTTGTTTTGAAAGGAGTGTAAGTGCGAAAAGTTTTGTTTTGTTTTAAAAGGAGCAAGTACTTAAGAACCATATACCTACTCAAAAAGGAATTAATTTGTACAAGTGTCCTTTAGACAATTCTATCCCACTATTGAGGAGCAGGTAGCACCGTCGTTGGAGTTTTCGGGTCAATTCGATTAAGGGACGTGTAGTCACTAAAGCAATGTTAGGACGCCTTAGCGGTAACCCTAATATCCTAGATCATTTTTCCGAGGCAACTATGATCTTTGGACAAGAGGGCGACCTCTAAAACTTCCTATACTCAATGACCACGTTCGAAGCAACCAAGTGAGGTGTACCCTAAGAGTGGCATGTGCAAGTGTGTTATTTCGGTTAATTTTATCTGTACATGTCATGGGTGAGCTATATTGATTTTAGGTTAAAGATTGATCTTGTCATTCATTGACTATTTATCAAACATCTAACAGTTAATAGTTGCGGAAATTAAATTTGCAGAAAGTAAATCTAAACTATTACAAGGCGTCGGGTATTTACATCGCCAAAAACAAACCCTTTAAAATTAAATTGTGGAAAGTAAATAAAAGCGATAAATTAAAGTCCTATTAAAACTATTACATACTGGAAGCAATTACAATATTGGATAAAAATAAGACGCGTGCGAGAAAATTAGATCGGCGCATTTTTTAGGGTTTTGACCCCTTTTTATTTAAAGAAAAGATTTTTGTTATTTTTGAATTAAATGGAAATTAGATCTAGGTTAATAATTAACTTAATTAATTAATGAAAATATTTTTGGATTTTTATATTTAAGGAAATAAAATAAAATGATTAAAATTATTAAAAACCTAATATTCTAAATTGATTTTAATTTATTGCAAAAATGTAAATGTTACACCTATTTAAAACTAAATAAATTATGTTAATATTTATTTACAAAAAATAAAATAATGAAATTAGTTTTAATAAATAAAAATATTATATTTTTTTATTTTTTGATTTTATTAGGCAAAATAAATTGGTTAGTATAATAATAATAAATAAATAACAATAAATAAAAAATAAGAAAAATAATGGAAGAAAATAAAAAAAGAAGCAAACTCAGGGGGGTTTGGGCCCAAACTGGGTGTTTGTTCAGCAATTCAGAGGCCCATTCACGTTCAAGCCTGGTTGACCTTTTCAATCCAATGCATGCTTGTTGACTTGAGTATACGGTGCACCTCCAATCTGGGCCTTTAGATTTGGCCTGGAGGCCATCTGGCATGTGGATCTTTGAAGCGTATGGTGTTCTACACTTTGGGCGTTGCATGAGAACATCTGAAGAAAAATTAAACAAATGTTTTGGGGGACCTGGGATTCGAACCCAGGTCCCATGGGACAATCCACTAGCGCCTCCACCAACTGAGATGTGTGTTCTTTTGGTTAATAGAATAAGCAAGGAGTATTATATGTATAACAAACAATTATGCCTGAATAAAAATAAAACAAGCGCGAATTTTCAAAACTGGCCAATCAAGAGAGGACACCTAATCGTCTTCTCCAATGGTCCTGATATATTTTCCTGCGGATTTGAATCCGCAACAAAATTCGTGGCATCATCCTATAATGGATTCTAGGTCACAAAAATGCAAACTAAAACCATCATCTTGCTCGCCTTGTTCTCCTGAATCCATCCATGGCCATGGCTTGTTTCAATTTTCCCTGAAATCAAAACACCTAAAAACAAGAAACCCAAACCCTAGTTCCGGGTAGGGCCTTACAGGCTATGAAAATCAAATTGAATAATGCAGAAATGTTGGAATTTAAACGTTAAGCATGATGGTACAAGAAAATTGGCAAAAAGATGCAAGGAAAACGATTCAAGATTCCATGTACAGGGCCATGTTTGTGAGCACTTACAGGGCGTTTCAGATGGTTTCAGGACTTGATTTTGGACGCTTTAGCTCCACTGGATACCAGGCAAGAAGGCTATGTGGAGATTTTGGATTGAATCGTCCCTTAACCAAGATTTTGATCTCCCACTTTTTCACACTTATTTCAATTCTGGCTTGGCCGTTTCTGCAGTGCTTTGCTCGTGTTCTTGATGTCTATGGCTTGTGTGGGTATAAGGGAATGAATTAGGTCAAGAGTTGGGCTTTCAATCCATGTGCATTCAAGGTTTGGGATTTGATATGATCACCATTGATAAAGTTTCCATAATTGTACCAAATCTGATTTTTTGTACATAACAAAGCTTGATACGAATTTGATTTGGTTCATGATGATAATTGAAGTCTATACCAATCACAAAGATATCATTCTATCAATTTTTGGATTTTATTTGAATTAATATTGATTTAAAATGGATTAATTCAATAAAAATTAAATAAAATAGAAAAATAAATGAATGGCCATCAAATTGAAGATGGGACACGTGTGTGGTGTGACAATACCAAATCAAGTGGAAAAAGTGGGCCCTTTTGTCAAAAATTGGAGTTTTGAGGATAGTTGACTTTTGGCAATCTTGGAAAAATGCCCAACTTCAACAATGCATAACTTCTTCAATTTTGAACTTTTGGAAGTGTTCTTGGACTTTTTAGAAACCTTGAGATGTCCTCTAACTAACCTTTTTGGTCTCATATTATTTTGATGTTCCATGATCAAGTTATAAGCTTTGGAAAAAAAAGGTGTTTTTGTTGACTTTCAAAAATGACCTATAATGTCCAAATTTGTAACTTTTTGTGAGTGCATTTCTTGATCTTGGGGTGTGAATATGGATTTTAGGAAATTTCACCCTCTTCAAAATGAGCTTTGGATGGGTAATTTCTCATAAAGTATGAGAAAGTTATGCTTGGTCAAAGTTGGGTTGACTTTTCCTACAAAACCCTAATTTAGCAACTTTTGAATCTTGAGCAATCCTTGATGAATCATGATCAACCCTTGATCAAATGATGAATTATCCTTCAAAATGAGAATGTTGGCAAAAAATCTTGAAGTTTGACTGTATTTAGGTCACAATTGAGTTTTGCCCTAGCACAGTCGATTTTTGGACCTCTTGAGCAATTGACTGACCAAACTTCCTCTGCAAGGCTAAAAATTTGACATGGATGAACTTAAGAACATATTAGGACATTGGATAGAATTTGAGACCATTTGGATGTGAGGACCTTTATGCAACACAAAACCCTAATTTTGAATTGACTGCCTTGGGAGGTGATTTGACTGTCCAACTCTTGAGCCATCTTGAACAACTTGGAGATGATTCTTGACATGTCTTGAGAAATATGGGAGGGCAAATTTTGGGGTACAACAGTTGACCCTGTTCAATCTTCTTAAACCTGAGGATATAGATTGGCGTTCGGACCTTTCGTGATCCGAAGGTGGAAGATGATTGAACACTAGAGTGCCCAGAAATTTGCACTCGCATGAAGTAGTATTCGCCTTGTGATGTCGGGAATGGGCTTACAGATGAAATTTGGAGATTGATGATGGGAGATGGGCTTAAATATGCCATCCGAAGGAGTGTCGATCGCGTAAGAGATTCCTTAGCGAGAGCTTGTATACCTGTTATTGAGGGAGATTCCGCTGGGGAATGTTGTTCTTTGTCTTAGGAGAAATAGAACTTTAGGAGCTTCGGTCGTCCGTTATTCTACTGGGGAATCATCTCTATTGAAGAGGTGAGAGTGAACTACTATCTGGTTGTAACCCAGGCTTCATAGTGATAAGACTGACTGCTATCTGGTCGTAATCCAGGCTTTACAATGACTTACTGGGGAGATGAGATTAAACTTGCTATCCGGTTGTAATCCAGGCTTTGCAATTTCTCACTTCTTATTTGGTCGAAATCCAGGCTTCAGAACAAATCAAGTGGTTATCCGGTCGCATCCGGGCTTCAACTTGAATTTAGGGCATACTAATATCCGGCCGACTCCGGGCTTCTCAGTAGCTGTCCATGTAAACTGTTATTTGGTCGGAATCCAAGCTTCACAGTGCCTTGCACCGCTATCTGGTCGTGATCCAGGCTTCACAATGTGTTATACCATTATCTGGTCGAATCCAGGCTTCATGGTGTCACGTACTGCTATCTGGTTGAATCTAATCTTCACAATACCTCACTTCTTATCTGGTCAAAATCCAGGCTTTAGAACAAATCAAGTGGTTATTCGGTCGCATCCGGGCTCCCCTTTGACGGTTTGGTTTACTAATATCCGGTCGAATCCAGGCTTCATAGTAACTGGCTGGGTAAACTGCTATTTGGTTGCAATCCAAGCTTCACAGTGTCCCTTAATGCTATCTGGTCGTAATCCAGGATTCACAATGTATCATACCGCTATCTGGTCGAAATCTAGGCTTCGTAGTACTCTTGGTTGCTATCTGGTCGTAATCCAGTCTTCACAACATCTTATACCATTATCTGGTCGTAATCCAGGCTTCATGGTCTTGTATTGTTTTTTGGTCGTAATCCAGGCTTCACAATAACTTGCTGATCTGTTATCCGGTCGTGATCTGGGCTTCACGGCTTGTGTTTATGATATACCACTATCTGGTCGAATCCAGCTTCATGGTGCTTACTGAGCTGTTATCCGGTCATAATCCGGGCTTCATGGCTCACTGGGGAATAAATTATTATTCGGTCGGTCTTCGGGCTTCATAGCTTACTTTTGAGAGATATCACTATTTGGTCGTAATCCAGGCTTTGCGGTAGTCTGATATTGTTATCCAGTCGTAATCCAGGCTTCACAATATGCTGTAGAAATTAAGATACGATCCGGTCGTACCCGGGCTTCATAACTTGAATTTTGATCATATCTTTCCTGAAAGGCAACGGTCAGTCTTATGCAATGCATGATATGGATCAAACAATGATGTTCTCAACATAAATGAGATTGTATGGTATGATGCGTATATGCATACATCATGATGTATGGACATGTAATGTCTTAGCTGGGGAAAATAAATCCCGGAGCTGCTGGAGAATAAAGTTGAATGCTTCGCTTCCGCTGGGGATGATGAACGAAGGTGATAAACTTGCAGGAGAGGATAACTCTGTTGGGGAATAAACTGATGAGGAGATTATTCCGAGGGGAATTACTCTGTGGGGAAGAGATGTTCTGCTGAAGATTTTAACGATAAACTCCGCTGGGGATTCCGTTGATAAGCTTTGTTGGGGATTTTAATGATGACCTCCATTGGGGATGGATTACCGTTGCTGGTGATATTAGATCTGATAAGGATTGAACTCCTGTTTGGGGAAATAAAGGACTTCGCTGGGGAATATTTTTCAGTTGTTAGGGGATGTCTTTATACTCTGTTGAAGAATATTAAGACCTTCTGGGGATAACAAACCTTTTTAGCGTTTGATGGTGGATTAACTCTGCTTGAGGAGAGTATTGTTGATTCGTTCATGGTTGCCAGTTTCAGATGATAGAGCTATTATCATTGTCTTACCCTGCGGGGAGTGGAGGTATCTTAGCCATATCCTTCAGCTGAATCTATCTTGGTACCTGGTGGACAGAGCAACTTGTACAGTTCGGGCAATTCTTATTTGCCCCTGTTTCTATTATTACCAGTAACTCATCTTTCGTTTCGCATGTAAATATTTATGATCAGCAATTAATGTCAAATGCATATATCAAAAATGAACATTGGACGTTCTTTGCAAAACAAAACAGATAAAGGAAGAACAACTTGAAATTTCTGAAAATGAATTTGTATTGATTTTGAAGTTTGGCCTGTAAATAGGCGTTTTTTGTACAAGAGGCTGACGTCCTAGTAAGAGAACGCCGCCGAACAAATAGAATTTATACAATTTGTGAAAAGGAAACAAAGCAGCTATGTGAATAATCCCACTGGGTTCCAATTCTGCTATTGCCTTTATATCTTCAAGCATCTTATCACTTTGCTGCTTAGTTGAAGATGAATCTGATTGATTAGTGTCGTCCGAGCTTGATAGTCGATACCGAAGTCTGGATGCGAGGTGATCCAATGAGACATAGTGTTACGCTTTGATCCCTAACTTTTTCCTGGACCGCCCTTTTGGGTTTTCAGTTCACCGGGATACCCATTTTTGCCCAAGCCGCCTTTTCAGGTTTTCGACTTGCCGGGTTTACAGATTTTTTCATTTTCATCCCTTATTTTTGCCCGAAACCTTTTGGTTCTCCGGGAAGCCCTTATTTTTGCCTAGGCCAGTCAACCTAACGGGTCTTTGATTATGCGTAGTATATTTTTACTATGTCTGCATTGACGGGGTGAGGAAGTTCGTCACCATCCATGGTGGTTAGAATCATAGCCTTTCCTGAGAAAATGTTCTTAACCACAAATGGCCCTTCGTAAGTAGGGGTCCATTTGCCCATGGGATCGCCTTGAGGTAGAATAATACGCTTGATTACCAGGTCCCCAACTTGATACTCTTGTCGTCTGACTTTCTTGTTAAATGCCTTGATCATTCGTTTTTGGTACGTCTGACCATGACAAATAGCAATGAGTCTCTTTTCGTCGATTAGGTTCAGTTGATCAAGCCGGGTTTGAATCCAGTCATCTTCGCTCAAACCTGCATCCTTCATGATCCGAAGAGAGGGTATCTGAACTTCAATAGGCAAGACTGCCTCCATGCCATAAACCAAGGAATAGGGTGTTGCCCCTGTTGACGTCCGTGCTGAGGTACGGTACCCATGAAGAGCGAATGGTAACATATCGTGCCAGTCTTTGTAAGTCACTGTCATCTTCTACACGGTCTTCTTAATGTTCTTATTAGCTGCTTCAACAGCCCCATTCATCTTCGGCCGGTAGGGAGAAGAGTTATGATGCTGTATCTTGAATTGCTCGCAGAGCTCAGTGATCATCTTGTTATTGAGATTGGTACCGTTGTCCGTAATGATCCTCTCTGGTACACCATATCGACAGATCAGATTGTGCCGAATGAACCGTGCCACGACGTTCTTGGTTACGGTAGCAAAGGAAGATGCTTCAACCCACTTCGTAAAGTAATCAATTGCTACCAGGATGAAATGATGCCCGTTGGATGCCGTAGGTCTGATCTCGCCGATCATATCAATGCCCCACATTGCAAAAGGCCAAGGCGCTGTCAAAACATTCATAGGAACTGGAGGTATGTGAACCTTATCAGCATAGACCTGGCACTTGTGACATGTCCGAGAATGCTGATAACAGTCGGCTTCTATTGTGGACCAGTAATATCCTGCCCGAAGGATTTTCTTTGCCATGGTATGTCCACTGGAGTGAGTTCCGAAAGTACCTTCATGTAACTCCACCATGATCCTTTCTGCTTCATTCTTATCCATACAACGCAACAAGGTTGAATCATGGTTACGCTTGTAAAGGATGTCGTTGCTGATGAAGAACTTTGCCGCGAACCTCCTCAGAAACTTCTTGTCATTAACAGATGCACCCTCGGGGTATTCTTGAGCTTCAAGGTACCTCTTCACCTCATGATACCAGGGCTTTCCTGTTACTTCTTCAGTCTCAAGATCACAGCAATGTGCAGGTTCGTCCAATCTTTCAATGATAATCCGGGGAGCCTCGTTGTCCCAATTGACTTTGAACATAGAAGACATCGTAGCCAGCGCGTCCGCCAACTGATTCTCCTCTCTTGGAATGTGTTTAAAGGTTATCTCCTCAAAATGGGGAAGTAATGTCAACACATACTCCTTGTAAGGAATAAGATTAGGGTGTTTCGTATCCCACTCGCCTTTGATCTGACTGATCACAAGAGCGGAATCTTCGAAGACACTCAAAAACTTAATCCTTAGGTCAATTCCTGCTCGAAGACCCATGATGCACGCTTCATACTCTGCCATATTGTTGGTGCAGTTGAAACATAGTCGGGCGGTAAACAGAGTATGAGAGCCTTTAGGAGATATGATCACAGCGCCAATGCCATTACCCAAAGCGTTCGAAGCTCCATCAAAGTACATAGACCATCAGGATCCTTCCTCAGGTCCTTCATCCGGTCCAGGTGTCTCACAATCAGTTATCAACATGATATTCTCGTCCGGGAATTCAAAGTTCATAGACTGGTAATCATCCACTGCCTGATGTTCCAAATGGTCTGCCAATACACTTCCCTTGATTGCTTTTTGAGTTGTGTACTGGATGTCATACTCAATCAAGATCATCTACCATCTTGCTATTCTTCCGGACAAGGCAGGCTTCTCGAAGATATACTTGATTGGATCCATCTTTGATATCAACAAAGTGGTGTGAGTCAACATATATTGTCTCATCCGGCGAGCAGCCCATGCCAAAGCGCAGCAAGTTTTCTCGAGCAGTGAGTATCGGGTCTCACAGTCGGTAAACTTTTTGCTAAGGTAGTAAATAGCATGCTCTTTTCGGCTAGACTCGTCATGCTGCCCCATCACACACCCCATTGAGTTGTCAAGTACTGTCAAGTATAAGATCAGAGGTCTCCCTTCAACTGGTGGCATTAGAATAGGTGGCTCTTGGAGATACTCTTTGATTCTTTCGAAAGCGGCCTGGCATTCATCATTCCAACGTACCACTTGATCTTTCTTCAGTAGCTTGAAGATTGGCTCACAAGTAGCAGTTAGGTGTGAGATGAATCGAGAAATGTAGTTCAGACGTCCCAGAAAGCCTCTGACCTCTTTCTCTGTTCTGGGAGCTGGCATCTCCTGTATAGATTTCACTTTTGCAGGATCCACTTGAATACCTTTGTCGCTCACGATGAAACCCAGTAATTTACCAGACCTCACCCCGAAGGTGCACTTGTTCGGGTTCAACCTCAGCTTGTACAACTTCAACCTGTCAAAAAGCTTCTGCAGATGGCCAAGGTGTTCTTCCTCAGTCTGGGACCTTGCAATCATATCATCGACATATACTTCAATCTCATGATGGATCATGTCATGAAACAAAGCAACCATGGCACGTTGATACGTTGCCTCAGCATTTTTCAACCCAAAAGGCATGACCTTGTAGCAAAAGGTACCCCACTGAGTAACAAAGGCCGTCTTCTCCATGTCCTCGGGAGCCATTTTTATCTGATTATAACCGGAGAAGCCATCCATGAAGGAGAAGACCTTGTGCTGAGCAGTGTTGTCAACTAGAACGTTGATATGAGGCAGATGGAAGTCATCCTTGGGGCTTGCCCTGTTCAGATCCCTGTAGTCAACACACATTCGGACCTTACCATCTTTCTTCGGCACTGGAACCACATTGGCAACCCACTGAGGGTAAGAAGTCACTGCTAGAAAACCGGCGTCAAACTGTTTCATAACTTCAGCCTTGATTTTCTCAGACATCTCTGGGCGCATACGGCGAACCTTCTGTTTTACTGGAGGACAGTCTTCCTTGGTAGGCAGGCGATGAACCACAATATCAGTATCCAACCCCGGCATATCTTCGTAAGACCAGGCAAAGATCTCAATGTAGTCACGCAGCATCTGAATCAACCGTTGTTTCACACTAAGCTCCAGATTTGCACCAATCTTGACTTCCTTCTTGTCTGTCTCAGTACCCAGATTCACTGATTCTACCGGATCTTCATGTGGCTGAATGACCCTCTCTTCCTAGAGTAGTAGTCTTGCAAGTTCACCAGTCACTTCGCAATCATCTTCACCTTCGTCTTTGACTAAGTTGATCGGATTTTCGAAGTCATAACCGGTAGTAGCAGAGTCGTTACCAGTGAGATCCAGAGTTGATGTGGACTTGTATATGTGAGTGTGTGTAAAATAGCTATTTTGCAATATATAATAAAAGAAAAACAAGGAGCGCAAGATTTGAAATGTAAGAAAACGTCCAATGCTCTTATTAATGATACATGAAAATGACACACGTAAAGCCCTCACAAATGAAACCATAGTGTCTCGGGTAAGACACCAGGCCATAAAGTTTAAAACATTGTTTATTACAAATTCAAAACAAAAGTTCCATTACTGGGTAACAAAAGTAATAGGGATGAAGTCCTTTGATGTCCAGTTGCTTGGTCCACTGTCGGTCGTAGGATAGATCCAGCTGTCGAATTCAGACTCTTCCATATCATCTTCAATGGCATTTACTCCCGAGTTGCTGATGAACACGGGAGGTCTTCCGATCCTTGCACTTCGAACAACCCTTTGAGCTTCTGCAGTGAAACCCAAACCGAACTTATTAGTCTTTTGTGTAAAATCAGGGAGTCGACCCCAATTTTCACACTCACCCTTCTCAATAACAGCCCGGGCATCCTTTAAGGAAGCCATCTTCATAGGAGAATCTCCAACTACAGTCTCAGCTGATGCTAGTGTCTGGGGCACCTCTTCAAAGTGCTGAAATGGGGTCTCAATGAACTCCCCATCCATCTCTATGTATCGGAACGAGTTGAGGTGGCTGACCATGTACTCTTCCTCCCCTTATACTGTCACAATCTTCCCTTTGACCGGGTACTTCAACTTCTGGTGGAGCATTGAGGTCACGGCCCCAGCTTTATGGATCCATGGACGACCCAGCAAACAAGAGTAGGATGGTCGAATGTCCATCACATAGAACGTAGAATTGAAGACCTGAGAACCAACTTTAATTGGAATATCAACTTTACCATGCACCATCCTTTTAGACCCATCAAAGGCCCTGACAACGATATTACTTGGTTTTAGCTCCAACCCTTCGCAATCCAACCGGTCTAGAGCTTTCTTGGGCAAGACGTTCAATGAGGAACCAATATCAACCAATACATGTGCAAGAGTAGTGCGCCTTCATTCAATGGAGACATGCAGGGAATCATTATGATTTTTCCCCTTGGCAGTCAAATCGGCGTCGGAGAAACCCAACCCATTATCAGCAGTCAAATTAGCCACACAATTTGTAAACTGATCAGCTGATGTCTCTTGTGGCACGTGGGCAGTCTTCAGGAAGGTAATCAGAGCCTTAGCATGGGCCTCTGAACACAACAACAGTGACAACATAGAAATCTTGGATGGGGTTTGCCCCAGCTGTTCCACTACATTATAATCACTCTTCTTAATAATCTTCAGAATCTCTTCCATCTCCTGTTTGGAAGCTTCAACAATAATTATTTTCGGTGCCTCTTTCCGGGCAGGCACATCAGTGGTGATCCCTTTGCCCCGAGCGTCAGATGACTCGGCGACAGGGGTAAGAATAGGAATTTGATCAGGAATGGAAGTAGGAACACTTGCAGGTGTAATAACAACAGGTCTTTGGATAGTTGGTGGAGCAATATCAAGTGAGAAAAGTCTGCCGCTGCGGGTGACTTTAGCAGGTCCAGTAATGTTGCTGACGCCAATATCAGCATCCAACTCTTGCTTAACTCCATGAAAATAAACATCAGCCCCATAGTGCCAAGGGACAACTTTATCAGAGGTATAGGGGATGGGCCCCGGAACAGTGATGATCACAAGTGAGATTTTCGGAACAAATGTAATTCTAACAGGCTTCCTCGAGGGAGCCTTGGAAGAATTGTCGAAAATGGTAATGATGGCAACTTCTTCAGAATTAAATGAGGGAACAACAGTCTTCTCAAACGGGATCTCTTTACTATCTATCAGGTTTTGGATACCTGACTTCAGGAATGGGAAACCGGTAGGTAAAACAGAACACATATGGAAACCTTCGTCACAGCCCGGAAATAAACCGGCTAGCAACAGGTTCTTCTTGACAGTCATCAGAAGGGTAATAATGTCATCCACAGCAACTACAAACAAGTCTTCCTCTACAGGATTCACTCCATGTTTGGGCATGGGAGCAGTCACAACATTAGGCCTTTCGGGCGCCTCGAACTCAATCTCCTTTGCATCAATTAAGTCTTGTATCTTACTTTTTAGACTCCAACAATCATCTGTATTATGCCCCGGGCTATCAGAGTGAAAAGCACAACGGCCGTTAGGGTTATACCTTGGTGACGTTGTATTTGAATTCTTTGGGGGTTCCCTTAGAGTCACCAGATTACTCTTCAGCAACTGTGGCAGAATCTAAGATAAGGTCATGTTGAGACGAGTGAACTGCCTCTTAGGTATCTCTTCCTTTGTTGATTGTTGTGCTGAGGAGCACCCGCAGGTTTTGAAATAACAACCGCATTGACAGCTTGGCGGTGTTCAGATCTATCCTATCTTCTTGCACTATAGACAGCACTGGACTCTTTCTTAAACGGCTTCTTTTCGGTGCTTGATGAAGCACCCTTCTGTATCTTCCCAGCCTTAATACCAGCTTCAATCCTCTCACCAGTCAAAATAAGATCTGTAAACCCAGATGAAGAGCTTCCAATCAAGTGGTTGAAGAATGGACCAGACAGGGTCCCCAAAAATATGTCAACAAGCTCCCGATCAGCCAAGGGTGGTTGCACCCTACCGGCGAGGTCCCTCCACTTCTGAGCATAATCTTTAAATCCTTCACCCGTTCCCATTGACATACCCTGGAGTTGGGTATGCGTAGGAGCAAGGTCGGAGTTGTACTGATACTGCCTGTAGAATGCAGTAGCCAAATCTTCCCAACTGCGGATACTGGCTCCGTCCAACTGATAAAACCACTCAAGCTGAGTCCCTGAGAGACTGTCTTGAAAGAAATGGATCCATAAGTTCTTATCAGCAGTGTAAGGCTGGATCTTCCTCACATATGATCGGAGGTGCAGCTTCGGACAGGAAACTCCGTCATACTTGGCAAAGGCTGGTGCCTTGAATTTATGGGGAATCACCACCCCAGATGATAGACCTAGATCTCTGAAGTCCAGACCGGGCACCTTCTGAATTTCCATAGCGCTCAAACGGTCTTCCAGTTGTTTGTATTTATCCTCAGCAGGAGGATACTGTTCTTCATCGTAGTCCGTCTCGTTGTCGGAGACCACAGGGCTAGGAGCCCTCCTTTCTTGTGGACTATCTTTCCCTCCAGATGAGGTGGTCAGATCAACTTCATTCTGTAGCCTGTTCCCAAACCTAGGACTGGTGTTGAACAAGACTGTCCTCTTCTTCTTCTTCTTTTTCTCCTTCAGAATCAAGGTCTTCAGGTCCTGCTGACCCTTAGCTAGGCTCATGAACAGCTCTTGAAATTGGGCATTATGGGCCTGGAGGGCCTTGATAGCTTGCTCAGTTGAAGGTTCAGTAGACATGATGATCACTGAAATAAACAACGAAGAAGATAAGAGACCTGTAAAGGGTACCTGTTTATGAAGTGCATTGGATGAAATGCGTATGATTATGATTTCAAAGACAATTGAGATTCAAATTTGTAAACAAGAAAGGAAGCACACTTTATTATATAACTTTGGAATTCAAAATGTTCAACAACTTGCCCTTAAGGCATTACAAGAATGGAAATACGGAAAAGTAAATAAAAACTAGAAAGGAAATCATCAAAGGTCCATCAATGCTCCCATGGTCTCTTCTTCTCAGTGCGGACATAGTCGTTGAGAATCCGCTCGTTTTCTAACTGCCTAGTCAGCTTCTGGATCTTTTGTTCTTGCTCGTTGAACTTCTCTCAGTAAGAATCCCATTCATCCCTCAACTGCATCCAAGACCTCTTCAGTGCCCCAATGTCAGTGGGCATATAAGGATGGAGAATGGTTGGAAGAACCCCTTCTTCATTAGCAACTTCAAGAGTGACAGGACGGACAACTTCATATGGCATACCTAGCTTCTGGGCACGGATGCGGACCCATCTGAGATATGGCTCCATTGGCAGAGAAGTCTTTGGACCCAACTCATGTGGATCAGATTGGTGAACTCTGTCCCAAGCCCTTATGAATTTGCGACGCTGCTCGTCGCTATCCCCCTGAAAATCAAAGATGATATGAGGCATTAACATTTCATGAGGTCCTTCTCTTCCGGCTCTTCCAACTGACGGAGAGCTAAGCATGGGTTGTAAGAAATTCCTCCATGGGTTCCTAGCAGGGGAACATTGGGATACTCTCCACAGCGATCAATGATAGTCACCTCATCCATACCCTTGAGAGTCCAGATAATGTCATTATGAGAGAGAGACATCACCCTATAAGCCCAACCCATTCCTTCTTTGTTCTTTAGCACTTACTTGGGGAGGTGCGAAATAAACCACCTCGACAATAAAGGAGCACAGCACATCAAGGTTCCCCGCTTTCGGGCAGTACGAGCATATAGCTGATGAAGGATGTCCCCCAAGAGAGTGGGTACAGGGTTCTGAGAGATGAAGATCTTTATGGCATTCACATCAACAAAAGTGTCAGGATTCGGAAACAGTACCAAGCCATAAATCAAAAGAGTCAGAATATCCTCGAACGCCTTAAAGTCTAGGCTATCCCAGAAGTAGTTAGCCTTGCCAACCAAGAACTTAGTCAGAAAACCCTTAGCTCCACTTCTATTTCCCCAATTAGCCATTACCTCCTCTTTGGTCAAATGAAGGGCTGCAGCAATTTCTTCAGGCCTAAGAGTCTTTTCCCAACCAGTAAACGGGGTCTGCTCCAGAACAGAGATACCGAGAAGCTCAGAGAACTCTTCTAGGGTAGGAACCAGCTGGAAATCCTGGAAAGTAAAACAATGGTACAGTGGATCATAAAATTGGACTAGGACACTCATCATCTGCTCGTCCAATTTGGAGGTGACCAAGCTGAGAAGAGAACCATGCCTCCTGATGAAGGAAGTAGTGTCAGGAATCTTGGCAACCAACTCTTTAAGCAAGGTAGGTACTTGGACAAAGTTGATCCGGATGGTATTCTTACACATGGGCATCATGATGACCTACAAAATAGAGCAAAGATGAAACCCTCTTGTCTTTGAAATAGGTTAGTCTTATGCAAGATGTATGCAATGTTATGATGTCATGATGTCATGATAAAGGAACACCACAAGTATCCATAAAAAGAAAACATGGTAAAGGCACACAAGTCACACTGAGAGCCCTTAGATTTCAGGCTGGCATGGAGCTTAGGTACTACCCTCTTTCGGTTCAGTTGGTTTAAACCTGTCCTAAAAATAGTAATCGGGTTCTAGAGGATCTCAATATCACTGACTACCCTCAATCGGTCATAATTCCAGTTTAGCAACCTTTTCTTGCGGCCGGAATCATCGCGAGAGTTTAGTCTCAATGAGTGTAGCATACTGCTACTGTTCTATGGCCAAGTTGGTCAATTTAAGGTTCTAAGGTCAGTTGGTGCTTAATAACCCCTTAGAAGACTCATATTCTCCTTGTTCCAACACAAGGGATATCGGTACAGACTAAAGTGCCACACCAACGTAGCTACTACTTCATCCGTATTGGTCTACGCCGTACAGATCCCTCACAGTTTATTGCTACTTACCTAAAGGGTATCCCCAGATCCGGGTTAGGATCTATAGAACTTCGATACAAGCCCACAAAATTAAAGCATACAAAGCATACAATTGAAAACATAATGATCTGATCCTAAGGTACACCTCACTTATAATTATTCCCCAGCAGAGTCGCCAGTTATGTGATAGGTGGGAATGAGAACTGACTGTTTTGGGATGCTGGTTCGCCTCTTGCGTTTGTGTTCGCAAAATGTCGTGGTAAGCAAGAGTCGCCACCGTCTTTTATTTTATCCAACAAGGAAAGGACAAAAGCACAGAAAAATTCCTTTTTGATATATTTCTCGGGTTCGGGAGGTAGATTATAGAAAGGGAAGGTGTTAGCGCCTTTCTATCTATGGTTATCCACGGGCTCTTAGGTACTTGCTCATTGTGTTTTCAAAAGTTTGCTTTTCTTTGTGTTTGTGGGTTTGAAAAGAGTTTTTGTTTTGAAAGGAGTGTAAGTGCGAAAAGTTTTGTTTTGTTTTAAAAGGAGCAAGTAATTAAGAACCATATACCTACTCAAAAAGGAATTAATCTGTACAAGTGTCCTTTAGACAATTCTATCCCACTATTGAGGAGCAGGTAGCACCATCGTTGGAGTTTTCGGGTCAATTCGATTAAGGGACGTGTGGTCACTAAAGCAATGTTAGGACGCCTTAGTGGTAACCCTAATATCCTAGATCATTTTTCCGAGGCAACCGTTTCGAGGCAACTGTAATCTTTGGACAAGAGGGCGACCTCTAAAACTTCCTATACTCAATGACCACGTTTGAGGCAACCAAGTGAGGTGTATCCTAAGAGTGGCATGTGCAAGTGTGTTATTTCGGTTAATTTTATCTGTACATGTCATGGGTGAGCTATATTGATTTTAGGTTAAAGATTGATCTTGTCATGCATTGACTATTTATCAAACATCTAATAGTTAATAGTTGCGAAAATTAAATTTGCGGAAAGTAAATCTAAACTATTACAAGGCGTCGGGTATTTACATCGCCAAAAACAAACCCTTTAAAATTAAATTGCGGAAAGTAAATAAAAGCGATAAATTAAAGTCCTATTAAAACTATTACATACTGGAAGCAATTACAATATTGGATAAAAATAAGACGCGTGCGAGAAAATTAGATCGACGCATTTTTTAGGGTTTTGACCCCTTTTTATTTAAAGAAAAGATTTTTGTTATTTTTGAATTAAATGGAAATTAGATCTAGGTTAATAATTAACTTAATTAATTAATGAAAATATTTTTGGATTTTTATATTTAAGGAAATAAAATAAAATGATTAAAATTATTAAAAACCTAATATTCTAAATTGATTTTAATTTATTGCAAAAATGTAAATGTTACACCTATTTAAAACTAAATAAATTATGTTAATATTTATTTACAAAAAATAAAATAATGAAATTAGTTTTAATAAATAAAAATATTATATTTTTTTATTTTTTGATTTTATTAGGCAAAATAAATTGGTTAGTATAATAATAATAAATAAATAACAATAAATAAAAAATAAGAAAAATAATGGAAGAAAATAAAAAAAGAAGCAAACTCAAGGGGGTTTGGGCCCAAACTGGGTGTTTGTTCAGCAATTCAGAGGCCCATTCACGTTCAAGCCTGGTTGACCTTTTCAATCCAATGCATGCTTGTTTACTTGAGTATACGGTGCACCTCCAATCCGGGCCTTTAGATTTGGCCTGGAGGCCATCTGGCATGTGGATCTTTGAAGCGTATGGTGTTCTACACTTTGGGCGTTGCATGAGAATATCTGAAGAAAAATTAAAACAAATGTTTTAGGGGACCTGGGATTCGAACCCAGGTCCCATGGGACAATCCACTAGCGCCTCCACCAACTGAGCTGTGTGTTCTTTTGGTTAATAGAATAAGCAAGGAGTATTATATGTATAACAAACAATTATGCCTGAATAAAAATAAAACAAGCGCGAATTTTCATAACTGGCCAATCAGGAGAGGACACCTAATCGTCTTCTCCAATGGTCCTGATATATTTTCCTGCGGATTTGAATCCGCAACAAAATTCGTGGCATCATCCTATAATGGATTCTAGGTCACAAAAATGCAAACTAAAATCATCATCTTGCTCGCCTCGTTCTCCTGAATCCATCCATGGCCATGGCTTGTTTCAATTTTCCCTGAAATCAAAACACCTAAAAACAAGAAACCCAAACCCTAGTTCCGGGTAGGGCCTTACAGGCTATGAAAATCAAATTGAATAATGCAGAAATGTTGGAATTTAAACGTTAAGCATGATGGTACAAGAAAATTGGCAAAAAGATGCAAGGAAAACGATTCAAGATTCCATGTACAGGGCCATGTTTGTGAGCACTTACAGGGCGTTTCAGATGGTTTCAGGACTTGATTTTGGACGCTTTATCTCCACTGGATACCAGGCAAGAAGGCTATGTGGAGATTTTGGATTGAATCGTCCCTTAACCAAGATTTTGATCTCCCACTTTTTCACACTTATTTCAATTCTGGCTTGGCCGTTTCTGCAGTGCTTTGCTCGTGTTCTTGATGTCTATGGCTTGTGTGGGTATAAGGGAATGAATTAGGTCAAGAGTTGGGCTTTCAATCCATGTGCATTCAAGGTTTGGGATTTGATATGATCACCATTGATAAAGTTTCCATAATTGTACCAAATCTGATTTTTTGTACATAACAAAGCTTGATACGAATTTGATTTGGTTCATGATGATAATTGAAGTCTATACCAATCACAAAGATATCATTCTATCAATTTTTGGATTTTATTTGAATTAATATTGATTTAAAATGGATTAATTCAATAAAAATTAAATAAAATAGAAAAATAAATGAATGGCCATCAAATTGAAGATGGGACACGTGTGTGGTGTGACAAGACCAAATCAAGTGGAAAAAAGTGGGCCCTTTTGTCAAAAATTGGAGTTTTGAGGATAGTTGACTTTTGGCAATTTTAGAAAAATGCCCAACTTCAACAATGCATAACTTCTTCAATTTTGAACTTTTTGAAGTGTTCTTTGACTTTTTAGAAACCTTGAGATGTCCTCTAACCAAAATTGTTTGTCTCATCTTATTTTGATGTTCCATGATCAAGTTATAAGCTTTGGAAAAAAAGGTGTTTTTGTTGACTTTCAAAAATGACCTATAATGTCCAAATTTGTAACTTTTTGTGAGTACATTTATTGATCTTGGGGTGTGAATATGGATTGTAGGAAATCGCACCCTCTTCAAAATGAGCTTTGGATGGGTCATTTCTCATAAAGTATGAGAAAGTTATGCTTGGTCAAAGTTGGGTTGACTTTTCCTGCAAAACCCTAATTTAGCAACTTTTGAATCTTGATGAATCTTGAGCAATCCTTAATGAATCATGATCAACCCTTGATAAAATTATGAATTATCCTTCAAAATGAGAATGTTGGCAAAAAATCTTGAAGTTTGACTGTATTTAGGTCACAGTTGACTTTTGCCCTAACATAGTCGATTTTTGGACCTCTTGAGCAATTGACTGACCAAACTTCCTCTGCAAGGCTTAAAATTTGACATGCATGAACTTGAGAACATATTAGGACATTGGGTAGAATTTGAGACCATTTGGATGTGAGGACCTTGATGTAACACAAAACCCTAATTTTTAATTGACTGCCTTAGGAGGTGATTTGACTGTCCAACTCTTGAGCCATCTTGAACAACTTGGAGATGATTCTTGACATGTCTTGAGAAATATGGGAGGGAAAATTTTGGGGTACAACACATGGATTATGTTCTCTGAGTACTGTAATTTGGGATGCTTGAGGAAGCCATGTTCACACAAGAAATTTTAGAAGAAAATGAAGGGGTTTTGAAAGTACAAGTAGAAAACAATTGGAATGAAGTAAAAGTGAAAGAGTGTAAAGAATGAAACTTGCGTTTAAATAGATTTTTGAAAACATAAACTGCAAGAGAGAGAAATAATTAGTAATGATTATAAGCATTAATAACAGCTGATTTTAGGGGATTCATAAAGATATTTGGAACGGTTACCCATGACATGTGTCTCATTGCACCCAATCAGCGCTTTTGACCTTTCAAAAAAGTGAACGCGTGTTCAGCCTCAGAAGGTAGCTGATGAATGGATGACAACTGTTTTCTTACGTGAACATCACACTTCTATCCTTGAAATGAAACGCTCATATCTTCATGGATAGATTCTGATACAATCTGTACTTCTAAAAATCTGAAGGTAGGTTGATCAGCAGTTCACAGAAAATAACCGAAATTCTGAGGGTTAAGATATGTAAATAAAACAGTTTATTCTGGGAAAGGCTTCATGCTGAGATGTTTCAGAATGAAGTTAAACCTATCTTCAGAAAGAGGTTTTGTAAAGACATCAACCCATTGATGGTCCGTGTCAATGAATTTTAAATTGAGAATCCCTTTCTGAATATAGTCCATGTGATACGGTGGGAGAACTGACTATGGTTTTGCGTTTGTTTTCGCAAATGTTTCGGTTGAGCAAGAGTCGCCACCGACTTTTTATTTTATCCTAAGGAAAGGTTTAAAAAGCACAGCAAAAACCTTTGAGATATTTTCTTGGGTTCGGGGAGTAGATTATAGAAAGGGAAGGTATTAGCACCCTTTCTATCCATGGTTATCCATGGGCTCTTAGTTACTTGCTTAGATCAACTTGCCTTGGTTTTCAATTGTTTGAAATGGTGCTTTGTGTGTGGCTTTGAAAAGTTTTTGAAAAAGATGCCTTGTCTAGGCTACCCTTGTAACAATTCTTTACTCGAATGTTTTACAAAAGGTGTTTGTCTTTTTGAAAAGATGCTTCAAGGTTTTTTGAAAGTTTGTTTTGAAAGTGTTTGTGAAGTATGGTTTGAAAAATAGGCAAGTGTTTTTGTTTTGCAAGTTGACAAGTACTTAAGAGCTATCTACCCTAAAGTTCTCAAAGATTTTTGCTATGTTTTAACCCTTTTAACAATTTTGTTCCACCATTGTATTTGGTGGACAATCTTGTGTTAGGATGTGAAAGGGACGGGCGTGGGTCATCGTTTAGACCATAATTGCAATGGTGCCAAGTATCTTTGGGCAATTTTCTTTAAGGGACTTGATCATTTTTAGGCAACTTTCGAAAGCGTCATCGAGGGACTATGATCATTTGATTGTTTTGTTTTGTTTTTGCCCAAAGAGACCTAACATGCAATATGGCCCATTTATTGAAGGTAACAAGTGGAATACCCTAGGGGTGCAAGTGTGATATGTGTTGTCCATTTTCATGCTTTGATTATCTTGAAATTAGGTCAAACTATTTTGTTGTTTTTATTTGCATACAAACCCTAATTCTAACATGGTATAATTAGAAAGCAATAAAGTGCGAAATTTAAATTTCCTAAGCTATTACAACATAATATGGGAAGGGGGGTACAAATGTTCAAATGGGGAGTATTTGACAAGGAATTTAAACCTAGCTATTACATCAATTTGGAATTATTTACAAGATATTTAATTGCACAAATTAAATAGAAATAAAATAAATATGCAAGATGCAAAAAATGTTTTTATGTATATGACAACAAGAGTATTTTTATGTCAAATAAACAAAATTAAAAAAAGTATTATTTTTGGGTTTTTTATGTTTAGGGTAAAACCCTAATTTTATTAAATAAAAGGTAATATTTATTTAATGTGTACAATATTTAATAATTATGTACAAAATAAAATAAAAATGAAGTATATTCATAAAAAGGTATTTTTTATGTCAAATATTAATAAAATAAAAAATGCATATATTTTTTGTATTATTTACCTAAATATACTAATATATATATATATAAATATCTTTATTATTTACTAAATATGTATTATATATACAAAATAATAATATTTAATATTTATAAAAAAAGTATTTTTGATATAAAATGTTTTCAAAAGAGAAAATGAAATAAAAATCAGAAATAAAATATATTTGCATTATTTTTCTAGTTTTTCTAAATAATAGTATTTATATATTATTTATGTACAAATGTCCATATAAACGAATAAATACCTAAAAAAAAATAAAAATGGTGTAAAAAATATTTTTTATGTTTTTAATATTATTAGGAAAAATAAATAAGTCAAACATAACAAGAAAAAGTCAAAAAAACCTTCAAATAAACACAATGGGCCAAGGGGGTTCCAAAGCAGAAATAGGGTGCAAATAAGAAATCAACTCAGGCCCAGCCCAAGAAGACTTTGTCTTCAACCTTTGGCCAGAACTGTGACAAAAACGCGCGTCTTGTTCATGAATTCAAACATCCTGATTCCTTGAGTTTTAGCACAAACTTACAACATAAGAAATGTTAATCATCAAGCCACGATTCTAAATATGTAAAGAACTCATCCTAACTCTCAGAAATGAGAGAGAATTTTATCATTCCCAAATCCTAACCTAACTTTTTATCAACATTCAGACCTTAAATTCTCATAGCTCAGGCAAAATAAATGGAAAGTAAAAGTATGTACAGATTCAGGGGCATGAGTAGAATACTTTTTATTCACAAACCTAGAGCTAACAATGCCTACATTAAGAGTTAGAAGTTCAAGAAGATACCTGTTCAGTTGAAGTTGTATCTGATGATGGAGGTACTTTCAGAGCAAGATGATGATTGGTACAGCTTCCTTGATGTCCAGGGATGCTATTCCAAGCTTTACTTTGTCTTGAAACCTTTTGAATCGTGCTAGAGAACTTCAACTGCAAAACAAGAAAGTGAGAATGGTGATGTTGCCTGGGAGTGTTACAGGTCGTGTTTGAGACTTTGATTAGCTTCAAGGGATGCTAGGGAATGTGTTTGATGAGTTTTTAGCAAGAATGCATGGAAGGGATGAGAGTTGGAACTCAAACTGCAGCAAATGCTCTGTTTGGGCAGTTTGAGGGTGATTCTGGGAATGGGGAGGTATGAGGGAGGCTAGACTCGTGTTTCAGCTCAGTTAGGATGTCTTGAATGTGTTTGATAACTTTTGCTAAGCCTCTATTCACTGATATGAGAGTTGTCTTTTTGTTATGCCACATTTCTTCACACTTAAGCAAGCAAATGTCCACTTGAGTTTTAGACAGCTAGAGGCCCCCCTAATGTGATGCTAACCTTCCCCTTGATCAGTGTGTTTTGTTCATAATCTTGTGCCCAAGAGATTTGATCTGTACTTGCTGATTTGCAACTTTGACATAAAGTGTAACTTTTCAAGAATGGCTATTTTACTTTTTCCATTTATGGCTTAGTTCTCCATGTAATGACCAAATGCATAGAACCACATCTTGGCACAATGGTTTTGCATTGAATTATTGAGTGAAAATGGGATTAGAGGCCTGCAAGGTAGCTAGCACATGCTGAGTTTGAAAATGCATAAGTTATGGACATGTAATTTGGCTAAGAACAAAGTGAGTTTTCTCCATATTGCCAAATTCGATTCTCTCTAACCATGAGGTTGTTTGATGAGTTCTTGGACATTTTGGAAAGCTTGGAATGTGTACTACAATCCATCTTTGAAATGCAAATTGAAATTCCAAGTGGAAGTATGTGAAAAAATGGTCTTGAAGTTAGGTAAAAACCTTGCCTAAAATAGGTCAAATTTTCTCTAAGTTAAGAATGGTTTAGTACCCTTGTTCCAAAAATTGTAACTTGATATACAAGCTTCTTTTGGTAAAACTTTGTGATTCAAAGTTGTAGATTATGCAATAGGCTACAACTTTCATGTTTTGACTTTTGCCTAAATCCAAATGAATCTTGGTGAGAAAGTGGGGCAAAGTTAGGAAAAAATTAGGGTTTTTCATAACTTAGAAAAATTCTAAGTTATGAAAAATTTCCATTTCAAACCCTAATTTGCATTTCTTGATTTCTTGATGAACAAGTTTCATGATTTGGCATGTTTTGATGAAAAATGAATCTTGACTCTTGATTTTGACCAAAAAGTCAAAGTTTGACTTTTCAGTATACAGTCAAAATTGATCAATTGACTGGGAAATTCAACTGTCAATCTTGTGCATTTGGGATCTTTTGAACTTGTTGAGCATGTCAGGACAATTCCATGGGGTCCTTGAGTCCATATGTGAGCTTGGTTTGCCATTGGCTAGGTCAAACAGTCAAAAATTGCCTTTGTGCAATCAAAACCCTAAAAATGACCATTTTGCCCTTTTGATGATCTGATCAAATTTCTTGTGGAATTGTGATCCAAACTTGATCAAATGGTCCATGTGAGTTCATAATGTTGATGTGGGTCAATTTTCATGAGATTTGACTGTCAATTGGCCACAGTTGACTTTTTCCCCAATACAGTTGATTTCTAGGTCAACTGTCCAATTGACTGGGCAAAATTTGGAATCAAGACTTGAAACTTGGTATGGATAAACTTGGGAGTCCAATAGGAAGCATGAAAGTCATCTTAGGAATTTTTGGTCAAAACATCTTTGTGCAAACACAAACCCTAATTTGGGTCAACAGTGCAAGGAGAAGTCTTGAGCAGATGAAACCCTAACTGGATCTTGAGCTCCAAGGGCTTTGTGATGAGAAATCATTGAGAAATGAGAGGGCAAATTTTGGGGTACAACAGTTGCCCCTGTTCAATCTTCTTGAATCCGAAGAGTTATATTGGCAAGTTTGCCTTTCGTGACTTGAGGGTAAAAGGAGATTGGACACTAGAGTGCCCTTAAATTTGCACTCGTCAAAGCAATGGATGCGGGAATGGGCTTAGAGATGCCATTTGGAGATGGGCTTAACGATGCCATCTGGAAGAGTGACAGAAACTTGTCGGGGATGGGCTTAAAGATGCCATCTGGAAGAGTATCAGAAAGGTGTCCATGTTTAGGAACATCTTTGAACTGGGGTCTGAATAAGCAATAGATTGACATCCGTATCTGGAGGCATCCGTAAACTGTTTTCAGAGGTTTGAGAAGAGTCTGAACAAGCGATAGGTTAACATCCGTTGTTGGGAAGAATCCATAAACTGTTTTTAGAGGTCTTAAGAAGAAACTGAACAAGTGATAGGTCAACATCCGTTACTTGGAGAACCCGTGAACTGTTTTCAGAAGTCTTGAAGTTGAATAAGCAATAGAGCAGCATCCGTTGTTGGGAAGCGTCCGTAAACTGTTTTCAAAAGGTGCATCTGAACAAGTTGATAGATTAACATCCGTTGTTGGGAATAATCCATAAGCTGTTTTCAGAAGTCTTGAGAAGAATCTGAACAAGCGATAGGTTAACATCCGTTACTTGGAGAACCCGTGAACTGTTTTCAGAAATCTTGAAGTTGAATAAGCAATAGAGCAGCATCCGTTGTTGGGAAGTGTCCGTAAACTGTTTTCAAAAGGTTGCATCTGAACAAGTGATAGATTAACATTTGTTGTTGGGAAGAATCCATAAACTGCTTTCAGAAGTCTTGAAGTTGAATAAGCAATAGAGCAACATCCGTTGTTGGGAAGCGTCCGTAAACTGTTTTCAAAAGGTTGCATTTGAACAAGTGATATATTAACATCCGTTGTTGGGAAGAATCCATAAACTGTTTTCAGAAGTCTTGAGAAGAAAATGATTTTTGTCTGTCGACTGATCTTATCTGCACAGGCAAAGAGTTAGTTATATGCAATGTCATGATGCATGATACAATGTATGTTATATGATATGAATGTAAATGGATGTGCATGTAAGCTGGAGAGCTGTCTCGCAAAGGATAGATGAATCTGAGATGGCTGAAGAAAAAAAAGCATCTTGACTGCTGCCAGGAAGAATAATTCCTGGTGGTTGCTGGAGAATAGGGAGCTTGGGTTGTATACCAATCTTCTGGGGAATTCCTGTCTTGAGGAGATCTTCACTGGAGAATACAATGAGGAACTGACAAATGAAAGTCTTCAGATTTGCTTGGGGAATACCAGACCTTCAACTGTTGAGGGGCCTTGGAATTTCCTTGGTGACTTGCAGGGTAAGAGAATTTCTGATGATGTCTACTGGGGATTTTAGAACCTGGTAAACCCATGCTGGGGAAGTATGATTTGAGAATCTTCAGTCTAGTGAGAAGCATTTCTGCGGGGAAAAGGTTCACTAGTCTGGTTCCGCTGGGGATTGATAGTTTGAAGTTTTAGCTCTGCCGGGGATACTGAAACTTAAACTCTGAGGGGAATTGAGTTCTGGAGGATTCTCTGGCTGAGGATAACAAAGATAAACTCCTATGGGGATTGTATTGATAAGTTACGCTGGGGAGCTCCGATGAACTCCGTTGGGGATAGGAAGAAATTTGCCGAGTGCGATCTTTCGTGGAAATTAGCTGAGGATAACCCAGTTATAAGCCCTTGTGAGGAATAACTTTGAATAAAGCTTGGGAGAGACGTCCATACTCTGCAGGGGATAAGCTTCCAGAATCTACTGGGGATAAGCTTCAAGACTTGCTGGGGATATGGATTCCAAATCTCCTGGGGATTTCCTTTGAGGGGGTATCAGGATATCCAACTGCACCTTCAACCTACCAGTAGTCCTCTTTCTTGATTCATAAGGAAATGATTATGTTCAAATTCATATGCCTATTTAACAAAACATTGGACGTTTCTCAAAATAAAACAATTAGTGCAAGAGAAAAGAAGAAGGAAATGACACAAATTTCTGGGAAAAGTATTTGTATTGACTTTCTATGAGTATATTTATACAAAGGAAACAATCATCCTAGTAAGAGGATTTTGTCGTAAATATTGAAAGATTTATACAAAATAAAGATGGCTATGTGAAATAATTCCATGGGATTCCATTCCGCTATAGCCTTCACAACTCTGAATATATGTCCATTCAATGCTTCGTTTGCCGATGACTGGATTAATCAGAAGCCTGGAACTGGTTGATGAAGAGATTGTCTTTGAAGTGATCCGACGAGACATAGTCATACGCTTTAATTCCCTAACTTTTTCCTGAACCTCCCTTTCGGGTTTTCGATCCACCGGGAAACCCCTTTTTGCCCAAGCCGCCCTTTCCGGTTTTCAACTTGCCGAGTGTACAGATTTTTTTTTGTTTTTATCCCTAATTTTTTCCTGAATCGCCCTTTCGGGTTTTCGATCCACCGGGATGCCCATTTTTGCCCAAGCCGCCCTTTCCGGTTTTCAACTTGTCGGGTTATTTTATGCGTAGTATTTTTTGACTATGTCTGCGTTCGCAGGGTGCGGCAAATCGTCGCCGTCCATGGTGGTTAGAATCATCGCACCACCATAAAATATGCTCTTGATCACAAATGGTCCTTCATATGTAGGAGTCCATTTGCCCCTGGGATCACTTTGCTCTTGATCATCCGCTTTTGATACGTCTGACCATGGCATATAGCAGCAAGTCGTTTCTCGTCGATCAAATTGAGTTGATCAAGTCGAGTCTGCATCCAATCATCTTCATTCAAACCTGTGTCCTTCATAATCCTTAGAGAAGGAATCTGAACTTCCATAGGCAGGACAGCTTCCATAACATATACCAAAGAAAATGGGGTTGCCTCGGTTGAAGTACGTGCCGTTGTACGGTATCCATGTAGAGCAAACGGTAACATCTCATACCAGTCTTTGTAAGTGACTGTCATCTTCTGAATGATCTTCTTAATGTTTTTGTTCGCAACTTCAACAACACCGTTCATCTTCGGCTGATAGGGAGATGAATTGTGATGATAAATCTTGAACTGTTCGCACAAAGCGGTGATCATTGTGTTATTCAGATTTGTACCGTTGTCTGTGATGATCCTGTCTGGAACACCATACCGACATATGAGATTTTGCTTGATGAAGCGGGCAACCACATTTTTAGTGACAGAGGCGAAGGAAGCTGCTTCGACCCATTTGGTGAAATAGTCAATGGCAACTAGGATGAAGCGATGTCCGTTGGAAGCCGTGGGCTTGATCTCTCCAATCATGTCAATGCCCCACATTGCAAATGGCCAAGGAGCAGTCAGAACGTTGAGAGGGACCGGAGGGATATGAACTTTGTCAGCGTAGACTTGACATTTGTGGCAAGTACGGGAATGTTGATGGCAGTCAGCTTCCATGGTAGACCAGTAATAGCCTGCCCTTAGGATCTTCTTAGCCATTGTATGCCCGCTCAAGTGAGTGCCAAATGTGCCGCTGTGTATCTCAGTCATGATCAACTCTGCTTCAGCTTTGTCTACGCATCGGAGTAATACACAATCATGGCTTCGTTTGTAAAGGATGTTGTTGCTCAGGAAGAATTTGGCAGCAAATTTCCTTAAGAACTTCTTGTCATTTACGGAAGCTCCTTCGGGATAATCTCTAGTCTCGAGATACCTTTTGATTTCATGGAACCAAGGTTGTTCCCCTACCTCTTCGGTATTAATCTCGTGACAATGCGCAGGTTCATCCATTCGCTCGATGGTGATTTGGGGAGCCTCGTTATCCCAGTTGAGTTTAAACATGGAGGACATTGTGGCTAGAGCATCTGCTAGCTGATTCTCTTCTCGCGGGAAATGCTCGAAGGTAATTTACTCGAAATGAGGCAACAATGTCAGGACATGTTCTTTGTATGGAATAAGATTAGGATGCTTGGTATCCCACTCTCCTTTGATTTGACTGATAACCAAAGCCGAGTCCCCAAATACGATCAAAGATTTGATCCCCAAGTCTATAGCAGCCTTGAGACCAAAGATGCAAGCTTCATACTCAGCCATGTTGTTTATGCAGCTGAAGCAAAGTCGGGCCGTGAAAGGTGTGTGACAGCCTTCCGGAGAAATGAGTACCGCGCCGATACCGTTTCCAAGTGCATTTGAAGCACCATCAAAGTACAGGGTCCATCGGGATCCCTTTTCGGGTCCGTCATACGGTCCGTTACCTTCAATGTTGTCCAAATTCATGATGTCCTCGTCTGGGAAGTCAAATCTCATGGGTTGATAATCTTCGATAGCTTGATGAGCCAGATGGTCAGCTAGTACACTCCTTTTTATAGCTTTTTGGGTGGTGTACTGGATGTCATACTCAGTTAGGATCATCTGCCATCTGGCTATTCTTCCAGATAAAGCGGGCTTTTCGAAGATATACTTGATGGGATCCATTTTGGAAATCAACAAGGTAGTATGAGTCAACATATACTGTCTTAGTCGGCGAGCAGCCCATACTAAAGCGCAGCAAGTTTTCTCGAGCAGTGAGTAGCGAGTCTCACAGTCGGTAAACTTTTTGCTAAGGTAATAAATAGCATGCTCTTTTCGACCAGACTCGTCATGCTGGCCCAAAACACACCCCATTGAGTTATCCAAGACGGTCAGATACATGATCAATGGTCTTCCTTCGACGGGTGGCATCAGAATAGGAGGTTCTAGTAAATACTCCTTGATTTTATTAAAATCAGCTTGGCAATCGTCGTTCCATTCGACTACCTGATCTTTCTTCAAGAGTTTGAAAATTGGCTCACAGGTAGAAGTCAAATGAGAGATGAATCTGGCAATATAGTTCAAGCGCCCCAAGAACCCTCTAACCTCCTTTTCAGTACGGGGAGCAGGCATCTCTTGTATTGCTTTCACTTTTGCTGGATCGACTTCAATGCCTTTATTGCTTACAATGAATCCTAGAAGTTTACCAGACCTAACTCCAAAAGTGCACTTACTTGGATTCAGCCTAAGCTTGTATTCTTTCAACCTGGCAAACAGCTTTTCTAGATGTTCAAGGTGCTCCTCCTCTGTTTGTGATCGAGCTATCATATCGTCTACGTAAACTTCAATCTCATGATGTATCATATCATGAAACAAAGCTACCATGGCGCGTTGATAAGTTGCCCCTCCGTTCTTCAGCCCGAACGGCATCACCTTGTAACAGAAAGTGCCCCATTGTGTGACAAAAGTTGTTTTCTCCATATCCTCGGGGGCCATTTTGATTTGATTGTAGCCCGAGAATCCATCCATGAAGGAAAACACTTTGTGCTGAGCTGTATTGTCGATCAAAATGTCAATGTGTGGCAGCGGAAAATCATCTTTGGGGCTGGCCCTATTCAAATCCCGGTAGTCCACGCACATCCTGACTTTGCCATCTTTCTTAGGTACTGGCACGATGTTAGCGACCCATTGAGGATAGGACGTAACAGCCAGAAATCCAGCGTCGAATTGCTTCATCACTTCTGCTTTGATCCTTTCAGACATGTCAGGCCTTATTCGGCGGACTTTTTGCTTGACCGGTGGACAATCCTCTCTTATAGGGAGACGGTGAACCACGATGTCTGTGTCTAAACCCGGCATGTCTTCATAAGACCAAGTGAAGATTTCAACATACTCATTCAACAACTGTATCAGGCATTCCTTGACACTCGGTTCCAGATTGACACCCACTTGCACCTCCTTCCGGTCTTCCTCGGTCCCTAAGTTGACAGTTTCCAATGACTCTTCGTGCGGTAAGATGGCCCTTTCCTCTTGCTGTAGAAGTCTGGCTAGTTCCCCTGGTACTTCACAACCTTCGTCCTCTTCATACTCGGCTTGATTGACCAGATCTTCAGAGTTATTGAAGGATATAGCAGAATGGTCACCCATGGAATCCGGAGTGGATGGTTACCTGCATTTGTGAGTGTGGATGTGTGTAAGGGATAGCCATCCTTAAACAAAAAATGAAAAAATAAAGAAAATGAACACAGCAGTTTATCAAATGAAAAACGTCCAATGAATCATTAAACATGGCATATGGATATGAAAAATAATCAAAACCCTTACAAATGGACCTACATGCCCCGGGCAAGGCATGAGGTGGAAAGATAGTGTACGGATTGTTTGAAAATAAATATTACAGACCAAATAGGAAATGTTTGACAGATAAATTACTGATGAATAAAAGTGATGGGGACAAAGTCTTTTGCCTCCCAGTTGCACAATCCTCCTTTGACAGTTGGGTAGATCCACTCTTCGATGTTGCTCTCTTTGTCTTCATCCTCCAAAGCGTTGATTCCGTAGGGAGAAATTTTGACTGGCGCTCTTTCAATCTTCGAACGGCGCATAGCTTTCTGGCCCACAGTAGTGAACCCTAATCCAAATTTGTCTGTTTTATGCGGAATATCAGGCAACTTCCCCCATGCTGAATTCTTCCCTTCCTTTATTGCGGCCCTTGCGTCCTCCAGAGATGCCATCCTGGCCATCTGCCTCGGTACTTCAGCTGCCAACTTTGCTACTGTTATTTCAGGAAGGACTTCTTCGAAATGCTGAAAAGGCGTCTCAATGAACTCCCCTTCTACCTCCACATACCGGAAGGAATTCAAGTGGCTAATCATGTACTCCTCTTCGCCATGGACAGTAATGATCTTTCCCTTGACAGGATACTTCAACATCTGATGTAAGGAGGAGGTGACTGCCCCAGCATGGTGTATCCAAGGCCTACCCAGCAAGCAAGAGTATGATGGACGAATGTCCATCACATAGAAAGTAGATTTAAACACCTCAGTGCCTATCTTGATGGGAATTTCAACCTCCCCATGGACCATTCTCTTCGAACCATCTAAAGCTCTGACAACAATATCACTCGGTTTCAACTCCAACCCTTCACAATCTAGTCGGTCCAAGGCCTTCTTAGGCAGTACATTCAGCGACGAACCAGTGTCTACCAAGACATGCGCGAGAGTAGTTCCTCGGCACTCGACTGAAATGTGCAAAGCATCATTGTGGTTTCTACCTTTTGGAGTTAGGTCGGCATCAGAGAAACCTAATCCATTGTCCGCAGTCAGGCTAGCCACGCAATTCTGAAATTGATCTGCAGAGGTTTCCTGGGGCACATGGGCTGCCTTCAGGAATTTGATCAAAGCTTTAGCGTGCGCTTCCGAGCAAAGTAGTAGTGTCAGCATGGAGATCTTTGAGGGGGTTTGCCCCAGTTGTTCTACCACATCGTAATCACTCCTTTTGATTATCTTCAAGATCTCATCCATTTCCTTCTTGGAGGTTTCCGGGATGACCAAGGGTTGAGCCCTCGTCCTGACGAGCTCATCTTGGATTCCCTTACCTTTATCAGCAGCGGTAGGAGGGACAGTACTAGGAACAACAACATCTTCAATCAATGGGGTTCTAGCAGAGAGTTTTATTGGTGCAGGGATGACCTTGTCGGCAGATGAGGGTCCAAAGATTTCTCTTGGAGGGGAAATCTCTGGAGAAAATATTCTCCCGCTCCGGGTGATTTTGCTTGTGCCTGCAATGTTTCCAATGCTGGCTTCTTCATCATCCGAACTTTCTTCAGTTATTTCGATTTTTTTAATACCATGGTAGTAGACGTCGCCGCCATAGTTCCATGGTATTGACTTCTCAGAAACATAGGGGACAGGCCCTGGCATTGTTATCTTCAAAGGGACAGATTTCATAGCTGGTGTAATCTTAACAGGCTTTCTGACGGCCTTGGAAAGATTGGCGTGAATGGTTATGATTGAGACATCTTCAGTATGGGTTAGAACAGCAGAAACTTTTTCAAACAAGATTTGTCGACTATCCATTAGGCCTTGGATGCCTTTCTTCAGTAACGGACAATCAAACGGCAGAGAGTAACAACAAAAGCAGTCTTCTTTACATCCCGGGAAGATCCCGGCCCTTAACAGATTCAACTTGATGGTTAACAAAGGAGTTATCAGATCATTGACATCAGCAACATACAAATCTTCTTCAATGGCATTGACATTTCGGCCGTGCTTCGGCATGGGAGCATATATCATATTAGGCTTCTCCGGAGCGTCAAACTCCACCTCCTTCGCCTCTATCAGGTCTTGGATTTTATGCTTGAGTGCCCAACAATCATTGGTGTCGTGCTCGACACTGTCAGAGTGGTAGGCGCATTTAGCATTAGGGTGATAATACGGAGAGGACGTATTCACATTCTTTGGTGCCTCCTTGATAGTGGCGAGATTCAACTTCAACAGATGGGGAAGCACTTGCGCTAGAGTCATATTAATGCGGGTGAACTGCCATTGTGGCCGTTCTACCCGTTGCTGATTTGGTCTGGATTGGTTATAGCGAGGCTGCTCACTTGAAGGGTTTTGAATCATTACGGCCCCCACGGTCGGCCGGCGCTCAGTCTTCCCTGCTCTTCCCTGGGAGTATACCACAGCTGTTTCCTTCTTAAAAGGCTTCTTCTCAACACTTGCAGCAACACCCTTCTGAATCTTTCCTGACTTGATGCCTGCTTCTATTCTTTCGCCTGTTAAGATCAAATCGGTAAACCCCGCGGAAGAGTTACCAATCAGATGATTGAAAAATGGCCCAGATAGGGTCCCTAGAAACATATCAACAAGTTCACGGTCGGTTAAAGGAGGCTGCACCCTGCCAGCCAAATCCCTCCATTTTTGTGCATATTCTTTGAATCCTTCGCCTGTTCCTAGTGACATACCCTGAAGTTGGGTACGAGTAGGAGCAAGGTCAGAATTGTACTGATATTGTTTGTAAAAGGCGGTGGCCAAGTCTTCCCAATTTCGGACGCTGGTTCCCTCTAGCTGATAAAACCACTCCAGTTGAGCCCCAGAAAGGCTGTCTTGAAAGAAATGTATCCACAGATTCTTATCTGCCGTATAAGGTTGAATCTTTCTCACGTAGGACCTGAGATGCATTTTTGGGCAGGACAGCCCATCATACCTCACAAAAACTGGCACTTTGAATTTTGGGGAAATCACAATCCCGGCAACCAAACCCAAGTCTTCAAAATCCAAACCCGGTACTCTCTGTAGTTCCATGGCGGCCAACCTGTCTTCTAACCCTTTGTATTTATCATCAGTTGCAGGGTATTGTTGGTCAGAATAGTCTTCATCCTCTTCAACCACCTCTTCTTCCACGTCGGACTCGGAAGGTACCGCAGCCCCACCTCCTTTACTGGTCCCTTCATCAGAAGTAGGAGGAAATTCAAGCACTCTCCTGGCCTCTCCGTCAAATCTTCTCCCTAAAGTAGCCACCCCGAGTCTCTTTTTCTTATTTTTCACTGGGTCTTTATTCCCCAGCAAGGTCTTGAGATCCTCCTGACCTTTAGCCAAGGTTGTCAGGAGTTGCTGGAACTGTGCATTTTGAGCTTGCAGGTCTTTGACTGTTTGCTCGAGATCCATCCTACTGAAATAAACAGCGGACAGATAAGGAAACCTGGAGTGAGACCTGCTTATGCACATGATGAATGGTATGCTTATGTATGCAATGCATTCAAGGATTTAGAACATTCAAAATTGTTGCAGACAAAGAAGAACGCACGTCATATTAATAAGAAGAAATTTGTTAGTACATAAATGCCCCATGGGCCAAATATTACAAAAACAACTTCTCAAGGTAAAAAGACATTGCGCATCCTCTTTGGCGCAATGTAGGTGTTGAGGGCCTCTTGCTCATGGAGTCGGCGGGTAAGATCTAGAACCTTCTTCTCACTGGCGTAGAAGCTAGCTTCAAAAGTGTTCCGTTCCTCCTTAAGCTGAATCCAACTTTTCTGCATTTCCTCCCACGATGTAGGCATGTCAGGATGTAGGATGGTGTAGGGAACCTCTCCTTCCTTGACGGGCTCTTTAATCACAGGGAGTACATGAGGATAAGGCATCATCAGACTTTTGGCTCGGGCTCGTACCCACTTGAGATAAGGCTCAAGAGGGATGGAGTTCTTGTGTCCCAGAGTCTTGCTATCAACCTTGTTGGGTCTTCCCCAAGCTCTGATGAATCTTTGGCGAAGTCCTTGCGCATCGTTGTCGAAGTCAAAAACTAGGTCAGGAATCAACATGTCATGAGGGTCATCCCTCCGTGCATATCCAAATTGCCTCAAAGCTAGGCAAGGGTTGTAGGTGATACCTCCTCTGATTCCAAGTAAAGGAACATTAGGAAATTCTCCGCAACGATCGACAATGATGACATTTTCTCTGGACCGAGAACACCAGTGTACATCAGAGTGAGTAAGAGTCATCAACCGTTGGGACCACCTTGAGCCTTGGTCATTCTTCAAGACAGATTGTGGAAGGTGCGAAATAAACCACCTTGCAAGGAGAGGAGTACAGTACATGAGAACACCCCTCTGTCTCATTGTTCGTGTGTAAAATGAGTGAAGGATGTCCCCAAGCAATGTTGGTATTGGGTTTCTGGACAAGAAGATTTTGATGGTGTTGACATCTATCGATTGGTCAGAATTTGGGAAGAAGACCAACCCATAGATAAGGAGTGCCACAATTTCTTCAAAGGCTTGAAGGTCCAATGAATTCCAACATTCTTGTGCCTTCTCAAACAAGAATTTTGCTAAGAATCCTTTGACGCCGCTTCTGGTTTCCCAATGCCCCTTGATGTCGGATGGTTGTAGATGTAATGCTCGAGCAATATCTTCCGGCTTTGGTTCCTTTTCCATACCGTTGAAGGGTAGTTGATTAAGGATAGGAATTCTCAGGAGTTGAGAAAACTCCTCCAAAGTGGGCACCAACTGGTAATCGGGGAAAGTGAAACAGTGGTGAAAAGGGTCAAAGAACTGGAATAGCACTTTCATCATGTCTTCTTCAATGTTGGTGTTGACTAAGCTGAGCAGTCTACCATGCTTTTCACTGAAGGATGAGCTTTCCGGAATCCTTGATGTGAGCTCCTTGAGTTGAGGAGAGATTCTCACAAGGTTGACTTGGATGGTTTTTCTGCGAGGAATTTCCATGACCTACAAAACTAGAACAAAGATGAAGATCCAAACCCTTGAAATGGTTAGTGAATGCATATGATGCTTCATGATGTTTATGATGTATGCACAAAACATATGTACAAGCAATTCACACCAAACCCTAGTTTCAGGCTTGCATGGGGTTTCATAGGTAAGTACCCTCTTGAGTGTAGTTGGCTTAAAAACCTGTCCTATGAATAGTAACCGGGTTCTAAGGAGCTCAATATCACTGGATTGTTTTCAATGTTCATTGTTTTGGTTTAGCCACTTAACTAGCGACCAAAATATTCCAAGAAAACAACCCTCAATGAGTGTAGTATCGAGTATCTACCAACTTCGGACTGCACCAAAGCCGGTCATCTCACTACCCCTAATAAAAGGCCAAGACGGTCAAGTAAGGTTCTAGGTCATTAGTGCTTAGTGACATCACTCAGCGGCCCCGTACTCTCCTTGATTGAACTCAAGGGTTACCGGTACTCACAAATATGTCGCACTAATATAGCTATTGCTTCGACCGTGTCGGTATACCCCGCACAGTTTCCACAACGTATTGATATCTATGAAATGTTTCCCAAAATCCGGGTGTAGGATTGCAAACCCAAACAAGAGAGCCAAAGTATAAATCAATCAAATCAAACAATTAGTCATGCAAGAGGGTGATCTAGGCCCTAAGGTTACTCCACTTTTAAAATTCTCCCCAGCAGAGTCGCCAGTTCTGTGATACGGTGGGAGAACTGACTATGGTTTTGCGTTTGTTTTCGCAAATGTTTCGGTTGAGCAAGAGTCGCCACCGAATTTTTATTTTATCCTAAGGAAAGTGTTGTACCCCAAAATTTGCCCTCCCATTTCTCAAAATTTCTCATCACTAAGCCCTTGGAGCTCAAGGTCCGGTTAGGGTTTCATCTGCTCAAGACTTCTCCTTGCACTGTTGACCCAAATTAGGGTTTGTGTTTGCACAGAGATGTTTTGACCTAAAATGCCTAAGATGACTTTCTTGCTTCATATTGGACTCCCAAGTTTATCCTTATCAAGTTTCAAGCCTTGATTCCAAGTTTTGCCCAGTCAATTGGGCAGTTGACCTAAAAATCAACTGTATTGGGGAAAAAGTCAACTGTGGCCAATTGACAGTCAAATCTCATGAAAATTGACCCACATCAACATTATGAACTCACATGGACCATTTGATCAAGTTTGGATCACAATTCCACAAGAAATTTGATCAGATCATCAAAAGGGCAAAATGGTCATTTTTAGGGTTTTGACTGCACAAAGGCAAATTTTGACTGTTTGACCTAGCCAATGGCAAACCAAGCTCACATATGGATTCAAGGACCCCATGGAATTGTCTTGACATGCTCAACAAGTTCAAAAGATCCCAAATACACAAGATTGACAGTTGAATTTCCCAGTCAATTGATCAATTTTGACTGTATACTGAAAAGTCAAACTTTGACTTTTTGGTCAAAATCAAGAGTCAAGATTCATTTTTCATCAAAACATGCCAAATCATGAAACTTGTTCACCAAGAAATCAAAAATTGCAAATTAGGGTTTGAAATGAGAATTTTTCTAAGTTATGAAAAACCCTAATTTTTTCCTAACTTTGCCCCACTTTCTCACCAAGATTCATTTGGATTCAAGCAAAAGTCAAAACATGAAAGTTGTAGCCTATTGCATAATCTACAACTTTGATTCACAAAGTTTTCCCAAAAGAAGCTTGTATCTCAAGTTACAATTTTTGGAACAAGGGTACCAAACCATTCTTAACTTAGTGAAAATTTGACCTATTTTGGCAAGGTTTTTTACCTAACTTCAAGACCATTTTTCACATACTTCCCCTTGGAATTTCAATTTTAATTTCAAAGATGGATTGTAGTACACATTCCAAGCTTTCCAAAATGTCCAAGAACTCATCAAATAACCTCATGACTTGAGAGAATCGAATTTTGCAATATGGCAAAAAGTCACTTTGATTCATGACCATTACCATGTTCATAACTTATGCATTTTCAAAATCAGCATGCTTCCCTTGATTACAGGCCTCTAAACCATCCAACACTCAATAATTTAATGCATACTCATTGTGCCAAGGCCTTGTTCTATGAGTTCAAACATTACATGCAAGTTTAATCCATTTATGGAAAAAGTGAAATAACCGTTTTTGAAAAGTTAAGCTTTATGTCAAAGTTACAAATCAACAAGTACAGATCAAATCACTTTGGCACAAGATTATGAACAAAACACACTGATCAAGGGGAGGGTTAGCAGCACATTAGGGGGGCCTCTAGCTGTCTAAAACTCAAGTGGACATTTGCTTGCTTAAGTGTGAAGAAATAGAGCATAACACTACACAACTTTGATCTCAGCAATAGAACCCTTAAGCAAATATTTTGTACACATTCAAGACATCCTAACTGAGCTAGCACACGACCCCAACACCTCCATTGCCCTCTAGAACTCAAAATCACCATTGAACTGCACAAAAACAGGGCTTGCTGCAGTTTGAGTGCCAACCCTCATCCCTTTCATGCTTTCTTGCTCAAAGCTCATCAAACACATTCCCTAGCATCACTTGAAGCTAACCAAAGCATAAAACACGACCTGTAACTCCTCTAATCAGTTCCACCATTTTCACTTTCTTGTTTTGCAGTTGAAGGTCCATAGCTCGATTCAAGGTGTTTCAAAGCAAAGTAAGCATTGGAATAGCACCACTACACTTCAGGCAAGCTGTACAGATCATCATCTTGCCCTGAAAGCTCCTCCATTGCCAGATACAACTTCAACTGAACAGGTATCTTCTTGAACTTCTAACTCTTAATGTAGGCATTGTTAGCTCTAGGTTTGTGAATAAGAAGTGTTCTACTCATGCCCCTGAATCTGTACATACTTTTACTTTTCATTTATTTTGTCTGAGCTGTGAGAATTTGAGGTCTGAATATGGAAGAAAAGTTAGGTCAAGATTTGGGAATGTTAAAATTCTCTCTCGTTTCTGAGAGTTAGGATGAGTTCTTTACATATTTAGAATCGTGGCTTGATGATTAACATTTCTTATGTTGAAAGTTTGTGCAAAAAGTCAAAGAATCCAGATGTTTGAACTTGAGTACAGGCGCGCGTTTTGGAACACTTTTTCTGGCTGGAGGTTGAAGAAACACTTGGTGGGATGGGCCTGCTTTGTTATTTCTTTTCACACCACATTTTCACTTTGACACCCCCTGAGCCCATTTTATTTGCTTTAATGATTTTTTGATTTTTCTCTTTTTATTCTGATTTATTTATTTTTGTTAATCATATTAAAAAATATAAAAAAATATTTTTTCACCATTTTCATATTTTTTTAGGCATTTATTTAGTTATATTGCTATTTGTATATAAATAAGTACAAAAATATATTATTTAGAATAAATAGAAAAAATAATGTAAACACCATTTTATTTTCATTTTTATTTTGTTTTATCTTCTTAAAATATTTTATATAAAATATACCTTTTTTTATTATAAATATTAATTATTATTATTCTTGTATATATAATATATTTAGTAAATAATCAAGATATATATATATATATATATATATATATATATATATATATATATATATATATATATATATATATATATATATATATATATATATATATATATATATATATATATATATATATATATATATATATATATATATATATATATATATATATATATATATATATATATATATATATATATATATATATATATATATATATATATATATATATATATATATATATATATATATATATATATATATATATATATATATATTTAGGGCAAAAATACCAAAATACATACATTTTTCTTTTATTAATATTTGACCTCAAAAAATACTTTTTTTATATATAAATTTACTTCATTTTATTTTATTTTTTGTATATAATTATTAAATATTATACATATTAAATAGTTAATATATTTATTTAATGAAATTAGGGTTTTGCCCTTAGAACACAAAAACTCCAAAAAATAATACTTTTTTTATTTTATTTTGTTTATTTGACATAAAATTACCCTTTTTCCATACATATAAAAACCTTTTTTTACATCTTGCATATTTATTTTATTTTCCATTTAATTTATGCAATTAATTATCTTATAAATATTCCAAAATTGATGTAATAGTTAGATTTAAATTCTTTGTCTAAATATCCCCCCATTTGAACATTTGTACCCCCCTTCCCATATTGTGTTGTAATAGTGTAGGAATTTTACTTTTCGCACTTTAACGCTTTCTAAATATACCATGTTAGAATTAGGGTTTGTATGCAAATAAAAAGAACAAAATAGTTTGACCTAATTTCAAGATAATCAAAGCATGAAAAATGGACAACACATACCACACTTGCACCCCTAGGGTATTCCACTTGTTGCCTTCAATAAATGGGCCATATTGCATGTTAGGTCTCTTTGGGAAAAACAAATACAAATCAATTGATCATAGTCCCTCGATGACGCTTTCGAAAAGTTGCCTAAAATGATCAAGTCCCTTTCAAAGAAAAAATTGCCCAAAGATACTTAGCACTATTGCAATCATGGTCTAAACGATGACCCGTGCCCGTCCCTTTCACATCCTAACACAAGATTGTCCACCAAATGCAATGGTGAAACAAAATTGTTAAAAGGGTTGAAGCATAGAATAAATCTTTGAGAACTTTAGGGTAGATAACTCTTAAGTATTTGTCAACTTGCCAAGCAAAATACTTGCCTATTTTCAAACCACACTTCACAAACACTTTCAAAACAAACTTTCAAAAAAACCTTGAAACATCTTTTCAAAAAGACAAACACCTTTTGTAAAACATTCGAGTAAAGAATTGTTACAAGGTTAGCCTAGACAAGGCATCCTTTTCAAAACATTTTCAAAACCATACACAAAGCACCATTTCAAACAATTGAAAACCAAGGCAAGTTGATCTAAGCAAGTACCTAAGAGCCCATGGATAACCATGGATAGAAAGGGTGCTAATACCTTCCCTTTCTATAATCTACTCCCCGAACCCAAGAAAAAATCTCAAAGGTTTTTGCTGTGCTTTTTAAACCTTTCCTTAGGATAAAATAAAAAGTCGGTGGCGACTCTTGCTCAACCGAAACATTTGCGAAAACAAACGCAAAACCCTAGTCAGTTCTCCCACCGTATCACAGAACTGGAGACTCTGCTGGGGAGAATTTTAAAAGTGGAGTAACCTTAGGGCTTAGATCACCCTCTTGCATGATTAATTGTTTGATTTGATTGCTTTATATTTTGGCTCTCTTGTTTGGGTTCACAATCCTACACCTGGATTTTGGGAAACATTTCATAGATAGCAATACGTTGTGGAAACTGTGCGGGGTATACCGACACGGTCGAAGCAATAGCTATATTAGTGCGACATATTTGTGAGTACCGGTAACCCTTGAGTTCAATCAAGGAAAGTACGGGGCCGCTGAGTGATGTCACTAAGCACTAATGACCTAGAACCTTACTTGACCATCTTGGCCTTTTATTAGGGGTAGTGAGATGACCGGCTTTGGTGCAGTCCGAAGTTGGTAGATACTCGATACTACACTCATTGAGGGTTGTTTTCTTGGAATATTTTGGTCCCTAGTTAAGTGGCTAAACCAAAACAATGAACGATGAAAACAATCTAGTGATATTGAGCTCCTTAGAACCCGGTTACTATTTATAGGACAGGTTTTTAAGCCAACTACACTCAAGAGGGTACTTACCTATGAAACCCCATGCAAGCCTGAAACTAGGGTTTGGTGTGAATTGCTTGTACATATGTTTTGTGCATACATCATAAACATCATGAAACATCATATGCATTCACTAACCATTTCAAGGGTTTGGATCTTCATCTTTGTTCTTGTCTTGTAGTTCATGGAAATTCCTCGCAGAAAAACCATCCAAGTCAACCTTGTGAGAATCTCTCCTCAACTCAAGGAGCTCACCTCAAGAATTCCGGAAAGCTCATCCTTCAGTGAAAGACATGGTAGACTGCTCAGCTTAGTCAACACCAACATTGAAGAAGACATGATAAAAGTGCTGTTCCAGTTCTTTGACCCTCTTCACCACTGTTTCACTTTCCCCGATTACCAGTTGGTGCCCACTTTGGAGGAGTTTTCTCAACTCCTGAGAATTCCTATCCTTAATCAACTACCCTTCAACGGTACGGAAAAGGAACCAAAGTCGGAAGATGTTGCTCGAGCATTACATCTTCAACCATCCGACATCAAGGGGCATTGGAAAACCAGAAGCGGCGTCAAAGGATTCTTAGCAAAATTCTTGTTTGAGAAGGCACAAGAATGTTGGAATTCATTGGACCTTCAAGCCTTTGAAGAAATTGTGGCACTCCTTGTCTATGGGTTGGTCTTGTTCCCAAATTCCGACCAATTGATAGATGTCAACGCCGTCAAAATCTTCTTGTCCAGAAATCCAATACCAACATTGCTTGGGGACATTCTTCACTCATTTTACACACGAACAATGAGAAAGAGGGGTGTTCTCATGTGATGTACCCCTCTCCTTGCAAGGTGGTTTATTTCGCACCTTCCACAATCTGTCTTGAAGAATGACCAAGGCTCAAGGTGGTCCCAACGGTTGATGACTCTTACTCACTCTGATGTACATTGGTGTTCTTGGTCTAGAGAAAATGTCATCATTGTCGATCGTTGCGGAGAATTTCCTAATGTTCCTTTACTCGGAATCAGAGGAGGTATCACCTACAACCCTTGCCTAGCTTTGAGGCAATTTGGATATGCACGGAGGGATGGCCCTCATGACATGTTGATTCCTGACCTAGTTTTTGACTTCGACAACGATGCGCAAGGACTTCGCCAAAGATTCATCAGAGCTTGGGGAAGACCCAACAAGGTTGATAGCAAGACTCTGGGACACAAGAACTCCATCCCTCTTGAGCCTTATCTCAAGTGGGTACGAGCCCGAGCCCAAATTCTGATGATGCCTTATCCTCATGTACTCCCGGTGATTAAAGAGCCCGTCAAGGAAGGAGAGGTTCCCTACACCATCCTACATCCTGACATGCCTACATCGTGGGAGGAAATGCAGAAAAGTTGGATTCAGCTCAAGGAGGAACGGAATACTTTTGAAGCTAGCTTCTACGCCAGTGAGAAGAAGGTTCTAGAGATTACCCGCTGACTCCATGAGCAAGAGGCCCTCAACACCTACATCGCACCAAAGAGGATGCGCAATGTCTTTTTACCTTGAGAAGTTTTTGTAATATTTGGCCCATGGGGCATTTATGTACTAACAAATTTCTTCTTATTAATATGACGTGCGTTCTTCTTTGTCTGAAACAATTTTGAATGTCCTAAATCCTTGAATACATTGCATACATAAGCATATCATTCATCATGTGCATAAGCAGGTCTCACTCCAGGTTTCCTTATCTGTCTGCTGTTTATTTCAGTAGGATGGATCTCGAGCAAACAGTCAAAGACCTGTAAGCTCAAAATGCACAGTTCCAGCAACTCCTGACAACCTTGGCTAAAGGTCAGGAGGATCTCAAGACCTTGCTGGGGAATAAAGACCCAGTGAAAAAGAAGAAAAAGAGACTCGGGGTGGCTACTTTGGGGAGAAGATTTGACGGAGAAGCTCGGCGAGTGCTTGAATTTCCTCCTACTTCTGATGAAGGAACCAGCAAAGGAGGTGGGGCTGCGGTACCTTCCGAGTCCGATGTGGAAGAAGAAGAGGTCGAAGAGGATGAAGATTATTCTGATCAACAATACCCTCCAGCTGATGATAAATACAAGGGTTTAGAAGACAGGTTGGCCGCCATGGAGCTACAAAGAGTACCGGGTTTGGATTTTGAAGACTTGGGTTTGGTTTCCGGGATTGTGATCCCCCCAAAGTTCAAAGTGCCAGTGTTTGTGAGGTATGATGGGCTGTCCTGTCCAAAAATGCATCTCAGGTCCTACGTGAGAAAGATTCAACCTTATACGGCAGATAAAAACCTGTGGATTCATTTCTTTCAAGACAGCCTTTCTGGAGCTCAGTTGGAGTGGTTTTATCAGCTAGAGGGAACCAGCGTCCGAAATTGGGAAGACTGGCCACCGCTTTTTACAAACAATACCAGTATAATTCTGACCTTGCTCCTACTCGTACCCAACTTCAGGGTATGTCACTAGGAACAGGCGAGGGATTCAAAGAATATGCACAAAAATGGAGGGATTTTGCTGGCAGGGTGCAACCTCCTTTAACCGACCGCGAACTTGTTGATATGTTTCTTGGGACCCTATCTGGGCCATTTTTCAATCATCTGATTGGTAACTCTTCCGCGGGGTTTACCGATTTGATCTTAACAGGCGAAAGAATAGAGGCTGGCATCAAGTCAGGAAAGATTCAGAAGGGTGTTGCTGCAAGTGTTGAGAAGAAGCCTTTTAAGAAGGAAACGGTTGTGGTATATTCTCAGTGAAGAGCAGGGAAGACTGAGCGCCGACCGACAGTGGGGGCCGTAATGATTCAAAACCCTTCAAGTGAGCAGCCTCGCTATAACCAGTCCAGACCAAATCAGCAACGGGTGGAACGGCCACAACGGCAGTTCACCCGTATTAATATGACTCCAGCGCAAGTGCTTCCCCATCTGTTAAAGTTGAATCTCGCCACTATCAAGGAGGCACCAAAAAATGTGAATACGTCCTCTCCGTATTATCATCCTAATGCTAAATGCGCCTACCATTCTGACAGTGTCGGGCACGACACCAATGATTGTTGGGCACTCAAGCATAAAATCCAAGACCTGATAGAGGCGAAGGAGGTGGAGTTTGACGCTCCGGAGAAGCCTAATGTGATATCTGCTCCCATGCCGAAGCACGACCGAAATGTCAATGCCATTGAAGAAGATTTGTATGTGGTTGATGTCAATGATCTGGTTACTCCATTGTTAACCATCAAGTTGAATCTGTTAAGGGTCGGGATCTTCCCGGGATGTAAGGAAGACTGCTATTGTTGTTACTCCCTGCCGTTTGATTGTCCGTTATTGAAGAAAGGCATCCAAGGTCTTATGGATAGTCGACAAATTTTGTTTGAAAAATTTTCTGCTGTTCCAACCCATATCGAAGATGTCTCAATCATAACCATTCACGCCAATCTTTCCAAGGCCGTCAGAAAGCCTGTTAAGATTACACCAGCTACGAAATCTGTTCCTTTGAAGATAACAATGCCAGGGCCCGTCCCCTATGTTTCTGAGAAGTCAATACCATGGAACTATGGCGGTGACGTCTACTACCATGGTATTAAACAAATCGAAATAACTGAAGAAAGTTCGGATGATGAAGAAGCCAGCATTGGTAACATTGCAGGCACGAGCAAAATCACCCGGAGCGGGAGAATATTTTCTCCAGAGATTGCCCCTCCAAGAGCAATCTTTGGACCCTCACCTGCCGACAAGGTCATCCCTGCACCAATAAAAATCTCTACTAGAACTCCATTGATTAAAGATGTTGTTGTTCCTAGTACTGTCCTTCCTACCGCTGTTGATAAAGGCAAGGGAATCCAAGATGAGCTCGTCAAGACGAGGGCTCAACCCTTGGTCATCCCGGAAACCTCCAAGAAGGAAATGGATGAGATTTTGAGGATAATCAAAAGGAGTGATTACGATGTGGTAGAACAACTGGGGCAAACCCCCTCAAAAATCTCCATGCTGGCACTGCTACTTTGCTCGGAAGCGCACGCTAAAGCTCTGATAAAATTCCTGAAGACAGCCCATGTGCCCCAGGAAACCTCTGCGGATCAATTTCAAAATTGCGTGGCTAGCCTGACTGCGGACAATGGATTAGGTTTCTCTGATGCCGACCTAACTCCTAAAGGTAGAAACCACAATGACGTTTTGCACATTTCAGTCAAGTGTCGAGGAACCACTCTCGCACATGTCTTGGTCGACACTGGTTCGTCGCTGAATGTATTGCCTAAGAAGGCCTTGGACCGACTAGATTGTGAAGGGTTGGAGTTGAAGCCGAGTGATATTGTTTTCAGAGCTTTCGATGGTTCAAAGAGAATGGTCCATGGGGAGGTTGAAATTCCCATCAAGATAGGCACTGAGGTGTTTAAATCCACTTTCTATGTGATGGACATCCGTACGTCATACTCTTGCTTGCTGGGTAGACCTTGGATACACCATGCAGGGGCAGTTACCTCCTCCTTACATCAGATGTTGAAGTATCCTGTTAAGGGAAAGATCATTATTGTCCATGGCGAAGAGGAGTACATGATTAGCCACTTGAACTCTTTCCGGTATGTGGAGGTAGAAGGGGAGTTCATTGAAACACCTTTTCAGCATTTCGAAGAAGTCCTTCCTGAAATAACAATAGCAAAGTTGGCAGCTGAGACACCGAGGCAGATGGCCAGGATGGCATCTCTGGAGGACGCAAGGGCCGCAATAAAGGAAGGGAAGAATTCAGCATGGGGGCAGTTGCCTGACATTCCACATAAAACAGACAAATTTGGATTAGGGTTCACTACCGCAGGCCAGAAAGCTATGCGCCGTTCGAAGATTGAAAGAGCGCCAGTCAAAATTTCTCCCTATGGAATCAACGCTTTGGAGGACGAAGACAAAGAGAGCAACATCGAAGAGTGGATTTATCCAACTGTCAAAGGAGGATTGTGCAACTGGGAGGCAAAAGACTTTGTCCCCATCACTTTTATTCATCAGTAATTTATCTGTTAAACATTTCCTATTTGGTCTGTAATATTTATTTTCAAACAATCCGTACACTCTCTTTTCACCTCATGCCTTTCCCGGGGCATGTAGGTCCATTTGTAAGGGTTTTGATTATTTTTCATATCCATATTCCATGTTTAATGATTCATTGGACGTTTTTCATTTGATAAACTGCTTGTGTTCATTTTCTTTCCTTTTGCATTTTTGTTTAAGGATGGCTATCCCTTACACACACCCACACTCACAAATGCAGGTACCCATCCACTCCGGATTCCATGGGTGACAATTCTGCTATATCCTTCAATAACTCTGAAGATCTGGTCAATCAAGCCGAGTATGAAGATGACGAAGGTTGTGAAGTACCAGGGGAACTAGCCAGACTTCTACAGCAAGAGGAAAGGGCCATCTTACCGCACGAAGAGTCATTGGAAACTGTCAACTTAGGGACCAAGGAAGACCGGAAGGAGGTGCAAGTGGGTGCCAATCTGGAACCAAGTGTCAAGGAACGCCTGATACAGTTGTTGAATGAGTATGTTGAAATATTCGCTTGATCTTATGAAGACATGCCGGGTTTAGACATAGACATCGTGGTTCACCGTCTCCCCACAAGAGAAGACTGTCCGCCGATCAAGCAAAAAGTCCTCCGAATGAGGCCTGACATGTCTGAAAAGATCAAAGCAGAAGTGATGAAGCAATTCGACGCTGGCTTTCTGGCTGTTACGTCCTATCCTCAATGGGTCGCTAACATCGTGCCAGTACCTAAGAAAGATGGAAAAGTCAGGATGTGTGTGGACTACCGGGATTTAAATAGGGCCAGCCCCAAAGATGATTTTCCGCTACCTCATATTGACATTTTGATCGACAATACAGCTCAGCATAAAGTGTTTTCCTTCATGGATGGATTCTCGGGCTACAATCAAATCAAAATGGCCCCTGAGGATATGGAGAAAACAACTTTTGTCACACAATGGGGCACTTTCTGTTACAAGGTGATGCCGTTCGGGCTGAAGAACGCAGGGGCAACTTATCAACGCGCCATGGTAGCTTTATTTCATGATATGATACATCATGAGATCGAAGTTTACATAGACGATATGATAGCTCGGTCACAAACAAAGGAAGAGCACCTTGAACATCTAGAAAGCTGTTTGCCAGGTTGAAAGAATACAAACTCAGGCTGAATCCAAGTAAGTGTACTTTTGGAGTTAGGTCTGGTAAACTTCTAGGATTCATTGTAAGCAACAAAGGCATTAAAGTCGATCCAGCCAAAGTGAAAGCAATACAAGAGATGCCTGCTCCCCGTACTGAAAAGGAGGTTAGAGGATTCTTGGGGCGCTTGAACTATATTGCCAGATTCATCTCCCATCTGACTTCTACATGTGAGCCAATTTTCAAACTCTTGAAGAAAGATCAGGTAGTTGAATGGAACGACAATTGCCAAGCTGCTTTTGATAAAACCAAGGAGTATTTGCTAGAGCCTCCTATTATGATGCCACCCGTCGAAGGAAGACCATTGATCATGTATCTTACCGTCTTGGATAACTCAATGGGGTGTGTTTTGGGCCAGCATGACGAGTCTGGTCGAAAAGAGCATGCTATTTATTACCTTAGCAAAAAGTTTACCGACTGTGAGACTCGCTACTCACTGCTCGAGAAAACTTGCTGCGCTTTGGTATGGGTTGCTCGCCGACTAAGACAGTATATGTTGACTCATACAACCTTGTTGATTTCCAAAATGGATCCTATCAAGTATATCTTCAAAAAGCCTGCTTTATCTGGAAGGATAGCTAGATGGCAAATGATCCTGACTGAGTATGACATCCAGTACACCACCCAAAAAGCTATAAAAGGGAGTGTACTAGCTGACCATCTGGCTCATCAAGCTATCGAAGATTATCAACCCATGAGATTTGACTTCCCAAACGAGGACATCATGAATTTGGACAACATTGAAGGTAACGGACCGTATGACGGACCCGAAAAGGGATCCCGATTGACCCTGCACTTTGATGGTGCTTCAAATGCACTTGGAAACAGTACCGGCGCAGTACTCATTTCTCCGGAAGGTTGTCACACACCTTTCACGGCCCGACTTTGCTTCAGCTGCACAAACAACATGGCTGAGTATGAAGCTTGCATCTTTGGTCTCAAGGCTGCTATAGACTTGGGGATCAAATCTTTGATCGTATTTGGGGACTCGGATTTGGTTATCAGTCAAATCAAAGGAGAGTGGGAGACCAAGCATCCTAATCTTATCCCATACAAAGAACATGTCCTGACATTGTTGCCTCATTTCGAGCAAATTACCTTCGAGCATTTCCCGCGAGAAGAGAATCAGCTAGCAGATGCTCTAGCTACAATGTCTTCCATGTTTAAACTCAACTGGGATAACGAGGCTCCCCAAATCACCATAGAGCGAATGGGTGAGCCTGCGCATTGTCATGAGATTAATACCGAAGAAGTAGTGGAACAACCCTGGTTCCATGAAATCAAAAGGTATCTCGAGACTAGAGATTATCCCGAAGGAGCTTCCGTAAATGACAAGAAGTTCTTAAGGAAATTTGCTGCTAAGTTCTTACTGAGCAATGGCATCCTTTACAAACGAAGCCATGATTGTGTATTACTCCGATGTGTAGACAAAGCTGAAGCAGAGTTGATCATGACTGATATACACAGCGGCACATTTGGCACTCACTTGAGCGGGCATACAATGGCTAAGAAGATCCTAAGGGCAGGCTATTACTGGTCTACCATGGAAGCTGACTGCCATCAACATTCCCGTACTTGCCACAAATGCCAAGTCTACGCTGACAAAGTTCATATCCCTCCGGTTCCTCTCAATGTTCTGACTGCTCCTTGGCCATTTGCAATGTGGGGCATTGATATGATTGGAGAGATCAAGCCCACGGCTTCCAACGGACATCGCTTCATCCTGGTTGCCATTTACTATTTCACCAAATGGGTCGAAGCAGCTTCCTTCGCCTCTGTTACTAAAAATGTGGTTGCCCGCTTTATCAAGCAAAATCTCATATGTCGGTATGGTGTTCCAGACAGGATCATCACAGACAACGGTACAAATCTAAATAACACGATGATCACCGCATTGTGCGAACAGTTCAAGATTTATCATCATAATTCATCTCCCTATCGGCCGAAGATGAACGGTGCTGTTGAAGCTGCGAACAAAAACATTAAGAAAATCATTCAGAAAATGACAGTCACTTACAAAGACTGGCATGAGATGTTACCGTTTGCTCTGCATGGATACCGTACGACGGCACATACTTCAACCGGGGCAACCCCATTTTCTTTGGTATATGGCATGGAAGCTGTCCTGCCTATGGAGGTTCAGATTCCTTCTCTAAGGATTATGAAGGACACGGGTTTGAATGAAGATGATTGGATGCAGACCCGACTTGATCAACTCAATTTGATCGACGAGAAGCGACTCGCTGCTATATGCCATGGTCAGACGTATCAAAAACGGATGATCAAGGCCTTCAATAAGAAAGTCAGACGTCAAGTGTATCAAGTCGGAGATCTCGTAATCAAGCAGATTATCTTGCCGCAAAGTGATCCCAGGGGCAAATGGACTCCTACATATGAAGGACCGTTTGTGATCAAGAGCATATTTTCTGGTGGTGCAATGATTCTGACCACCATGGACGGCGACGATTTGCCGCACCCTGCGAACGCAGACATAGTCAAAAGATACTACGCATAAAATAACTCGACAAGTCGAAAACCCGAAAGGGCGGCTTGGGCAAAAATGGGCATCCCGGTGAATCGAAAACCCGAAAGGGCGGTTCAGACAAAAGTTAGGGATAAAAATAAAAAAAATCTGTACACCCGGCAAGTTGAAAACCCGAAAGGGCGGCTTGGGCAAAAAGGGGTTTCCCGGTGGATCGAAAACCCGAAAGGGCGATTCAGGCAAAAGTTAGGGAATTAAAGCGTATGACTATGTCTCGTCGGATCACTTCAAATACAATCTCTTCATCAACCAGTTCCAGGCTTCTGATCAATCCAGTCATCGGCAAACGAAGCATTGAATGGACAGATATTCAGAGTTGTGAAAGCTATAGCGGAATGGAATCCCATGGAATTATTTCACATAGCCATCTTTATTTTGTATAAATCTTTTAAATATTTACGACAAAATCCTCTTACTAGGATGATTGTCTCCTTTGTACAAATATACTCAGAGAAAGTTAATACAAATACTTTTCCCAGAAATTTGTGTCATCTCCTTTCACTTTTTCTCTTGCACTATTTGTTTTATTTTGAGAAACGTCCAACGTTTTGTTAAAAAGGCATATGCATTTGAACATAATCATTTCCTTATGAATCAAGAAAGAGGATTACTGATAGGTTGAAGATACAGTTGGATATCTTGATACCCTTTCAAAGGAAACCCCCAGAAGATTTGGAATCCATATCCCCCAGCAAGTCTTGAGGCTTATCCCCAGTAGATTCTGGAAGCTTATCCCCTGCGGAGTATGGACGTCTCTCCCGAGCTTTATTCAAAGTTATTCCTCACAAGGGCTTATAACTGGGTTATCCTCAGCTTATTTCCACGGAAGATCGCACTCGCCAAAATTCTTCCTACCTCCAGCGGAGTTCATCAGAGTTCCCCAGCATAACTTATCAATACAATCCCCCAGAGGAACCTTATCTTTGTTATCCCCAGCCAGAGAATCCTCCAGAACTCAATTCCCCTCAGAATTTAAGTTTCAATATCCCCGGCTGAGCTAAGGCTTCAAATTGTCAATCCCTAGCGGAGCCAGACTAGTGAACCTTCTCCCCACAGAATTTTGGGAGGGCAAATCTTGAGTTCCCCAGTGAAGTCGCCAGAGATACTGCCCACCAAACTGAAGATTCTCAGTCTTACATCCCCAGCATGAGTCTATTAGATTGGAACCCCCCAGTAGAAGTCATCAGGAATTCCCCAGAAGATTGGTATACAACCCAAGCTCCTTTTTCTCCAGCAACAACCAGGAATTATTCTTCCCGGCAGCAGTCAAGATACTGTTATCTTCAGCCATCTCGGATTCATCTATCCTTTGCAAGACAGCTCTCCAGCTTACATGCACATTCATTTACATTCATATCACATAACATACATTGTATCATGCATCATGACATTGCATATAACTAACTCTTTACCTTTTCAGGTAAGATCTGTCGAAAGACTAAAATCATTATCCTCCGAGATTTCTTTCCAGGAATAGTTCGGATGCGACCCAGACATGGCAACATTTTAATGCTTATTCCAGATTTATCCAGATGCAGTTTACACAAGCTCATCATCAGGGAACCCTACACCGGTTCTCCCTCCAACTCCAAGACTTCTGAAAACAGTTTATGGATTCTTCCCAACAACGGATGTTAATCTATCACTTGTTCAGACTCTTCTCAACTTTTGAAAACAGTTTACGGACGCTTCCCAACAACGGATGCTGCTCTATTGCTTATTCAACTCCAGGACTTTTGAAAACAGTTTACGGACGCTTCCCAACAACGGATGATGCTCTATTGCTTATTCAACTCCAGGATTTCTGAAAACAGTTTATGGATTCTTCCCAACAACGGATGTTAATCTATCACTTGTTCAGATGCAACTTTTGAAAACAGTTTACGGACGCTTCCCAACAACGGATGCTGCTCTATTGCTTATTCAACTCCGGGATTTCTGAAAACAGTTCACGGGTTCTCCAAGTAACGGATGTTAACCTATCACTTGTTCGGTTTCTTCTCAAGACTTCTGAAAACAGTTTATGGATTCTTCCCAACAACGGATGTTAATCTATCACTTGTTCAGATGCAACTTTTGAAAACAGTTTACGGATGCTTCCCAACAACGGATGCTGCTCTATTGCTTATTCAACTTCAAGATTTCCGAAAACAGTTCACGGGTTCTCCAAGTAACGAATGTTAACCTATCGCTTGTTCAGATTCTTCTCCAGACTTTTGAAAACAGTTTATGGATTCTTCCCAACAACGGATGTTAACCTATCAACTTGTTCAGATGCAATTTTTGAAAACAGTTTATGTATTCTTCCCAACAACGGATGTTAATCTATCACTTGTTCAGATGCAACTTTTGAAAACAGTTTACGGACGCTTCCCAACAACGGATGCTGCTCTATTGCTTATTCAACTTCAAGATTTCTGAAAACAGTTCACGGGTTCTCCAAGTAATGGATGTTAACCTATCGCTTGTTCAGATTCTTCTCCAGACTTCTGAAAACAGTTTATGGATTCTTCCCAACAACGGATGTTAATCTATCAACTTGTTCAGATGCAATTTTTGAAAACAGTTTATGGATTCTTCCCAACAACGGATGTTAATCTATCACTTATTCAGATGCAACTTTTGAAAACAGTTTACGGACGCTTCCCAACAACGAATGCTGCTCTATTGCTTATTCAACTTCAAGATTTCTGAAAACAGTTCACGGGTTCTCCAAGTAACGGATGTTAACCTATCGCTTGTTCAGATTCTTCTCCAGACTTCTGAAAACAGTTTATGGATTCTTCCCAACAACGGATGTTAATCTATCAACTTGTTCAGATGCAATTTTTGAAAACAGTTTACGGATTCCTCCCAACAACGAATGTCAATCTATTGCTTATTCAGACCCCCAGTTCAGAGATGGTCCCAAGCATGGACACCTTCCTGATACTCATTCCAGATGGCATCTTTAAGCCCATCCCCGACAAGTTTCTGTCATTCTTCCAGATGGCATCGTTAAGCCCAACTCCAAATGGCATCTCTAAGCCCATTCCCGCATCCATTGCTTTGACGAGTGCAAATTTCCGGGCACTCTAGTGTCCAATCTCCTTTTACCCTCGAGTCACGAAAGGCAAAATTGCCAATCTAACTCTTCGGATTCAAGAAGATTGAACAGGGGAAACTGTTGTACCCCAAAATTTGCCCTCCCATTTCTCAAAATTTCTCATCACTAAGCCCTTGGAGCTCAAGGTCCAGTTAGGGTTTCATCTGCTCAAGACTTCTCCTTGCACTGTTGACCCAAATTAAGGTTTGTGTTTGCACAGAGATGTTTTGACCTAAAATGCCTAAGATGACTTTCTTGCTTCATATTGGACTCCCAAGTTTATCCTTATCAAGTTTCAAGCCTTGATTCCAAGTTTTGCCCAGTCAATTGGGCAGTTGACCTAAAAATCAACTGTATTAGGGAAAAAGTCAACTGTGGCCAATTGACAGTCAAATCTCATGAAAATTGACCCACATCAACATTATGAACTCACATGGACCATTTGATCAAGTTTGGATCACAATTCCACAAGAAATTTGATCAGATCATCAAAAGGGCAAAATGGTCATTTTTAGGGTTTTGACTGCACAAAGGCAAATTTTGACTGTTTGACCTAGCCAATGGCAAACCAAGCTCACATATGGATTCAAGGACCCCATGGAATTGTCTTGACATGCTCAACAAGTTCAAAAGATCCCAAATACACAAGATTGACAGTTGAATTTCCCAGTCAATTGATCAATTTTGACTGTATACTGAAAAGTCAAACTTTGACTTTTTGGTCAAAATCAAGAGTCAAGATTCATTTTTCATCAAAACATGCCAAATCATGAAACTTGTTCACCAAGAAATCAAAAATTGCAAATTAGGGTTTGAAATGAGAATTTTTCTAAGTTATGAAAAACCCTAGTTTTTTCCTAACTTTGCCCCACTTTCTCACCAAGATTCATTTGGATTCAAGCAAAAGTCAAAACATGAAAGTTGTAGCCTATTGCATAATCTACAACTTTGATTCACAAAGCTTTCCCAAAAGAAGCTTGTATCTCAAGTTACAATTTTTGGAACAAGGGTACCAAACCATTCTTAACTTAGTGAAAATTTGACCTATTTTGGCAAGGTTTTTTACCTAACTTCAAGACCATTTTTCACATACTTCCCCTTGGAATTTCAATTTTCATTTCAAAGATGGATTGTAGTACACATTCCAAGCTTTCCAAAATGTCCAAGAACTCATCAAACAACCTCATGACTTGAGAGAATCGAATTTTGCAATATGGCAAAAAGTCACTTTGATTCATGACCATTACCATGTTCATAACTTATGCATTTTCAAAATCAGCATGCTTCCCTTGATTACAGGCCTCTAAACCATCCAACACTCAATAATTTAATGCATACTCATTGTGCCAAGGCCTTGTTCTATGAGTTCAAACATTACATGCAAGTTTAATCCATTTATGGAAAAAGTGAAATAACCGTTTTTGAAAAGTTAAGCTTTATGTCAAAGTTGCAAATCAACAAGTACAGATCAAATCACTTTGGCACAAGATTATGAACAAAACACACTGATCAAGGGGAGGGTTAGCAGCACATTAGGGGGGCCTCTAGCTGTCTAAAACTCAAGTGGACATTTGCTTGCTTAAGTGTGAAGAAATAGAGCATAACACTACACAACTTTGATCTCAGCAATAGAACCCTTAAGCAAATATTTTGTACACATTCAAGACATCCTAACTGAGCTAGCACACGACCCCAACACCTCCATTGCCCTCTAGAACTCAAAATCACCATTGAACTGCACAAAAACAGGGCTTGCTGCAGTTTGAGTGCCAACCCTCATCCCTTTCATGCTTTCTTGCTCAAAGCTCATCAAACACATTCCCTAGCATCACTTGAAGCTAACCAAAGCATAAAACACGACCCGTAACTCCTCTAATCAGTTCCACCATTTTCACTTTCTTGTTTTGCAGTTGAAGGTCCATAGCTCGATTCAAGGTGTTTCAAAGCAAAGTAAGCATTGGAATAGCACCACTACACTTCAGGCAAGCTGTACAGATCATCATCTTGCCCTGAAAGCTCTTCCATTGCCAGATACAACTTCAACTGAACAGGTATCTTCTTGAACTTCTAACTCTTAATGTAGGCATTGTTAGCTCTAGGTTTGTGAATAAGAAGTGTTCTACTCATGCCCCTGAATTTGTACATACTTTTACTTTTCATTTATTTTGTCTGAGCTGTGAGAATTTGAGGTCTGAATATGGAAGAAAAGTTAGGTCAAGATTTGGGAATGTTAAAATTCTCTCTCGTTTCTGAGAGTTAGGATGAGTTCTTTACATATTTAGAATCGTGGCTTGATGATTAACATTTCTTATGTTGAAAGTTTGTGCAAAAAGTCAAAGAATCCAGATGTTTGAACTTGAGTACAGGCGCGCGTTTTGGAACACTTTTTCTGGCTGGAGGTTGAAGAAACACTTGGTGGGATGGGCCTGCTTTGTTATTTCTTTTCACACCACATTTTCACTTTGACACCCCCTGAGCCCATTTTGTTTGTTTTAATGATTTTTTGATTTTTCTCTTTTTATTCTGATTTATTTATTTTTGTTAATCATATTAAAAAATATAAAAAAATATTTTTACACCATTTTCACATTTTTTTAGGCATTTATTTAGTTATATTGCTATTTGTATGTAAATAAGTACAAAAATATATTATTTAGAATAAATAGAAAAAATAATGTAAACACCATTTTATTTTCATTTTTATTTTGTTTTATCTTCTTAAAATATTTTATATAAAATATACCTTTTTTATTATAAATATTAATTATTATATATATATATATATATATATATATATATATATATATATATATATATATATATATATATATATATATATATATATATATATATATATATATATATATATATATATATATATATATATATATATATATATATATATATATATATATATATATATATATATATATATATATATATATATATATATATATATATATATATATATATATATATATATATATATATATATATATATATATATATATATATTAATATATTTAGGGCAAAAATACCAAAATACATACATTTTTATTTTATTAATATTTGACCTCAAAAAATACTTTTTTTATATATAAATTTACTTCATTTTATTTTATTTTTTGTATATAATTATTAAATATTATACATATTAAATAGTTAATATATTTATTTAATGAAATTAGGGTTTTGCCCTTAGAACACAAAAACTCCAAAAAATAATACTTTTTTTATTTTATTTTGTTTATTTGACATAAAATTACCCTTTTTCCATACATATAAAAACCTTTTTTTACATCTTGCATATTTATTTTACTTTCCATTTAATTTATGCAATTAATTATCTTGTAAATATTCCAAAATTGATGTAATAGTTAGATTTAAATTCTTTGTCTAAATATCCCCCCATTTGAACATTTGTACCCCCCTTCCCATATTGTGTTGTAATAGTGTAGGAATTTTACTTTTCGCACTTTAACGCTTTCTAAATATACCATGTTAGAATTAGGGTTTGTATGCAAATAAAAAGAACAAAATAGTTTGACCTAATTTCAAGATAATCAAAGCATGAAAAATGGACAACACATACCACACTTGCACCCCTAGGGTATTCCACTTGTTGCCTTCAATAAATGGGCCATATTGCATGTTAGGTCTCTTTGGGCAAAACAAATACAAATCAATTGATCATAGTCCCTCGATGACGCTTTCGAAAAGTTGCCTAAAATGATCAAGTCCCTTTCAAAGAAAAAATTTCCCAAAGATACTTAGCACTATTGCAATCATGGTCTAAACGATGACCCGTGCCCGTCCCTTTCACATCCTAACACAAGATTGTCCACCAAATGCAATGGTGGAACAAAATTGTTAAAAGGGTTGAAGCATAGCATAAATCTTTGAGAACTTTAGGGTAGATAACTCTTAAGTATTTGTCAACTTGCCAAGCAAAATACTTGCCTATTTTCAAACCACACTTCACAAACACTTTCAAAACAAACTTTCAAAAAAACCTTGAAACATCTTTTCAAAAAGACAAACACCTTTTGTAAAACATTCGAGTAAAGAATTGTTACAAGGTTAGCCTAGACAAGGCATCTTTTTCAAAACATTTTCAAAACCATACACAAAGCACCATTTCAAACAATTGAAAACCAAGGCAAGTTGATCTAAGCAAGTACCTAAGAGCCCATGGATAACCATGGATAGAAAGGGTGCTAATACCTTCCCTTTCTATAATCTACTCCCCGAACCCAAGAAAAAATCTCAAAGGTTTTTGCTGTGCTTTTTAAAGCTTTCCTTAGGATAAAATAAAAAGTCGGTGGCGACTCTTGCTCAACCGAAACATTTGTGAAAACAAACGCAAAACCCTAGTCAGTTCTCCCACCGTATCACAGAAAGGTTTAAAAAGCACAGCAAAAACCTTTGAGATATTTTCTTGGGTTCGGGGAGTAGATTATAGAAAGGGAAGGTATTAGCACCCTTTCTATCCATGGTTATCCATGGGCTCTTAGGTACTTGCTTAGATCAACTTGCCTTGGTTTTCAATTGTTTGAAATGGTGCTTTGTGTGTGGCTTTGAAAAAGTTTTGAAAAAGATGCCTTGTCTAGGCTACCCTTGTAACAATTCTTTACTCGAATGTTTTACAAAAGGTGTTTGTCTTTTTGAAAAGATGCTTCAAGGTTTTTTGAAAGTTTGTTTTGAAAGTGTTTGTGAAGTATGGTTTGAAAAATAGGCAAGTGTTTTTGTTTTGCAAGTTGACAAGTACTTAAGAGCTATCTACCCTAAAGTTCTCAAAGATTTTTGCTATGTTTTAACCCTTTTAACAATTTTGTTCCACCATTGTATTTGGTGGACAATCTTGTGTTAGGATGTGAAAGGGACAGGCGCGGGTCATCGTTTAGACCATAATTGCAATGGTGCCAAGTATCTTTGGGCAATTTTCTTTAAGGGACTTGATCATTTTTAGGCAACTTTCGAAAGCGTCATCGAGGGACTATGATCATTTGATTGTTTTGTTTTGTTTTTGCCCAAAGAGACCTAACATGCAATATGGCCCATTTATTGAAGGCAACAAGTGGAATACCCTAGGGGTGCAAGTGTGATATGTGTTGTCCATTTTCATGCTTTGATTATCTTGAAATTAGGTCAAACTATTTTGTTGTTTTTATTTGCATACAAACCCTAATTCTAACATGGTATAATTAGAAAGCAATAAAGTGCGAAATTTAAATTTCCTAAGCTATTACAACATAATATGGGAAGGGGGGTACAAATGTTCAAATGGGGAGTATTTGACAAGGAATTTAAACCTAGCTATTACATCAATTTGGAATTATTTACTAGATATTTAATTGCACAAATTAAATAGAAATAAATTAAATATGCAAGATGCAAAAAATGTTTTTATGTATATGACAACAAGAGTATTTTTATGTCAAATAAACAAAATAAAAAAAAGTATTATTTTTGGGTTTTTTATGTTTAGGGTAAAACCCTAATTTTATTAAATAAAAGGTAATATTTATTTAATGTGTACAATATTTAATAATTATGTACAAAATAAAATAAAAATGAAGTATATTCATAAAAAGGTATTTTTTATGTCAAATATTAATAAAATAAAAAATGCATATATTTTTTGTATTATTTACCTAAATATACTAATATATATATATATATATATATATATATATATATATATATATATATATATATATATATATATATATATATATATATATATATATATATATATATATATATATATATATATATATATATATATATATATATATATATATATATATATATATATATATATATATATATATATATATATATATATATATATATATATATATATATATATATATATATATATATATATATATATATATATATATATATATATATATATATATATATATATATATATATATATATATATATATATATATATATATATATATATATATATATATATATATATATATATATATATATATATATATATATATATATATAAATATCTTTATTATTTACTAAATATGTATTATATATACAAAATAATAATATTTAATATTTATAAAAAAAGTATTTTTGATATAAAATGTTTTCAAAAGAGAAAATGAAATAAAAATCAGAAATAAAATATATTTGCATTATTTTTCTAGTTTTTCTAAATAATAGTATTTATATATTATTTATGTACAAATGTCCATATAAACGAATAAATACCTAAAAAAATATAAAAATGGTGTAAAAAATATTTTTTTATGTTTTTAATATTATTAGGAAAAATAAATAAGTCAAACATAACAAGAAAAAGTCAAAAAAACCTTCAAATAAACACAATGGGCCAAGGGGGTTCCAAAGCAGAAATAGGGTGCAAATAAGAAATCAACTCAGGCCCAGCCCAAGAAGACTTTGTCTTCAACCTTTGGCCAGAACTATGACAAAAACGCGTGCCTTGTTCATGAATTCAAACATCCTGATTCCTTGAGTTTTAGCACAAACTTACAACATAAGAAATGTTAATCATCAAACCACGATTCTAAATATGTAAAGAACTCATCCTAACTCTCAGAAATGAGAGAGAATTTTATCATTCCCAAATCCTAACCTAACTTTTTATCAACATTCAGACCTTAAATTCTCATAGCTCAGGCAAAATAAATGGAAAGTAAAAGTATGTACAGATTCAGGGGCATGAGTAGAACACTTTTTATTCACAAACCTAGAGCTAACAATGCCTACATTAAGAGTTAAAAGTTCAAGAAGATACCTGTTCAGTTGAAGTTGTATCTGATGATGGAGGTACTTTCAGAGCAAGATGATGATTGGTACAGCTTCCTTGATGTCCAGGGATGCTATTCCAAGCTTTACTTTGTCTTGAAACCTTTTGAATCGTGCTAGAGAACTTCAACTGCAAAACAAGAAAGTGAGAATGGTGATGTTGCCTGGGAGTGTTACAGGTCGTGTTTGAGACTTTGATTAGCTTCAAGGGATGCTAGGGAATGTGTTTGATGAGTTTTTAGCAAGAATGCATGGAAGGGATGAGAGTTGGAACTCAAACTGCAGCAAATGCTCTGTTTGGGCAGTTTGAGGGTGATTCTGGGAATGGGGAGGTATGAGGGAGGCTAGACTCGTGTTTCAGCTCAGTTAGGATGTCTTGAATGTGTTTTATAACTTTTGTTAAGCCTCTATTCACTGATATGAGAGTTGTCTTTTTGTTATGCCACATTTCTTCACACTTAAGCAAGCAAATGTCCACTTGAGTTTTAGACAGATAGAGGCCCCCCTAATGTGCTTCTAACCTTCCCCTTGATCAGTGTGTTTTGTTCATAATCTTGTGCCCAAGAGATTTGATCTGTACTTGCTGATTTACAACTTTGACATAAAGTGTAACTTTTCAAGAATGGCTATTTTACTTTTTCCATTTATGGCTTAGTTCTCCATGTAATGACCAAATGCATAGAACAACATCTTGGCACAATGGTTTTGCATTGAATTATTGAGTGAAAATGGGATTAGAGGCCTGCAAGGTAGCTAGCACATGCTGAGTTTGAAAATGCATAAGTTATGGACATGTAATTTGGCTAAGAACAAAGTGAGTTTTCTCCATATTGCCAAATTCGATTCTCTCTAACCATGAGGTTGTTTGATGAGTTCTTGCACATTTTGGAAAGCTTGGAATGTGTACTACAATCCATATTTGAAATGAAAATTGAAATTCCAAGTGGAAGTATGTGAAAAAATGGTCTTGAAGTTAGGTAAAAACCTTGCCTAAAATAGGTCAAATTTTCTCAAAGTTAAGAATGGTTTAGTACCCTTGTTCCAAAAATTGTAACTTGAGATACAAGATTATTTTGGGAAAACTTTGTGAATAAAAGTTGTAGATTATGCAATAGGCTACAACTTTCATGTTTTGACTTTTGCCTAAATCCAAATGAATCTTGGTGAGAAAGTGGGGCAAAGTTAGGAAAAAATTAGGGTTTTTCATAACTTAGAAAAATTCTAAGTTATGAAAAATTTCCATTTCAAACCCTAATTTGCATTTCTTGATTTCTTGATGAACAAGTTTCATGATTTGGCATGTTTTGATGAAAAATGAATCTTGACTCTTGATTTTGACCAAAAAGTCAAAGTTTGACTTTTCAGTATACAGTCAAAATTGATCAATTGACTGGGAAATTCAACTGTCAATCTTGTGCATTTGGGATCTTTTGAACTTGTTGAGCATGTCAGGACAATTCCATGGGGTCCTTGAGCCCATATGTGAGCTTGGTTTGCCATTGGCTAGGTCAAACAGTCAAAAATTGCCTTTGTGCAATCAAAACCCTAAAAATGACCATTTTGCCCTTTTGATGATCTGATCAAATTTCTTGTGGAATTGTGATCCAAACTTGATCAAATGGTCCATGTGAGTTCATAATGTTGATGTGGGTCAATTTTCATGAGATTTGACTGTCAATTGGCCACAGTTGACTTTTTCCCCAATACAGTTGATTTCTAGGTCAACTGTCCAATTGACTGGGCAAAATTTGGAATCAAGACTTGAAACTTGGTATGGATAAACTTGGGAGTCCAATAGGAAGAATGAAAGTCATCTTAGGCATTTTTGGTCAAAACATCTTTGTGCAAACACAAACCCTAATTTGGGTCAACAGTGCAAGGAGAAGTCTTGAGCAGATGAAACCCTAACTGGATCTTGAGCTCCAAGGGCTTTGTGTTGAGAAATCATTGAGAAATGAGAGGGCAAATTTTGGGGTACAACAGTCCCTAATAAAATGATGTTTTATTTCTATATGCTTAGCCCTAGAATGCAAGATAGGATTTTTGCTAAGACAAATAGCAAAAGTATTGTCACAGAGGATAGGGATGTTACTCTCAAATATATTGAAGTCCTCAAGTTGACTTTTCATCCAGAGCATTTGCGTGCTGCATCCAGCTGCTGCTATGTATTCAGCTTCTGTTGTTGATAGAGCTACTGTGGATTGTCTTTTGCTGGACCATGAGATTAGATTTTCTCCCAGAAACTGGCAGCTTCCAGAAGTGCTTTTACGTTTTACTCTGTCTCCAGCAAAATCAGCATCACAGTATCCTAATAAGCTATAATCATTTGATTTTCTATAAAACAAACCCAGATTAGCAGTACCTTTCAGATACTTGAAAATTCGCTTAACTGCTGTTAAGTGAGATTCTCTAGGATCTAATTGGAATCTAGCACAAATGCAAACACTGAATATAATGTCAGGCCTTGAAGCCGTCAGATAGAGAAGAGAACCAATCATACCTCTGTAGACCTTATGTTATACCTTTTTACTTACCTCTTCTTTTTCAGGAATGCATGTGGGATGCATTGGAATCCTTGATGGCTTACATTCTGAGAGATCAAATTTCTTCAGAAGTTCTCTGACATATTTGCTCTAATGAATGTAAGTTCCTTCTGGAGTTTGATTAATCTGAATGTCCAGAAAGAATTTTAGTTCCCCCATTAGGCTTATCTCAAACTCTGCCTGCATACATTTAGCAAACTCTCTTCCCAGAGAGGGTTTAGTGGATCCAAATATGATTTCATCAACATAAATCTGACATACTAAAATGTCATTCTCAACTGTCTTACAGAACAAGGTTGTGTCCACTTTCCCTCTAGTGAATTCCTTTTCCAACAGGAAGTTACTTAGTCTTTCATACCAAGCTCTGGGAGCTTGTTTCAGACCATAGAGTGACTTCTTTAGTTTGAAAACATATTCTGGATTTTTGTAAATTTCAAAACCAGGGGGTTGGTGCACATATACCTCTTCTTCTATATAGCCATTTAAGAATGCACTCTTGTCATCCATCTGATACAGAGTGATGCCTTTATTAATAGCAAATGATATTAAAAGTCTGATAGATTCTAACCTGGCGAATGGAGCAAAGGTTTCTGTATAGTCTATCCCCTCTTGCTGACTGTAACCTTGTGCTACCAGTCGTGCTTTGTTTCTGATGACTTCACCTTGTTCGTTCAGTTTGTTTCTGAACACCCATTTTGTACCAATGACGTTGAATCCTTTTGGTTTGGGAACCAGATCCCATACATCATTTCTCGTGAATTGATTTAGCTCCTCTTGCATTGCCAGAATCCAGTCATTGTCCAGAAGTGCTTCATCAATTGTTGTTGGTTCAATTAGAGAAACCAGTCCCATGAGAGACTCTTCAGAATTTCTGAAAGTGGATCTTGTTCTGATTGGATCTTCCTTCCTTCCTAAAATTGTTTCTTCTGGGTGATCAATGCTGCTTCTGGATGGTCTTTTCTGGAGTTGATCAACAGAAGGTGCTGGATTGCTTGCAGTGACTCTTTTTTATGTTGAGGGAGTGACTCTGTTGAGAGCCTCTGATGAGTTGTCTTCAGTACCTGTGAGTTCAACTTCCATACCTGCAAGGAATTCATTCTACTTTGACTTTTGAGAGTCAAACTTATCATCAAACCGAACACTGATTGACTCTTCAACAATCTGTGTTTTTGTATTGTATACTCTGTACCCTCTTGAGCGTTCAGAGTATCCTAACATAATACACTTTTGTGCTTTAGAGTCAAACTTGTTCAGATAATTTTTTGTATTCAAAATAAAACATGTACATCCAAATGGATGGAAATAAGAAATGTTGGTCTTTCTGTTCTTCCACAATTCATATGGAGTCTTTTCCAGAATAGGTCTTATGGAGATTCTATTCTGAATGTAACACGTTGTGTTTATTGCCTCTGCCCAGAAGATTTTAGCAACGTTAGTCTCATTGATCATGGTTCTGGCCATTTCTTGCAATGTTCTATTCTTTCGTTCTACAACTCCATTTTGCTGGGGAGTTCTAGGACAAGAGAAATCATGCAGAATGCCTTTTTCATTAAAGAATAATTCAAAATCTTTATTTTCAAATTCTCCACCATGATCACTTTTGACTTTGACGATTCTAAGATCCTTTTCATTCTGAACTTGGTTGCAGAAGGTAACAAACATAGAGTGTGACTCGTCCTTGTACCTTAGGAACTTTACCCATGTCCATCTGCTATAGTCATCTACGATTACTAACCCATACTTCTTGCCACTGACTGAAGCAGTTTTTACTGGTCCAAATAAGTCAATGTGCAGAAGTTCTAATGGCTTAGAGGTGGAAACAACATTTTTGGATTTGAAAGCAGGTTTTGCAAACTTGCCTTTCTGACATGCTTCACACAGAGCATCTGAATTGAACTTCAAGTTAGGAAGTCCTCTGACCAGATTGAGTTTGTTAATCTGAGATATTCTTCTCATACTAACATGTCCCAATCTTCTGTGCCAGATCCATTGATTGTTGTTAACAGACAAAAGACATTTTACATTCTGACTTTTCAGTTCAGAAAGTTTGATTTTATAAATGTTGTTTTTCCTCTTTCCATTAAATAGGATAGTCCCATCTTTCTGACTAACAGCTTTGCATGAATTTTGATTGAAGATTATATCATAACCGTTATCACTTAATTGACTTATGGATAACAGGTTATGCATTAATCCATCAACTAATAAAACATTACTTATAGAGGGAAGATTTCCATTACCTACTGTTCCAGAGCCAATGATCTTTCCTCTCTGATTGCCTTCAAATCCTACGTGGCCTCCAGGCTTAAGTTCCAGACTTTGGAACATATGCCTTCTTCCCATCATGTGTCGTGAGCAGCCAGAGTCCAGGTACCCTGATTGATGTCTTTGCTTTGCTGCTAAAGATATCTTCCACATGTATTATTTTATCCTTAGGTACCCACATTTTCTTGGGTCCTGATTTGTTAGTTTTACCAAAACTCTGGTTGAATTTTGGTTTGACAGAGTAATCACTACTTGTATATTTTATGTCATGTGCGTGCCCATATATAAAGTGTGAATCAAGTGGAGTGTGTTTTATAACTAAGTCCATGGCATTTTTTGGTGTAGGAACCTTACCTTGATATCCTATCCCTTTTCTGCCATTTCTGCTAACTTCATAGATCATTGAAGCCATCTTGCTTTTGTCTATGTTTTTAGAAAGAAACTTCTGAAAGCTGTGATCATACTCTTTGATGATCTCATCAGCATTACTGGGAGTTTCAGGGAGTGTTTCCTTCTGAGAGTTTTGCAACTGGTTTTCTAATTTTGAAATTTTTTCTTTTAACTCAGAATTCTCCAATCTGAGACTCTCAGTCTTATCAGAGTCAGAAGCAAGATTCCTTTTCAGGTTTCTGAATTTGACTCTGATCTGCTGATACCTTTCCAGAATTTCATTAAGGCTTTCAGCTAGTTCAGCCTTAGTAAAGTTTATAGTAAAGTCAGGGAATACCTCTTCTGTATCTAATTCAGAGTCTGAACCAGAAGCTTCATTGTCTTCAGATACGTTTGTCATGAGGGCTATGTTTACTCTTTCATCATCTGATTTTGAGTCAGCTTCAGATGTGTCAGAATCATCCCATGTAGCCATGAGACTTTTCTTCTTTTCCTTGCCAAACTTCTTTTTGGGCTTCTCCTTCTGAAGCTTTGGGCAATCACTTTTGTAGTGCCCTTGCTCGTTACATCCATAGCATATGATGTCTTTGTTGTTTGGCTTTCTGTATCCTGAGGAACCTTCACATCTTCTGTGTCCAGAGGAGGATTCTTACCTTCTGTATCTGGAGGAAGATTCATTCTAATTTTCTGATCTTCTGGGATTCCTGAACTTCCTTTGCCTCTGCTTCCGCAGTTGGTTCACCCTTCTGGAGAGGAGAGGCAGTTCATCTTCTTCTGATGAGGATCCATCAGAGGTTTCTTCCATAGCCTGTAAAACTTTGGAGTCATGTTTTCTGTTAGATTTTAAAGCTAATGGCTTACCTTGCTTTTGAGGTTCATCTGCTTCTAGCTTTATCTCGTGACTTCTGAGGTAGCTGACAAGTTCCTCCAGAGAGATTTTGTTGAGATCCTTGTCTAGCTTAAGCGCTGTGACCATTGGCCTCCACTGTTTTGGCAAGCTTCTGATGATCTTCTTAACGTGATCAGCAGTGGAATACCCTTTGTCAAGAACTTTTAGACCAGCAACAAGAATTTGGAATCTTGAAAACATAGTCTCTATTGATTCACTATCTTCCATCTTGAATGCCTCATATTTTTGAATGAGCGCAAGGGCTTTGGTTTCTTTGACTTGAATGTTGCCTTCATGCGTCATTCTCAGAGAATCAAACATATTCTTGGCAGTTTCTCTGTTTGATATTTTCTCATATTCTGAGTATGAGATAGCACTGAGAAGAATTGTTCTGGCCTTGTGATGATTTCTGAACTCACGCTTTTGCTGATCAGACATCATTTTCCTGTCAATCTTCTGACCACGTCCATCCACTGGGTGCATGTATCCATCAGTCACCATGTCCCACAGATCAGCATCATGGGCCAGAAAGAAACTCTTAATTTTGTCTTTCCAGTAGTCAAAGTTCTCTCCATCAAAGACTGGAGGTTTGCCACTAAATTTGTCCCTTTCTTCATTGTTGTCATTGCTGATGTTTTGACTTGGTCCTGCCATTGTGTTTTTATGACGCTGGATCTTGTACTAACACGGTTAAGTGTTTAAGCTCAGAACCAAGCGCTCTGATGCCAATTGAAGATGTGAAAAACACAAGAAGGGGGGGTTGAATTGAAAAACTTAGATCAAAACAGCTTAATAACACAGTATTTTTATCCTGGTTTGTTTGATCTCAAACTACTCCAGTCCACCCGTCAAGGTGATTTCGCCTCTCTCCAACGAGGTCTTAATCCACTAATCTCAAAGGATTACAACAGCTACTTTAACAACTGTTAAAGTCTTCTTGAGTACAACCACAAGCTGGTTAATCTCAAGGAAATATGTTACAAATAATTGAACAAGAGTGTGTTGTTGTTTTCTAACAAAACAGTATATCAAAACTGTGATAATTACACAGATTAAGCTTGGAATAGAATAAATTTTCTAGAGCTTGAATATGCGTGATTTGGAGTTCTCTGCAAATTGATGTGTGCGTACGTATGTGCTTCTTTCACAAGCAGACTTTTTTATATAGGCAAGCAAGAGACGTTGTCCATAAATCCAGTTTAATGTTAATAACACACTTTCCTTTTGTAGAAGATCTTGTCTGAAGAAAGCCGTTGGCATTTAATTCTGTCTTGAATAATTAATAACACTTCAGAGTCTTCTTTGCTTTAACCACTGATAACGCTTCAGAGTGTTGATGACTTGGTTGAGATGTCTTTGTTCAGAGTCAGAGTGTACTTGTTTAGGCGCAGATTCTGGTCATCAAACTTCAGCGTAAAACCTATTTTGCTTTCAGCGTGTAATACTTCAGCTTATCTTCTGATGCTGATCCCATTAGAACTTCTGCATATACAAAACATAATTTTAAGGAGCATATTTGTTCTTTGTATATATCTTTGTATTTATTTATTCTTTGTATTTTGTTATCATCAAAACTCGAATCCAGGGTTGTAGAATCAAACTATGTTCTAACACAAAGCTCAAGGAGTTGACAATTGCAAAAGTAGTGCTTTATCAAAATGGAAATGGGAACTTTGTGCCATAAATGGAATTGTTGCTTAGACAAAGGCTCAAGTGCTTGTATTAAAGCTCTATCAGATGTGTAAACATTTAATTATGGAGTGAGAAACAAGTTTGAGGTCTGCAAAGCAAGGATTATGCAACCTAGGCTTGGATTTGAATTTTTGTTCATCATGAAATGGTTTGAAATCAAAGTGAGAAATTGCCAACTTCATCTCTTTGATTCTCCCTACTTAAGAATGATCTCAAGGAGTTCTTGGACATTTTGGAAAGCTTGCAATGTTATCTAGAACTCATATTTGAATTTCTTTCAAATATTCCCCTTGGAACTATGTGGAAAATTGGCATGAAGTTAGGTCAAAAACCTGCCTAACTAGGGCAAAATTTCACTAAGTTATTTTAGTTCATGAGCATGTATTCACAAAATTATATCTTGAGATCCAAGCATCTTTAGGAGAAATTGTGTGAAGAAAAGTTGTAGATTTAATGGAGATCTACAACTTTCATGTTGTGAATTTCCTTTGAATCATTTTGTATCATGGTGAAAATTTGGCTTAAAGTTGAAAAAAAACAAGAAACTTTTTATACTTAGAAAATTTTCTAAGTTAAAAATTTCAACTTTTCAAAACCAAAACTTAAACCCTTTCTTTCTTGATGAAAAAGCTTCACATTTTGACATGTTTTTATGAATTATGATCCTTGGCACTTGAGTTTGACCAAAAAGTCAAAGTTTAACTTTTCAGTATACAATTGACTTTTGATCAGTTGACTGAAAAATTCATCTATAAATCCAATGGATTTGTAATGTTTTAAATCATGCTATTATGTCAAAATGATGTGATTTAACTCTTTGAATCATGATTCAAACCAATTGATCATTTGCTAAGTCAAAAATCAGAAATTGCCCCTTCCCAGTCAAAACCCTAATTTTAACCATTTTGCCCTTTTGATAATTTGATCAAATTTCTTGAGGAATTATGGTCCAAACTTGATCAAATGATACATATGAGTCTAAAATGTTTATGTGGATCAAAAATTATGAATATTGACTATAAATTGGCCATGGTTGATCTTTTTCCCAATACAACTTATTTTTAGGTCAAATGTCCAATTGACTGATAAAAAATGTGATTCAAGGCTTGAAACTTGACATGAGTAATCTTGGGGGTCCCTAATGATCCTTGAAAGCCATATGAAGCATTGATAGTCCAAAAATCCTTGTGCAAGCTCAAACCCTAATTTGGGTCATCAGTGCATGAGGAGGTGTCTTGAGCTGATCAAACCCTAATCCAGTCTTGAGTCAAAGAGATCTTGTGAGAAAATTCTTGATAAGTAAGAGGGAAAATTTTGGGGTACAACAATAACTATGGATGAAAAGGGTGCTAACACATTCCCTTTTCATAATCTACCCCCCGAACTCAAGAAAATAATCTCAAAGGTCTTTCCTGTTCTTTTCACCCTTTCCTTTATTGGATAAAAGAAAAGTCGGTGGTGACTCTTGCTATCCGCAACAATTGCAATCAAACACAAAACATCCCAAGTCAGTTCTCCCACCGTGTTACAGTATTGTTAGGGATACCTTGGATCGTTCTAGCCTTAATACAAGTTTGAACACATTCTCCAATAATGACCATACCAGAGAAAGAAGTAGAGGTACTGCTGAGCATGTGTTAGAGATAAGGACCTCGTAGAGTACCCATAAACAAATCAATAAATTCATGATCCAAGAGAGGAGGTTAGACCCTTGCAGCCAGTTCACGCCACCTCTGAGCATACTCTTTGAACGACTCTTCAGATTTCTTTATCATCCCTTGAAGTTGAGTGCGACTAGGAGCCATGGCAGTATTATAATGGTAATGTTTCAAAAAGGCGTCAGCAAGATCTCTCTAAGTACTGACATGAGTTCTTTCTAGTTGCTTATACCAGTCCAATGGTGCCCCGATCAAGCTATCTTGAAAGAAGTGCATGAGTAACAGTTCATTTTCAGCATAGGCTACCATCTTACGACAGTAGGAACGAAGATGAGTCTCTGGGCAAGAAGCACCTTTGTATTTGTCAAAATTAGGAACCTTGAACTTGGGAGGGATAACTACACCAGGCACAAGACACATTGCAGCAGTATTGAAAATCGAAGTCTTGATACCATCTATGGCTTTGAGACGCTCTTCAAGAGCATGGTACATTATTGTAGTTTCAGCGACTCCAGCGGCGAAATTCGTGTGGGGCTCATCAAGATCAATGGCATTGTGATGATCGTCAACATAATTCCGAGGAGCGCCAGTAGGGGTCTCAATATTTGCATTATCATTCCTCCCATTAGCAGAAGTGGAGGGAGCGGCAGTGGCATGCTTGGCAACACTTTGATGTAACTCTTCTTGACCCTTGATGACAGCATGAAGAGTTTCCATAAGCTGATCCATGCGAGTGCCCATGGTATCCATATCTCGGTGGAGAGCATTCTGATTCTCTTCAAAAAGATCCATAAGTCTTCACTGGTTGCTTCTTATACGGTAGGGGTGTGGAGAAGTCTTATTTGCTGTTTACTGAAGTCTGATGGAAAAGGGACCCCCATAAATTTTCGTTGTAAACAATGAATACTAGTATGAATGAATGTTTTATCTTCATTTCTGAGGAAATCCAAAGACTCGTCTATCTTTTAAAAACTTTGTTTTAATGTTTTGAAGAGCTCGACCAACGAGACTTGTCTTTAGAATTCCTTAGATATGAGATGTATATACATGATGGTATGATGTCATGGTATGTTATGGCATGAGATTTCAGCTCCACATATTCTGGATAACATTTGTGTAGTCCTTTGACTAAACTGAAAGTAACAGGATCAAAAGTCTGATGTCACGGGCATGGAGTCAAAGTAACCACCCATAAGGTATGTACTAGGGGTTTATCACCTGTAGGACAAGGTTCTAGGGAAACCTCAGAGTCTACGCTCTTCCTTTGGATATTACCGATGTCCCAATTACTCAGTAATCAGTAATATTCGCAAGAAAAACTCGTCCGAGTGCAGCATCGCGTGACAACTACTTCCAGATTACTCTGTTATAGTCTCCGCACTATACCTAAAAAGGCCAAGATGAGTTGATGGTTCTACGACTCTCAGCTTCTCGAGTTCCCGGGTCGAAATCAACAATGTCTTCCCAATTACTCGGTAAACAACGTTACTTTCAAGGGGACCTCCACTGAGTGGGGGGATTTTCGTGCCTTCTTCTTCGGGATTACTCCCTCAAAGTTAGCATGATTATACCGCCCGTTCTAATCCTAAGTGTAACCCAAGTCTGGGTATAGGACTTATCAAATGTAATCACCCAACCCAATATCACAACATATCCATAATATGTGAGTAACAATAATAAATGCAATATATAAAAAAGTAAACAATAAAGTAAAGAAATAAAGCGGTAAAGCAAATAAAGCAAATAAAGCAAGTAAATAAACATCCAAATAGACAAATAAACAAAACTAGGAGAGACTCACAAAATAAAATTCCCCAGCAGAGTCGCTAGCTGAAGCTATCGGCAGAAAACACAAAGCTTCCACCAAACTTTATTTATCCCGAAGGAAGGGGAAATATCGAGAAAACCACAAGAGGATGGATAAGATGGTCTTGCAACCAATAGAAAAGGTAAGGGAGTCAGTTATGCGAGGGGAATGTATTAACACCCCTCACATCTGTTGTACTCAACGAGATCTATTTTGTTTATTTACTTCTAAGGGTTGTTTATTTATAACTATACTTGCTTAAGGGGAAATAAATGGTTTTTTATTAGTGTGTTCGTGAGGGTCTCGCCACCCTTTTGCTATGTATCCAGTGAAGGAATCAGAACACTGTAGTTCTTCTAGAAAATGTTAGTTTGTTAGTGTTTTTTAGTGGGCGATGTTAACGTACGTGTTCTAGCAATAGGCACGGCTGGTATCACGGTAGAACATAGATAACATGCCCTTTGGGGGAGTCTTGATTGGTTTAGTGTTTTATGAGTTTTAAAATGAGTTTTAATAATGATTAAATGTTTTTAGGTTTTTGATTTGTGAATGATAAGTTTTAATCTTAATTACAAAAGAAAAGTCAAAGGGGAAAGTCTACCCTAATGTTGTCATGCATGGGTTCCAACCTAAGGTCTAATTAGTTCGCATATGAAAAAAAGGGAACTATTATCCTAAGGGAGCATGTTATAAACATAAAGTGAAAGGAGACAGTGTTTGTGAAGAGTTATCGTAGCAAAAGTGACGAAAAAATGAGTAGTATTGTGAAAGGCGTGAGTGGAATGCTTGGTGTATGAGAATTGAATCGGGTTATGATTAACCAAGGGGTGTACTTGATTAATCTTGTGAGAATAGGTGCTCCTAACCTCAACCATGAGACTCTTTGTGCATGGAAACACTTGGTATATGGACCAAAGTGGTTGATTCGGGTTATGGTTAACCAAGGGCAAGACTTGATTAACCTCGTGAGAATGGACATACCCAAACTCAACTATGAGACCCTTTTAAGAAGATGCTTGGTATGTAAACAAAGGGGAGATAAGTTTCTTCAATGGATAAGATAAAAATCAAAAGCCCATATAAGGTGGCTATATGCATTCTCCTAGAAAGTGGGACTAGCGTGGCACTAGTATTCTAAACGACCAATTGAAACAACCGATCGAATAGTTGTCGTTGTAGAAAAGCCTAGGACCAAAATATTAAATGTGTGCAAGTGTGCATTTGTAAGTGGATACCTTCTCATTGATGATGAGCCCAAGAAGAGGCCATGTGTTCTAATTGGATGACATATGCATGATTAAGCAACAATTAAAACATACAAAAAATAAACCCTAAGCTATTACAATCATATGGGATGGGGGTACAAATTTATAAATGGGGATGGAATACAAGCCTAATTAAATTATTACAACCATATTGAATAAATGAATAGCAAAAAAAATGTAAAAAGGAAAATAGTGTACAAAGAAAGAAAAACAAACTTCATGTATTTACACAAATCCCTTATGCATCGACACATGCCACTTCCTGTTTCTAGAAAAATCAAAATCAGCTTAGTATGAGTCGATACATAATGGTATGTGTCAACTTATTTCTTGTTTGTGTAGATACATTCATGTTTTGTATCGACTCATACACCTTTCTTGCCCCTGGAAATAAAAAACAACACAGTATGAGTCGACACATAAGGGTTTGTGTCGACTCATTTCCATCTTGTATCGACACATGTGCGTTTTTGTGTCGACTCAAAACCTGTTTTGTGCCTGATATGCATCGACTCATAGAGACATGTGTTGACTTATACTGCTATTTTATGGTTCTAACATTGTTCTGCTACATGTAAAAGTCAGTTCTCAACATATAATTGGTAAAAATAAAAAGCAAGCATGTGGTTAACTTTAAGGGTATGATATCTACATTTATCTTCAGAAATGAATCACTAATGATGCTTGAAATGAAGAGCTCAAAGTCAAGAAGACTTACCTTAAAAATGAAAATTGTGTTTGAGTTTGAACACCTTTCAAGAGGCTATGATGATCAGAATGGCTTCAGTGAACCTCCAAGAAGTTGCTCCAATCCTTGCTTTGTATTGATAGCTACAAGGTTGTATAGGGGGTTGGAGGTTTTTTCTATTTCTGTTTTCCTTTTGATTGCCACTGTTTTTTGTTGTTGCTGTTTTATGGTTCAAAATAGTTTCATGGTTTAACATAGTTTCATGGTTGCTGCTATTTTTCCTCTCTTCCTCTCACATGGTTTTTCTCTCTCTTTTCTCTGTTGTCTTTTCTCTCTTTATTTTTCACACAAAACTCTCTTCTATTTTTCTGTTTTATTTTTATCTTTCTTTTTCACACAAAACTCTCTTCTTTTTTGCTGTTGTTTTTCTTCTTTTCACAAAACTCCTCTTTTTTTTCCGTTCTCCCTCTTTATCTGCCCATTCTATTGTTTGTATATCAGCTGAGAGGTGGGAATTTGGGGGAAAGGTTTGTGAGATTTTAAACAATTTTGACATGCTGTTTCACTACTTTTTCATTATAGATTTGGGTGGCTTCTATCTTGTGTGATGTTTGACATTTGTTGGCAACAATTTTGACAATTTTAGCAGACTGTCTTTGTAGGTTTTTGGACTGTTTTGTTTGTTTTGCAATGTGATGCAGGTTTATGGAGCTGTATTGCATAATGGACAACATGGTTGAGTTTTTACAGCATAATGGACATCATTAGTTTGGACAGTTTTATGGGGATGGTTGGTGCAAGCTTTGGGCCTGTTATATTTGGACTGGTTTTGGGCCTGTTATATTTGGGTAGTTTGAACTTGTAATGAGAAATTCCTTTGTATAGTCTCAAATGGTCATGGCATGAATGCAAAAATAATTGCAAGATAATCAATAGTGACTTGAATCTTGAATATAGTAACTAGTGATGTAAGGAATTGGTGATTTGTGAACCAAAGACATTGTATGAAATACCAATTTCCATTATTTCCAATTTGCAATCCAAATCCAAGTTTTCTTTCTCTTTCAATTTCAAATCTTCATGACGAATTCAAACCACTTTGAAAATGATAGATGTCATCTTAGTTCAAAATTTAGTCCCTCAAGAAACTCCTCAAATAAAATTTTAACCCATGTGAGAAGAATTCCTTGGTTTCACCCCTTAAACCTCTCGATAAGCAATTGACTTGTAGAAGGACATAGAGCTCAATGTGACCTTGAAGCAAAAATCCTAATTCCCTGAAAACACTAAAACTTTAATATTGCACAACCACTAAACTCTTGGACCTCAGTTGTCTTTACTCAATAAAATGCATGATATGCAAATGAACTAGTGAAGATAATGTAGATGAAATGCGAAGTCTAAGCCAGACAAAAGTAAAAGGTAGGATAAATTTGGGGTATGACAGTGTGAAGCATAATAGGTGTTCCCCTTTTTTGCTTTTAATTATGTTTTTGTGGGATCAAAGGTTAGTAGAGTCAAGCAGAGGCAAGACAACGTTGGACTACTGCAAGATACACAAGCTGGCAATTTAGAAAAGAATTATTAGACAAGAGAAATTTAATAAGGGAAGCTGTTGGCCTTAAGGAAATCATGGAAGGAGAAATAAAGGAGGGAAATCTTGGTGGTACAGAAAAAGAGGATAAAGTTATTCAAATTCAAAGACAATAGTTGAGGAGATAGAAGACAAAAGAGGGTACAATTGTACCCTGCTCTAGTCAGACTAGCGCCTGCTGCGCCTGCTGCAGATTCTTCCACACGCTACCTTGTCCCCCACATTTGTCCCTATTGTATGAATTCCTTATTTGTCTAGCAGTTATTGGTATTTTAGCGCAATTTCGTTTGGGCTTTATGTGATTCATAAGTAAAATCCCATGATCCAATGCAAGATACCAACTATAACCCTTGGCCTATATAAAGAGAATCTAGCTGAAGAGAGGGAGGGAGTTATGTTGTTCGAAGAAAATATTCATAAAGAGTGTTATGTGCTTGGATAGTGAAGTGTGAGAGAGTCTTCTTTCCTCATCCATTATTATGCTAACTGATGAACAAAGGCATGACTGGAGCTTCCTCTTGAATATTAACCATATCATGGAGACCTTCATGTCCCCTCTTAGGTTTATATCTTTTGTCATTTCCATTTGTCTTAAGACGTTTATTGTAAGAGCTTTGCTTGCTGTTTGTACTCGCCTCGCCATGAGCTAAACCCTTTATAGTTGAGCTAAATGAAATTAATAATAAAGTGTGTTTATGTTATATGTTATGTGGTTAGTGCTTTCTTTACCATGTGCGTTTGTTGTAAAACTTGTTTCTTTTATTGATCAACCTAGAAATAGGTAACAACTTGGTGTTGAGAGAGATCCAACAACAAGCATAATTCATGGGTAAAAATGGTTGAAAAGGTAGGATAGATATATTCACTTAACCTAGCTTACTTACAGATAAGAAGCTGCAATCGTTAAGGAATTCAGATTTATTAAAAGATGTATACTTGGGTTACAATTGAGGCTTAGGGATTTGTTATGTTGCCCTTGCATGCATGTTCTGAATGTTGTAGAAATACACCGTATAATCATTATGACCTTGCATGTCTCAACTCCACACATAATTGACACATAAATGCATAAATGATATTAACGGATCTATGGTCAACTCAGTCACTCTTAATATATTTCACTCCCATTTACATTCTTTGTAGTATTGTTACAAGTAACACTAAACTTATCACCATCAACATTATTTCTCACTCATGCTTAATTTGAAAGAATAAAATTTTACAAAGTCAAATCTAAGTAGCTTTACTCCCTCTGGATACAATACTCTTATACTTATTACTTGCTGCAATCACAACATGTACACTTGCATGTGACAAATTAAAATCATGATTTCAACCAACACCCCACTTGTCTTTTTCCCATCGGAAACCTTCTGTTTCCCTTTATTAGCTGGAGCATCATAAGGCTTCCTACGGTCTTGATGTTGTTTTCCTCTCTTCTCGTTCAGACTCTTGTAGTGAGCCGAATGAGCTTTTGCTGCCTTCCTCATAGATCCTACATTTGTTCACCAACTCTAGAAACCTACAGATATGCTGATATCCAATTGCCCGCTTGATTTCTGGATGTAAATCATTCTCAAACTTGATACACTTCAATAATTCAGCAGTCGCTTCACTGTAATATGGAAAATACTTTGTCAGTTCCACGATTCTTGAAGCATACTCAACCACAATCAGATTTCCTTATTTCAATTCTAGGAACTCAATCTCTTTCTTCCTGCACACATCTTCAGGAAATACTTCCTCGGAAATTCTGGGTTGAATACAACCCAAGTGATGACTTCACCCACCGTTGCCGGTCTTTGACAGGTGACGACCCACCAGTCATCAACTTCCTCTGCCAGCATATGCATACCAAATCGCACCTTCTGTGCCTCTAAACAATCCATGACCCGAAAGATCAGTTCAATCTCTTTGAGCCAAGTCTATGCTCCATCAGGGTCGTACCTACCTTTGAAAATAGGCGTATGGTTCCTCTAAAACGTCTCTAATACACGGGATCCATCATCCTCGCCAGTATTAGGCTGATGTTACACAACCTGAGCAATAACCTGCAAAGCAGCAACAATCGCATCACCGTTTCTTTCAGCCATTCTACACATAGGAAATTAACGTCAAAAAATAACGTATCAATAGTGCACTCAAACTAATCAACCGATAGGACATAGACATCATAAGAAAACCTAGTCGGACAGACAGACCTGCTATGATACCACTAATATAACACCCTTCTAAAATCCCACGAATATTATAATTAATAAATCAGATTAATGCACCAAAAGGGTGTCACATACTTCATAAAAACATCATACATACATATCTTGCTCCGGAAAATGGGCTCTCAACGATTATAATCATTTTCTTTTGGAGTATCAACATATAACTCAGTTGTTAAACAAACGGAATTCATAGTCTCAAACAACTTTATGAAATAATATCCTTCAAAACATCATTAAATCTCATCTTTCATGAGTTATGATTTTAAAACACCCCAAACAACATAAACAACTTATAAATCATTCAATTAAAGAAATAAAGTTTCACTTCAAACGTTCCCAACTCCCGATTTTACATATCAGAGAAAGACCTTCTAAATCAACAAAAATAAACAACACCCTCTGAAGCTATTCTTTAAGCTTCTACAAACTACTCCTGATCACCTGGGCGTTACCCATGTAGAGGTAATATTCAAATAGAAAGGGTGAGTAATTACATTCATTACAAAAGATATACGGAATAAATATAGTAGTTCGACAACATTATCATATAATCTATATACTACATATCATCATGTTTCACTTATTATACTCATGCTTTCATATCATCATAACACATCATCATCATGTCATCAAATCAACAATCATCACCGAGACATCATTAGGTCACACATCATCAAAACATAACTTAATCATTCATCATGCAATATTACAAAGAATGTAATGCACATTATTGACTGATGCATGTGGAACCAAAACTTCACTGATGACCAAGTCATCTTCCTCCAAAGATACCAACCATAGGATCGATTCCCGCTTGGAATCGGAGAACTTCACAATATTGCACTCAATGTACACTATGGGATTGAAGTCATCACTGGACCAACGTCTTATCAACATCACTAGACCAATGTCCTAACATATGCCATAAATGCATGATGTGAAACAATATAATACACACTATTACTTCTAGTCAAAACACATCATCATCCATGAATTCATCATAATATCATCACTTACATCGTAATACACATGACATCATCACAACAATATCAATTCATCATACAAACATACACCATGTTATATCAATCACATAATCACATTGATTCATCATAGTATCATCACAGTTCATCATTCAAAGGTCTAGTTTAATCATAGCAAGGTACTAGAATAATACATCCTTTTACTCATTTTATTTCGCCTAGTTATGATTCATCGCGTTAGCTATCCAACTCTTCAAACGACGCGTCAAACAAAGTCTAAAAACTCAAGTTCTGACATTTATAAAATTTTCGCAAGCAGACCTGCTCACTATTACTTCGCCCGACAAATGGGTTTGTTTGCCTGATGCTCGCCTGACGATGCAGAGGCGACGAGCTCTCGCCTCTTGCTTGGCCCGCGAGGTTGGAGAGAATCTCTTCCTCCCATACATTTTCTAGGAGCACCCATTTTCCACTCATCCTTTTGCTTCTTGTCTCGCTCGACGAAGACCAGGCAAAATTGCTTCGCTCGACGATGCTTGCCTCGTCCGACGATGCGTACCAGACAACAACTCTCTATTGCGATTCTGTACATGTTCAGTCCCAAATTCTCTTGCGATTTCATACCAATGACAATCCAAATTCATCCCAATTCACATGTTTTCATACACAACAACAATACAACCTTATAAGCATCATGCGCATCAAATTATGGCAAAACAACATGGTATTTTCATCATAACACTCATCACATTCAACATATCATCAAATTCATCATAAGCTCAAACAAATCCCTACATATATCTAAACCACATATCAATTCTAATGACAGATCACTCCATTACCTTAGATTCCTAGCAATTGGCCTTTTTCTTTACATTCTACAGTGATCTCCTTTGTTTCCCGTGCCCTAGTTTTCTTCACAACATTCTTCTCTTTTTCACAATTGCACTGAATGAACACTGACACTCACTTTTCCTTGTTTAACCCTTGGACCCTTTCTATGATCTTCTCATCTTACCCTCACTAATCCTCATAACATTACCACCTTACTCTTAACACTTCTACACCATTTATTATATTTATTTTATTAATAATAATTCTAAATAATTAAAACTAATTATCTAAATTATTAAAACATCCAACATCACTTAATTTCCATTATACGACACATAACATCACATCACACATCATATTCACCAAAAGATCACATATAATCATCATAGATCAATTAAATAATTAAATAAATAATCTAATTATTTTTGAGGTGTTATAAGGTCTGCTGCAAAACATGGACAAGAAGAATATGAAAACGGTACGATGAACGTTGCACAAAATAAATTCCAAAGTGTGTTTACACTATTTGAGTTCGATTCGCCCCACCAATTTAAGAAAATTGGATGCAAATAGATAATCCAGCGAATCCCTTTCAGAATATTTTGAAAACTTTAACTTGAATTGCACATTCACATTAAATATATCGATAAACAATATTTTATAGAATAAAGTTGTCTAATATATTCGTGTGCACTATAAAAATAAAAGAAGACTTAGTTATAATTTTTAACACTTGAAACATGTTATTTTCATGTCTCTTTTATACCCAACAAATATCTCTATTTATATAAAAATTTGTACCAACTAATAAGAAACAATGTTTCAATTGTTTTAACATAGTCATTTCGGAACAATTATATTATAATGTTCAAAAGTTTCATCAAACATTGTGTTGGTCTAATTATAAGTTTGTTTTACTCGTACACATGATGACCAGGAGATTCGAGGTTCAATTCCATTTGAATGCAATTTTTGACCATTTATTTTATTATTTTAATAAATAAATCTAAAAAATTATTCAAATAAAAAATTTAAACTTATGACTTTTCACTTTCATTCTATGACAATAGTTTCGACCACTATGCCACATAGCTAATTATAATTTAAAAAATTTATAAAATCAATTTAATCATATTATTATTTATCACCTAAATACTTTAAAAATTTCTCCAACAATTTATTTGATGTCTTTAAAGGTTTTTTTTTTTTGTAGTTATACATTAGTTTTCAACACTGTTAGCTTGATACATCTTCTGTTAGACGACTATATAGTCACTTTTAACTTAGTTGAATTTCTTTCTTAATTATTATATTTGTCATATTATAAATATATATTAATATAAAAAATACAATATAATTTTAAAAGTTACATTCAATATTTTAAAAATAGATGTAAATAAGAAATACGCTAGAAATTTTATAATAAAATGTATTTTAAGTATTAACACATTCAATTTTTTATGATAATTATAAATTAAAAATATTATTATAATCAGATCTTAATTATTTCTGTTAAATTAAAAACGGGTGTAAATTTAAATATATTAAAAAAATTATTTAATTTTATAATTCAAAATATTAATTTAAATATATTTAAAAACCACATTAACAATGACACATGGCATTAGATTAAAAATTAAAAAAGAAAAGCAAATATAGGAAGAGAAAGAAGAGTTTGCTGTCACGCTGGAAAAAAAAGAAGAAGGGAAAAGTGCTTATTTCGGACACACTTTTTTCTTCTAAAGCGGAACAACCGTAAAAAATGGAAACAGGAACAGAATTGAAATAGTGAAACACAACAGGTTCACAAGTGGAAAAGAGCTTATCGTGAAAAGAAGAAACACGCCAAAACGTGTTTTCATGGTGTTTTCATGGTTCAGGTTTGGTTTGACTATGAAATTGGATTAGAGCTTGGTTCTGCTCCTTTTCGGAATGGTTTCGATCACGTTTGCTTTTTACGGCAAGCTTCGACACAATTTCGAGTTATTCTAATAATTGGTTCTGAGCTGTTTTGGTACGAATTTTTTTCAACTTAAATACACAACAATATAATAATATATTGGATGAGAACTTACCAATGGAATTGAAGAAAAAGTGGGAATTTGATATTGCTTGCAAGGCGTTCGATAGAATGCCTCAGCATGTTTTTTTGCTATTTTTTTTTGTTGCTTTGCTTATGCTTCTTGCTTCTTCTTCTTGTTTGTTGTTGTTTCACTTGTTGACTTATTGAACTTCCATGATTGTTGATGCTTGAATTCTTGTAGGTGATGATGGTAATGAATTCTTGAAGATAGTGAATTATTGATGATGCTTGAAGTTTGATGGAGGTGAAGATTATGGATGAAATGGTGATGTAAGTGATGAAGATGGAAGTTAGAATTGGTTTATGATGGAGATGAATGTGAAGGAATGATTATGGAAAATATTTGATATAAGATTGTTCCATTCAGCCAACATTGTTTCAAGGTGAGTCATTGCAGAAATAAGACATGAGGATATATTCCATTCAGCCAACATTGTTTCAAGGTCAGTTATTTTATGAAATTGTCCTTGGAAATTTTAATGTTTGTCTATTTTATAGGAAATAGCATGAAACGTGAGAAGAAAATAAACCAAAGTTGTACATCCAGACTTCCTTATTTATCACCCAACCGAGGAGAGAAATTGGTAGAGACTTATGTTTAGGGACAGAAAAATGTACATAACTACACGTATAGCCAGTGCATTGGCCTGATTTTCATTCTCACCAAAGGTTTGGGACAAATCAAAGTCATCTATATTTTTAATTTGATGCAGTTATCCACGTTGTTTGTTATATATGTATGCTGTGTTTGGTAAAGCAGTGAATGATCACTACTGCACGTTTGCAAGCTCCCCACCGTGATTTTCCAAAGCTACTATTGGTAGCTTCTCCCAAACGTGCGGTATTGCTTTTAAAAATTTCCAAACACAAGCGTAGTGTCATATGAGTATGAGGACTAGACAGTAGGTAGAAGGACAATGAAACATCCCATATTGTTTATTTTAGTAAAACACCAATATTCCTTGATTAGATCAATAATTGGCATCCTTATCACTATATTATAGCATGCAATTTTAGCTTCTAGTTTATATTTTGGCACTGTAAAACCAAATATGATGGCTTTGGCCGCACAGATCCACAACCGATGCATTTAAACTTCTCCTGTTCGGTAGTAACTAAATAAAATATAAATTTAGCTACATAATATGATAGGGGTTTAAAACAATTTACTATATGCCACTACCTTCAAATACATATATCCACTGAGGATTGAAATATACTTTAAATGTCTTTGTTAATTGTCTAACTGCAATGAACTTGAATTATCATGTTTATTGTAGAAATAATTGCTATTATTCGGAACAGTTAAAAAACATTTACATGGTGTGTTCTGGGATAAGTTACTTGTTTTTTCCTCAGGCTTAAAAACACAAATTACATGGCATATCAGGAAATCAACATTTTGATACTAAAAGTTGGAAAAGTTTTATAAGTTATTAGTCCAAAAAGGATTCACCCCAAAAAGAATTGACAATAACTAGCACCATGATTTTTAAGAGAATTTACATGAAGAGTATTTGACTTGAAGTGTGAGAAACAGTGATTAGAAAATAGAAGCACTAGTGCTATTATTATAGTTTGATCACTGTATTTGACACTCAAGGAAAATGGAAAAAAAATCATGTTCTAATCATATGGTTATATGTAAGAAAAGTAGAATATTTATTATATCCTAAAATAGTGTCATTCTATGAACCATTGCTAGAACATGCTTGATTATATGCCACTGATGGAACGTGTCCTAGTTGATATGCCACTTTTGAAAAACATTTGGTTCTATCTATGTACCTACACGCCTTCGATTCTTTTATCGGTCACACAATAATAGTAAAGTAACTATGTTTAGTTTTAAAATTATGAGACTTATATATTGATCTGAAAATACACTTATGTGGAAAACCAAATTTATTATGCAGATGTTATGTTTTGGTTCTATATACTAGTGGAAAACAAAATTTACTATGGACATGTTATGTTTTGGTTATAAGTACTACTTCTTGTAAGTACGATGTATCACGCTTATTTAACATATTCATGGTTAATTTCTTGCATGAAGGGAGGAGTTTGTGATAGGACCTTCATTACTTGATCCAAAAGAGCATAGCAGCTAAGTTGGCAAAGACCTCAGAATTCCAAGGAATAAAATATGTTACGTAAGTGCATCAGAGTTGGAAGTTTATATAGATTAGTTTGGAAAATATCCCTCCACTTAATTCTATTATAGTAGTATACTTTTTTTGACTCTGCATCTCTCTGATTCATCTATTTAAAGACAGAAATTGTGATGACCTGAGAAGCTGCTCAGAAAAAGTGATTAACTAATGAAAAACCAGAGTCAAAGTATGACTTCGACTTTGACAAAAAAGTTCTTTGTAACCATTTCTTCATTTCTATTCATGATTGTTTCTTACTATTTCTTTTTAATTAATTTTATGTTAAACCTCTTTGTTTAAATCTCTAAATTTGATTAACTATGATGATGATTGATCGTAACATATATTGAGCAAATTTTGTCTGAAGCGCAATATAGATGGTTGCGTTTAGCTTTCCATTCACAAGCTCGCGTTAGAAGGGAATTGGCAAGCAGCCAAGGGCATGATAGACAAAGAAAACAAGTTGATAAATGCTTCCATAACAACTTTTGGGTTTACACTACTGCACATTGCAGCAGGTGCAAATCAAATTGAATTTGTGAAGCTGCAGATATTATGGTGGATGATCAAGGGCTTCATTTCAGCCCCTGCAAGGTCACTGTTTCAACCAGTGGGCTTGTTCCGCAGCTCAGACGTTTCCTTCACGAATCCAACTGCACTTGCTTCTTGAGACGCTTCGGGAGGAGCTTTGCCTCAAACACAAATATAAGGTTCTACTTGAGTATGTGATAAAAAAGGGGTAACCCAGTGCACGAGGCTCCCATTTTATGGGCTCTGGGGTGGTCGAATGTACGCAGCCTTACCCCTGTTTTTATAACAGAGGTTAGGAAAACTTCTTTCACTTTATTGATTGTGTTTAATAAATAATTTTACAGTTTTTTAGGCTTTAATTTTTATAATGCAGCAATGAAGATGCAAAGAGGCTTATCGAGCTGGTAAAGGGCATCCCTTGCAAGATCAATCTCATCTCATTCAATCTGCATAGTGGATCCTTCTTCAGACCAACTAAAGATGAAAGAATGATTGATTTCAGAAATATGCTAGCTGAGGCAGGATGCGTAGTCCTTTTTCAAGACCCAGTAGAGGCAATGATCAGATGGCTGCGTGTGGTCGGCTAGGCAATCCAGGCACCATTCAAGCTCCGATGCTCCGTGTACCTAAGCAATTCCAAATGGCAGTTGGAAGGTCAACGCGATTCTTTATATCGTTTCCCAGATAGTGACTGCCGTAAAGTACTTTGCAAGTCGATTTCCAAGGCTCTTGCTAGACATCCAGCTAAATACCGAATTTTGGTTGGCATGGTAGATGTGATATTTTCTGATGTTGCTCAGCCTGATCAGATGTGGATTAAGTTTTAAACTTTTTTATGTTCAAAGTTGTATCTATTCCTGGTTGAACTCATGAATGGTATATGTCACCTTTGTCTTGAAATAAGTTTAAGGCACTGGATGGAATGCATGACCCAAAAGCTTGGGCTTCTCGAAGATATCTTATGTTATATTGTTGATATGATTGGACCGGAGGTCTCTCCTTTATTCATATTCTTGCATATTTGGTTGTTTAATCCTTTATTGCTCTATAGTATAGCATGTGGTAACCATCCTAATTTTTGCAAAATGAAGGATATATCACATTACGAGATGTGGAAAGCAGCAAACTTTCTGGAAATGTTTTCAACATTCTTTTCAATCTCAACAAGTTCATCGCGTTTGAATCTCGTGATCCGTATCTTATATGTCAGGTAAAACCAAGTTTTAGATCCTATTTCAATATCAGTGAAGTCTTTTAGACAAATTTTCTTGGCGAATTCTAATGATCAGGAGGGCACTTTTTTGTCCAGTAAGGCGAGGACCAAATATGACAGAGTGGGACCGTTTTGCACACAGGGAGTATCTTAGGCTTTCTAATGGAAGAAAATGGTGAAGACATGTCAAATGCCAGTGGAGATGTCTGGGAAGAATCACTTGAGGCTCCTTTCTAAAATTTAGTTAGGTAGGTGGAGTAGTACAAGTGCATGCCATAATAATACATATATTGTATTTCTTGCACGACCTAAATGGATATCGTATCATAACTGTAGGTGAATGAATCAATGGTTAAGTCGTACTTGTAAGAATCTTCACACTCCACAAATGGAACATGATGCATTTGGATGTGATGTCTAATATTGTTCTGGAGAGGTTCTCCTGAAATTTGCTTAGAAAGAAAATGAGAATAGCTACAAGGTAAGAGCTGGTGCAGATTTATTGTTCTTGCTCATATACTAGTACTTATTTTTTAGACTAATCTATATGAATTTAATTTCTGTAAAAAGAAGCCATAGGGTTTTTGGTTATCCCTTTTGAATTTTGGTTGTTTGAAGGTTTTGTTTTTTTTACAAAATTTATCACAATTAATTGTACTTAACTTTCAACTTGTTTCTTTCAACTTGCAGTGTATCACAGTATCATCTACATACACAAGTTTAAAACTCATAATCTAATAAAATAATTATTGCTGTGTGATTGTTGTTCAATTATGGTTTATGTATAGTGTTAAACTATTAACGAATTAGTCGTTTTGTAACTTGCACACCAAGTGTTCAGTGAAATTCCTGAACTGAATTCTTTCTTTTTTGTTTGATTTCGGTTGCGGAATTGTTGTTGTGTTGATATTCATTGTTGTAGCTGGTATTCTAATACTGTCATAAATTTTTGTAGGTTAGAAAATAGTTCCTGGGTGCAGCCCAAAGGAACTATTTAAACATACATGAAAAGCTTCCTACTGTATCGTAAGGGGAACAAACCTTATCTCTCATTTTCCTAGTTCAAATGAATGTCATTGATGCTTTACAACACATACTTTATTTTCAGGATTGCTACTCTATCTATACTTCTGTCAACATATGCTAAAGTTCTGATGCACTGTCAACCGCCAGACCTTAAACTGCAGAATCAGATATGGGCAATATTTAAAAAGTGAGATATAGCTATGATGTTCAATTTTCCATTGTGACTGTTTGTTGTTTTTATGATGCCATAGGTTTTTCTATAAGCCATTCTCATCCTTTTAGATATGAAAGCTCAATTGAAATTGAAATACAAACGAGCAATTGAATAATTTGCATTGGTAGAAAAGTGCAGTATTAATGGATATATTAGCTGAAATGCCCAAATTCCCTAAGAGACAGGCACTTAGAGTTTGAATCCAACACAACAAACACTTTACATGAGAGAGGTATCTTGTCTAACACTGAGTGTTTTCAATAAGTAATTGATGCATGTATCTTGTAGCAACTTTTTAAAGTATAGACAGACCTTTCACTAGTTTTATGTGAAATGAGTTTGTACTATTTATTATTGATATTATCCTGCAAGTGTTTAATATCTCATAGTTTCAATGTTTTCTTGTTTCAGTTTTGATCAGAATACATAATGAGATCCTATTGGATATGGATTTCAGAAATAAATCTTGTCATCCACTTGTTTAGTGATCACATATGGGGAAAATAAGAGGTATGTACTTCAATTAAGAAACATTTGTCCCAACTATGTTATTTACCAACTAAAACTTTTCATGTGAGGGCATTTGGTCTAGTGGTATGATTCTCGCTTTGGGTGCGAGAGGTCCCGAGTTCGATTCTCGGAATGCCCCTTTTTATTGTTTTGAAGCTGTGGAAGTTTGTCATTGTTAATTGTTTAATTCAATATGAATAAGCTACAAATTTATTTTTATATCTGTTTAAGATATGGAAACTGACAAGTAAGTTCAATTTTATTGGTGGAAATACCCGAGTAAGTTCAATTTTCATGTGAACTTTAGAATGGATTTTTCATCACTCTATTATAAAATACATTGTTTATGAAGCCAAATAGATGATAACACACACATGCAGGATATTATGGTTTGAGTTAGTAATTTTTGTATTGTGCTAAAAGAAATTTTTATTTAAAAAGGGTGTAAATTAGCGTATATTTACACCCAATTTTTATTAAAATAGGATGTAATTATGAACGAATTTACACCAAATTTTTTATTAAAGTAGGGTGTAATTAAAAATGTATGTACACCTGGTTTTTATTAAAATATAGTGTAAATAAGAACGTGTATACATCCGATTTTTATTAAAATAAGGTGTAACGAAGAATGTATTTACATCCGATTTTTAATAAAAAATGGTGTAACGTAGAACGTATTTATGTCCGGTTTTTAATAAAAAATGGTGTAACGTAGAACGTATTTATACCTATTTTTTAAATGGGTGTAAATGCGTTAGACATTTCTTACCCGATGAATATACACCTGATTTTTATTAAATTTAATAAAAAAACGGGTGTAAAATAACCTTTTAGAGAGAGAGAGAGAGAGAGGAATCAAAATATTTGTCTAATTTTGAGATATTTGTCTTGTTATTTTTCTTAGGCTCTTCGCAAATTTCTCAAAATGTCTTTTATTTTCGAAGATACATCTCTGAACACATCAAATATCATTTTTATTATAAAAAAGTTTGGAAAGGCATCTCCGAATTATTAAAAGTGAGTTCGAAAATATATTTTCGAACTATACTTACTTCCGGAACCAATGCAACATGAATGAAAACATGACAACAGAATAAAAACAAACCAACACCAAAATCAATATTTCATTAGATAAAATCATTCATTACATAGATAGTCATAAAAATAAATTCAACATTACATAACCATTTCATCGGTACGTTGTAACATAATGATTATATTTTCGACGGATCTTTGAATGTTTGCATCCACTTCAATCAGACCCTTTGATTCATAACAGAGAAAAATACTCCACGTTCAAGGTTGATAAAATGGACCTTCCCTTCGTTGTCAAACAAGGGTGACTGATACTCGAGTTTGACAACTCTATGATTTTCTAGAAAGCGCAACCGAATATTCAGTTTGGATATCAGTGACCCTAAACGGAACCGGTGGTTTCTAGCCATTGAAATATACAAATGAATGGTGGGGATATGAACTCATTCTCTTTGGTTGTAGTGTGTAGGTGCACCAAATTAAGGTTGAGACACGCCCTATTTATATAAGTATTGAGTCACTTTGGACCTCAAAAAACTTATCTTGTATTAGATAAAGTTTCAGAAGGGCAACTCCAATTTTTTTCTTAGAATGTATTCGAAGATGCATTTCAAACTAATTTTTTTAAGAAAACTATATTTAGTGCGTTCTAAGATAAATCTCTGAATTTATTCAAAAATATTTTTAGATTTTCATATATACAATCCTTAAACAAGGGTGAGATGAGAAATTGCCAAACCCAAATAATAAATCTCTTACAATAGGTCCATGACAAAGATGTACAAACATCATAAGTCAATATAAAAACATTCTTGAAAGATATATCATACACCAAACATACCCGTTTTCCATTTGATATGATTATCTTTAATTAGTAGCTTCCATATTTCACCAAAAAAGTAAAGGATATGAAATTTCCCAACTTGCATATCTTACCCTTTTTGGTGGAATAATCTGCCATTATCTTACCAAAACCAGCTAAATATCTCTATCATTATTGTTATGTGCTGGAAAGTTTTTTTCAACTTGTTAATGGGCCCGGTTATTAGTTTGGAAGTATTTGATATTTTCTACCAAACTTCATATAAAAATCAACTTGGAATATCCTTTTCTTTGTGATTTTGATATCCACTTTACATGTAGCCTAACTTGTTGACCCTATTAAAGTAAATTCTTAATTGTCTAAATTTGATTTGACTTAAAGGTCAAGGAAGTTAAATATACGTTTCTTGAACAAATTAGTCGGAAGGAATCTAATATCAAACTAGTCTCTCTCTATATAACTAGTATTACTAATTAATTTGTTTTCTATAAAATAATTAATTTACTTTTACAAAAAAAATGAATAATTTCTAACAACATTAAATTTATTGATATTTTCAAATTTCTAAATCAACTTTTAGATTATTAAATTGAAGAGTAACTAAAGAATTGTTAAGTGTCTATGGACAAAGATATTTTTATTGTATCTTAAAAGAAACTGTTTAAGGGATACAAGTCAAGATAATTAGACAAATACCCAATCGTCGTAGTGCAGGCCGTCCAAATCAAATATTTATCCTAAGGTGTGAGTCTTTATGTGGTCGTCGCATTGGGGTTTGGACTTAACCGCCCAAACCCAAAAAGTATAGTATATGACATGTTTAGATCCAATAAAGAGAAGCACATTAATTGCCTCCCCGCGATCATAGAAAGGAGTCTAGTCTTCCCACTCCCCTTCCTTGAGCCAAAAGAAGAGGGACTCGCTAATCCAAGCTCAAGAGCCCCATATCTATACCTATGGATAGAAATAGGTTAGGCCGAGTTAGTTTTGATAAATTTATTTTATTTGAACATTTTCAATTAAGCAATTCAACTAATGTTAAAATAGACTAACAAATTAAAAGATTAATTAGACTAGATGCTTATTTGCATTAACTTATTCAACTTTACCTATTAACATATATTTTATGATATTATTTGTTTGAGAGAACTTATGAAAACAACTTATGATATTGTTCATACGGTTTTTTCAGCATATTTTTATAAGTTCTTCTAGACATCTAAAATTTATTTTTGTATTTTAATTTAAAATACAAACACCATATAATGATAAAATTATTCATATTTATTTAAATAGGCCAGCTTGATAGGCTTAAAAGACTTTTTTTGTGGCCTGTGGCCTAGCCTTTTTTTAACTAAATAGACTTATAAAAATGCCTGAGTCTTTTCTATTTTAAAAAAAGTCTGGTCTGTCCTGGGCCTATATATGCTAGCTTGTAGGCCCCTGTTATTGGCCTGACCTATTTCCACCCCTATATATACCCCGTTGAGGAAAGGGTAAAGGACACCATAAATTCTCCCAAAAAAGGCATAAAAGAGGTCTTCGTACTCTTTAGGAGGGTGAGCTCTTAACACATCTCATCCCTTGAAACCACATACAATACTACACAAACATGGCTACCCCCTCACTATACTTTTTTAGCCAGTACAATTGGCATCCACCGTGGGCCCCTAGTAAACTGGCACATACCACTTTCATAATCAATGGCCAACTCGGTTTCTACTTCCTTAATCATCTCCAAGAAGGTGAACAAGTGAGCAACAATGTCAGTCGAAAGTTGTGTGTGGCTTAGTGGTGAAGGCTTGGATCTTAAGGGTGTGCTCTCCTCAAGGTCTCAGGTTCGAATTCAACTAGGCACAAATTGCTTATTAAAAAAAGCATCTCCACCGACGACCATGATACCATATCAGAGATGTGTGCCTCTATGGATAATTTGTGTCACCATAATCGAACTTTGAAAGATAGTGTCCTTATTCTCCATAAGCGCCAACATGAGACATATCCCACTAAGCAGACTTGCATTTTGGATACCCAACCTCTCTCTAAGGAGATTTGGGGGGGGGGCACATGCCAAAAAGTTTTAAGCCATATTCACTCGCAAAATTCGATGGAAAAAGTGATCCTCATGAGCATTTCACCTCCATTAATATGTAATGGAGACCATCGGGGTCTCATACTCTTTTAAGTGCAAGCTCTTTTTTAATACTTTCAGGTACGTCACGTTGAGGTGGTAGATAAACTTGTCGTGATTATCAATAACTAGCTATCAAAACTTGGTAAAGAAGTAAGTCCATCGTTTTTAGCAAGCTGACAATGGAAGATGTTTACCACCTGCCTATTTAATATTCATCTGGGCTATTCTGAATCCTTAAGAGAGTATCTCACCCGGTTCAATGAGGCGACTATCAAGGTCATCCACCCAAACATATTAAGTTTCCAGCATTTTAATGAATCTCTTATTCACAGACTTGTCGCTTCCACGTATAATTAGTGACGAGCATCAAATGTTACATAAAAGGTGAGAAGAACAACTCGGAGAAAAGTTTATAGACGTCAAGGAGAGGACATATGACAATCCTGATTTATAGCTCCAATAATTCAAGAGCCATTATACCTTACATGCTACGGACATGGCGGCTTTCAAGAAGAACGGGAGGCCTACGGAGAAATTTATGCCCCTGAACACTCGCCTAGAACATATATGGCGCAAAGTCCTTCGTACTTATGATATTCCTCTTCCTTCAACTCCAACTCTGACATTATAAGACTTGAGTAGAGCAGATGGTGTATATATCATAAGGTCAAGGGCCACCCTGTAAAATATAGTTACCACCTCAACAAGAAGATTGTACGTCTCTTCCAAGAAGACCACTTGAAAACCTACGTTCGAGGTAACTCCTACCAGCCACCGGATGACTCGAGATATTAAAGGAGAGATCTCACCCGAAGTCCTAGATCTAAGAAGGGAAATGAGTCAAGTAGAGGAGATGACGACATACATGTGTGTCATACCCTAAACACTATAACATGAGGGTTTGATGGGGCAGAGAAACTAGCTATGCTCATAGGAGATATGCATGCCAAGTAATGACCATAGAAGGTTCGCCTGCATTCCCTAATTTAGGTGCGAAAGAAACCATAGAGTCTGAGATCACCTTTTCTACGAAGGATGTCGTTGGAATACATCATCATCATAAATATCCCATGGTAATAATCATAGGGTGTGACGATTGGGAGATCAAGTGTATGTTAATCGACCAAAATATTTATACATACATTATCCATTGGGATGAATTGGAAAGGCCTCACCTAGATTGAGACGATCTTATAGCTTTCCAAGGTTCATTAGTTGGTTTTTTCAATGAAGATGTGTAGGTACAAGGCTACATAACCATAGAAATTATGTTTGGACTGGAGGAAAGTGGAATATGATCAAGGTAACATACCTCAAAATATATGTCTCTTACGAAGGATCTATTAGAAGTCGCTCAATCTATGTTGTACCTATGTACCCGTTGTCCAACATGTTTTGGGTTGACAAAGGTGAACATGAGACCACCCGAAGGTGCTATCAAGACAATCTGAGGCTTAAAAGGAGACTATAGTTGTGGCCCATACTCAGTAGTCATATGCACATGAAGTGAATATTGCAGATATGGGGTCAATATCTGAAGGGAGAAAATGACGTCTCCTTAAGAAGAAAATCTAACCATATTATTTTATAAAAGAGTGGGAGTATCAGGTAAGGAGGCCATAGAGAACTCTAAGATTTTGATAGGTTTAGTGTCGTGTTTCACTTAGTTATGTTAACAATTTGGATAATTATGCAAAGGTGTTCCCTCTGCCAATTGTGTAACATATTTTAAAGATATGTTTTGTTTATAATAATAGGGTGACACTCTTTTCCCCTAAGTGGGTAGGTTTTTAATGATTCGTCTCACCCTCTTTATAAATTGGTGTATACCTTTATTTGAATTTTGCATGATATATACAAGTTAAACACCAAAACTTCTATGAAGTATCTTTGTTTCCCATAAGGATATTGAATGTTAGAGCTTCAATGAAGTATCCTTGTTATACACAAGGCTATTGAATGTTGGAGCTTCAATGAAGTATCCTTGATGCCCATGACGCTATTGAATGATGGAACTTAAATGAGGTATCCTTGACGCCCAATAACTATTGAGTGCAAGAACTTCAATGAAGTGTCCTTTTCGCCCACAAGGATATTGAACACCAGAGCTTCAATGAAGTATCCTTGTCGTCCATGAGTCTATTAAAAAGAGGAACTTCAATGAATTATACTTTCCATCTAAGAGGATATTGAACGTTGGAACTTCAAAGAAGTACCCTTGTCACCTAAGAGGCTATCGTATACGGGAACTTCAACAAAGTACACTTACAACCTAATGGAAATCAAATGTTGGATTCCAAAAGAAGATTTTGGTTGACCTCTAAGGACGTCACACAATAAGCCCTAAGCATACAGTAATTATTAGGATCCTTTAATAGGACTCGGTTTCCCTAAGGCTCACTCGGGAAATGTACATCAATAAAATAAATCAACAGACAAGAAATATAAGCAAATTTCTAAAAGGTGCAAAACATTGTATTAATAAAGCCCAGGAGGGAGAAGATTACAAATTCCCAAGAGGTAAGAGTGATTTAAAAAAAATAAAAAAAATCCCCTAGTGTGCTATTACTTAAACTACTAAGTTCGTGATGACAGAATTCAAAGAAGAACTATTGGCCACCTTCCCGAGGTCGCCCTTCTTCTAGGATGATCTTCTGGAAAATAATTTCCTCAGTAGGAATCCCATTCTCCCCAGCATGGACACCTTTGGGAGATCATATTTTTTAACAAGCTAGCTATCTCAAACCACTTTGAGTAAGTTCATATTACTTACACTACTACAAAACATAACAATGCCAAAATCATCATGATTTTCCCAAACACCATGGTGACACGTATAAACTATTGCGTTAACATGTTTTTTTTAATATTTTTTAATTAAAAATTTTAAGGGTATAATAACGGTTAGTGTTAACACTGTGGTGATACATTGAAGCTTTCATGGGTTCGAACCTCACAGCTCTCAAATAGTTTATTACTTTGACGTTAACGCACACCTTTTCATTTTTACTTATATGTAACTAAATAATAATAGAAATATCACTATGGTTGTTTTGTAAAACCGTTGTTACACACATGTGCTTCTTTATATATTTTAAATACTAAGTATCCATTTTACGACTGAAAAAAGAAACAAGAAAAAAACCCTAACACCAACGTCGTCGTCATCGTCAGGAAGGAAGACAACAACACTGACACAATATTCTCCTTTATGATACGTAAAATATTTTCGAAGTTGTTGTTGTTTAGTTTCTTTTCAATATCGCATTTGAAGACAAAGTCAACCAAAGGTGTTTCAATGTCTTTTTCTACTGTAAAATCTCGATCTGGAAATTTATGTGGTTGTGATGGTCGTATGGTTTCATACCAATGCAAGAAGGAGAAAAATAAAGGAAGGCTTTTTTGGAGATGTCCATTTTGGAGGAGTTATGAAACATGTAATTTGTTCATATGGGATGAATACATGGGATAAAGGAATGGAAATTAAGATGAGAGCATTATGAAGTCAGAGTTGGAGATGTCCAATTTTGAAGTTTATGTATGAGGATTCAAAGAAGAAGAACAAGAATTTGAAGAACAAACTTAAATCAGAGAGATTTTATGGAAATTTGAAGATGTTATGCTTTCTTTTCCCCTTTATGTTTAATGTTTAATTTTTTATGAAATGTAATAGTTGAAGTAGGGTTTGAATTCCATTGCTTATGTTGAAAATGCAGATGCATTGAACTTGACAGGAATGCAACTAAAAGACGTTTTCTTACGAGTAAGTTCATTCCAAACTGTTAAATTTTCAATTAGTTATTTGTTAGTTAGTATATTAGTTGATAGATTTAAGCTAGAGAAAGTTTAGGTTGATAACCTAGAGAAATCCCTAGAGTTGATAAACTTTCATTGCATATAAACTTTCATTACATAAACTTAATCAAATCTAAATCCTCTGGCTGAGAGGAAGTTTGACCAATCATAGTTAGCATCATCATCATTAGATGAGAAAAAAATCACCTGCCTTCTCAACCTTTTTCTTCTTCTTCTTCTTCTTCTCCTCACCCCGAGAGCTCCCAAGTACATTTCTGTTGTACAAGACCGACTTCTTTTCTAATCTTGATTCTAAGGATGGTTTTGCACCACAACACCCTCTACACCAACAACATTTTTATTCTCAACATTGTTGGTAGCTTGATCAGGAGAACTCATTTTAATTCCTTTAGATGAATTTGGTTTTGTGTTCTTCCGCTTTTATATTATTTCTTCTGATTCTTCATCTTCTCTTGGAAGTTAGAAATATTTCACGCATGTCAATCTAGTGTTCTCATTATTGGTTCTTTAATTATATTCGCTTTCTCTTTTATTGGAAGCTGGAAAGATTTCTTCCTACCTCGAGTTGTTAAATGATTACATCACCTTGTTTTTTTCAAAATTTAACTTTCATTCTTTGACATTCCTTCTTACGTATATTTTGATGTAATAATGGTTTTGATATCAGTTTACAAATGATGTATTGCTGATTCTGGTATGATACGTTTGAAATTTATTGATAAATAATATCACAGTGGTTATTACTCTTAACTATTGTTATAGGATGCGCGCTATTCAATTTACTACAATGGTCACTGGACCGTGATTGAAAGTAACACATATACAAAATACGCTACATAACAACGCCTAGACCTGCGTGATTATATACTTAATCCAACCGTTCTTAAAAGCCCTTTTCATAGCAGTGTTAAATCCGAATTAGAATAGAGGAAGGCTACACGTTTCTTGGCCCACTCAATAAAATGGTAGAAACTATCCATTTGCTCATCCTTGTAGGTAGACAAATCATCCTCCAACTTCTTCTTAAAGAGGAAGGAGACTTCTAGAGATTATTTTAGGGTGTTATCCGACATGTAGAGCCTTTGGGCCTCTTCATCTTCTTTCTTAAGGGATTATTTGAGTTTCTCTTAATAAGTGCTTCTACACATCTCGCTCCTTAGTCATATTTTTACTGATTCATGCTCCTGAGTCAACATTTCCTTTGTGGAAATTAGATTAACTTGCAAGTCTCCCACACGCCTATCCATCTATGTATAAGCCTTATAAAGTAATCACTATAGCATCAGGCCCCTCAGCATGTGGTTCTCCACCATTTTAAACAGTTTATGAGGTCCCAACCAACTGATATTTTAAAATTCATTGGGAAAGTCTTTATGGAAGGGGAGTCAGGTGTTGGCATATTTTGGTGCATCGAAGGCATCGTTTCACACCTAGGGCAGAAATTTTTTGGACGATTCATCATGAATTGGCAATCCCTCATGTTGCTCACCCTCCTCCTCATCTTCAAGGTTGAAAATGATCTTGTCCTTTAGAATGAAGGCCAAAGAAGAACATCCACCAGACCCCTCTGGCTTCATGAATTTGAGTGGACATGGCTTAATAATGGCACTCCCCCCATCGCCCTTTTTGCTTCCTTTGGTGATAAGGACGCTTGAATGACTTTTGGGATTGTCAATCAAATATTCGTTATGTACCACCTTCTTGGTCAAGTGAATCTTCCTTTCAACTACCAGGATGAACAACGTCTTTTCTGTAAAAAAGAAGAGAATGTGATAAGTTATGGGGGCGCATAAACATTATTAAACTACAAAAAAACATAATTATAAAATTAGTCAGATACTTATCGATCTTGTTATCATCCCCTAATCTAACTCTATAATTTTCCTAGATCTCATAACAGAGAACTCATCCAGGAAATGAACCACTCCCTTTTGGTAATGGTGAGATAATCAAAGTTATATCTAGTGATAGCCTTTGGTTATTTAGTCCAAGACATATTAAAACAAGGGGCCCCATCCTCCCAAGTTATGACCATGGAGACCATATCTCGTCCCCTCACCCTCACAAAATTATCCTTTCAATTCTTGTAATAGTTGGAATAAGGCTTGAACAAATTCCTTCCAGATAGGGCACAAAAAGTCACCCAACATCCTCTCAATTTGATCTTGGTTCCATAAAACTAAAAGAAATCCCTATGGTAGGATTGGCATCCAATCACTGACGTATGATCTCAAAAGCTCTAATGAAGGCCCATTTGTTCAGAGAAATATGGGAAGGAACTATATTGGTAGTGTCTATAACCTTCAATTTGAATAGGGTGAAGAGGACTAAAACCCCGTAATCTTGAGTGACACAGAGGTGCAAATAGAAAAAAATGAATGGGCAAGTCAAGTGGGGCAATCATGTTAGGCGTTCCTCTTTAGAACAAGCTTCCATAACAACATCTCCCTCACCGCCCATGCTAGAAAGGCTAATGTGTCTCCTAAAAGAAGCCATCATTTCCTCACAAATATAATGGGTCTCAAAGTCTCAAGACTTGTGTGCTTAAGAATGTTGGTCAATGGCGGAGCTAGGGCTCTAGCTCAGGGGGTGTAAGGTATTAAAATAATAATAATAATAATCATATCTTTTTCAGAGATAAATATTTTAATTTATTATATATTAAAATTATATATATATATATATATATATATATATATATATATATATATATATATATATATATATATATATATATATATATATATATATATATATATATATATATATATATATATATATATATATATATATATATATATATATATATATATATATATATATATATATATATATATATATTGATCTTACTGGTGACCAGAAACTATAATCGGTCGATATCTGCGTCTGTAAGACTGGAATCACGGAGGAAGGGGTGTACCTACAAGACACTCTGATACTCAAGTAAGTAAGAGTGAAAAGAGATATTAGAGAGAATATTGGGTTTTAGAAGTGAGTATTGAATACACGACCCTCATAAGTGTGAGGGTTTATATAATATCCTTGACGCTTAGCCATTGGTTTCTATTAGGCCCCCAAAATAGGTAACTGCCAGGATCTCTATGCGAAAGCAAGAATGGGCAGCTAGTTCTTGTTATCTTAGGAAAGATGCCCAAAACTAGCTGTTGTAACAGGCAGAGGTGCAATCACAGGAAGGCGTGGTCTTGTCGTCTCTAGGGCCACACGACCAAGCGACTAAAGCTGTCAGGCAGAAGGAAAATGTGCCCTTCGCTAGCCCTAGGCTGACTGGGCCAGTGCTAAAGGGATGTCCTAGAGCATGAGTTGATTGGGAAGTACCTAGTAGATGGCCCAGTACAGAACATGATCCCCAAGTTGTTACTTCTAGGAATAGAAACGATGACTTAGAGTAAGCTCGTGCACCAAGGAGGAAAATGTGACGTCGGTGCCTGTTGTTTGAGACAGGGATGTTTCGTGATTTCTTTGAGGATGTGATCGTGTGAGAAACACAAGTAGTCTTCTGTGTACGGCATTCGGGGAGTCGGAAAGCTGGTGGAATTCGAAAAAGGAAGTGTGTCACGCCTGTCTAGAGCCACGTGCCATATTAAATGCATAATGATGGCTAGGGTTCAATGATGATTGTTTGCTTCCCTAGGCCTCTACACGCGCGCACGTGACACTGATCTGGGTCTATAAGTATAAAAAGAGGAAACTTAATTTTAGTATTCAATTTTCTTTGCTCTTGTTTGCTCTCAGCTCCTTGTTCATCATCATTTTCGCCCACCTCCATAGCAGAACCATATTTGTCCACCGTCTCGGTCTCATCTGACAAGTAAGTTCCATTTTCACCTAGCTTCGCATTAGGTTTTAGCTTTAACTCTTAAAAATGCATGTTGGTAGGCGAACTTTGTTAGCGTAAGTACTGTTACAGTGGTGGTTTGCGTTTGACGGTGGCCAAGCCATCTTCGGATGCCGACACTAAGGGAGTGTGCAACGTTAAGTTAATATTTTTGTATTTTGGGTGGATCTGCACCATTGTTTCGACGACAAACAAGCTTGTCATCGCCACGACTTATGAATTTTCTGACATTTTTTGGGTTAGTATGAATTTTCCGACGAACCTCATTAATTTTCTGATGAGCTTCATGTTAGGTTCAAAGTCTAGTCATTGGGGAGTTTCTTCCCCGTGGGAGCTCAAAGGGTCTTCCAGTCGAGGAGGATAAATCTCCTCATCGGGGAAGATTTCCTTGCTCTCGTTGCTATTGAGTAAGGGCTTTAGTCGAGAGTAATTTCCTCGTGCCTTTTCACGCCCTTTCACTTGATTAGAGATGGAAGGATGGATTTGATTTGATCGTCGAATTCACTTCCCCCCCTGCTTTTCAGGTAAAAAGAATGGCTAAGAACACTAAAAAGGAACATCTGGTCAACCCCAATGAATTTACCAAGGAGAAATGGGTTGCGAGCGAACCTTTAGAAATAGCTTGCTTTTTGCTGAATCTCCTGATGAGGCGTTTACCGTCGTGTCCGAGGTTGCGGACCCGCCTGAACCTGAAGCTGACTGGGTGGTCCATTATCCTACGGAATACGAGTGAATATGCTCAGAGTTTGAAATTGATCAGTTCCCGATGTATGAGTTTATATTCAAGGAGTTAGGGCTTCAGATGCCCTTTATGGACCTTCAGGTGGCCGTTTCAACCATCTAGTTCTAGTGTCTTCTTAATTACATCCCAACTCGATAGCCTTCCTTTGGGAATTTGAGATTGTATGTCAGTATCTTCAGATTAGGGCCACAATCCTCTTGTTTTTCTACTGCTTCCACCTTCAGCACTGGTCTTCGGATGGGAAGTACTACTGGATTTCTTTGAAGCAATCGAAGAGGTTGTTTAGGGCATTCTCTGATTCTGTCCAGACGTTTAAGGACGAGTATTATCTTGTTCGGCCAGTGTTGACGATGACCATTACTTATGTCTTTGATCGGGAGCTCATATATGGGCCAAATGGGAATCCCTTGCTCAACGAACGGGGAAGGGAAATGAAGCAGTTGGTCTAGAAGTTTTGCTTTAGTTGGACTCGCGACCATTTCAAAAGGGGTACCAAACATTATACTGTCAAGTCGGGCTAGCTGGATGCTGAGGACCAGGCTAGTTATAATAAGTTGGTCGCTTCTGTTGAAACTTTTACCCCTGCTCAGTGCAGACTAAGAGAGGGGATATTATTGTTGATTGAAAAGGGGATCCCGTGCTCGAGGCTTTGTTCATTAACACAAAAGGGCTCCTTGAGTTTGATACTCTCGAGGACGCTATAGTGCTCTTAGGTAGTCGTTTTCTTGTTGGTTTGTTTGTGTTTATCTTCCTTGTTTTACTGATCTATGCTTGTTTCTTGTTGTATGTAAAATGTCGAATATTCTGGAGCGTTTGTTCAGGGTGGCAGCAACCAACAAATTGAAGCAGTTGAAGAAAACTCATATTCATAAGAGTTGTCTAGGTGGTGCCGCGCTCCCGCCCCCGACTGGGTCGGGACCTCCTCATCCACCCTCGTTGGTGAGCAGTCTTCTCCTAAGAAAGTGACTTTAGCCAAGATTTTGTGATAGAATGTTGATGTAACTTTTGCAATGTTGAATGCTTGGAGATTAATTCGTTTGATCACTTGTGCGAAGCAGCTTCTGTAGAGTTTTCTTATCGCTTGCATGGTTTTGAAGGGGCAATGAACCTTCTCTGTTAGGTATCATCATGGCTTCACTTTTATTCCCCATTTCTGCACTTTACCGCTTTCTGATGCCATGAGAAGTAGGGTAGAGATGTATGATGGGGATCTTTGTTGTTGATCATGTCAGGAACACCTCTGGTTTATTTAAAGGCCCGTTTAGGGCAATTCCGCATTGTGTGCATTCTGTGTGCTATTTGTGTTTGTTTAAAACCCTACCTTTGAAGTAGGTATTCCGCATGTGTGTTTATATTTGTGCCCACATATGTACAGATGATAAGTCCTGATGGGAAGGCGAGCGAGGAGGGTTCGCAATCAACCCCCTTAATTTTGTTCGTGTCATCCTTAGCTCGTGACGCACTACGATGCTTCAAAGTTGTGCCTGCATTTGCTATCGAGTCGTCAAGTGGGGAAGGGTTTTGCAATCAAACCTCCACTGTGATACAGTGGCAGAACCGACTGTTAATACTGGTTTGCGTTTTTTGTTCACAAAATGTCGCGGTAAGCAAGAGTCGCCACCGACTTTTATTTTATGCAATCAGGAAAAGGAAAAAGAATAGAAAAAACCTTTTTCGAGATGTTTCTGAGTACGAGGGGTAGATTATAGAAAGAGAAGGTGTTAGCACCCTTTCTATCAATGGTTTTCCATGGGATCTTAGGTACTTGCTCATTTTGAAATTTCTTGTGTGTGCTTGTTTTGAAAAGTTTTGTTTTACTTCGTTTTAACCCTTGTTTCTGTCCTCAAGAGTGTTACAAAGTTGTTTTTGAAAACTTTAGTTTGAAAAGTGTTTGGTGGGAAAAAGTTTGTTTGTTTGAGCAAGTACCTAGGAACTAATCTACCTACTCGAAAAAGACTGTTTGTTTTCCTTTAGACAACGCTATCCCATTATTGAGAAATAGGTAGCATCGTCGTTGGAGTTTTAAGGGACATTCGAAGGGACGAAATGGTCTCTGAAGGTAACAAGTAAGGATACCTTAGCATTTCTAAGGGACCGTCATCATATATTCGTAGGCAACATCGAGGGACAAGATCATTTCTTGTAGGCAACTCGAGGGACGTTAAGAGACTATGATCTTTATGATGACTTTTAGATTGAGGGTCTTTTGCTAAGATATCTCTACGTTCGAGGGACATGACCATTGTTTTCCGAGGCAACCAAGTGAGGCAAACCCTAGGAGTGAGCATGTGCATCTGTTTGATTTCAGTTATTTAATCTTTGCACAATTAAGGTGATCTACTGTTTTAATTTTATTTGTCTTTTTCATGCAAGCCTATTATCATACATCTAAGCAGTTTATAGTTTGCGGAATTAAAAGCAAGAAAGTTTAAAGTCCTAGCTATTACAAGGCTTTTGCAGATACATAATTATTTTGGATTTAAAATAAAAATGCGGAATTTAAACCCTAATTACTATTACAACCTCAAAACAGTTACAATAATAATAAAAGGAAATTAAAAAAGGCGTGCGGTGAATTAAATGCGAGAATAATTTAGGAAACCTAAAAAATCTAATTGAAAAATGATTTAGGTTAGTTTTTTTTGAGAAAAATTAATTAGGTTATGTACAAAATAAAAACCTAATTTCTAATTAATTTAAATTATAAAAAAAAGAATTAAATTTGCCTTAAATTAAATTAAACTAATTAATTAAGGAAATAAAATATTTTATGAAAAAAATGATTTTTATGTTTTTTTTGATGATTTTTTGATTAAATAAAAAATAATGTTTTTTGGTGTTATTTTAATAAAGGAAAATAATTAGTAAAGCAGTTAAAAAAAATTAAAATAGAAAAGAAAAGAATGGGCCTGTGTTGTGCCAGCTTGAGAGTGCATCATAGTCCTTCATTGTTTGAGGCGTTGGATGTGATTTATTGATACATCCAATGGCCAGATGGTGGTAGCGCATGGTAGGCGTTTTGGATGATGATACATTGAATCTGTAGAAACAAAGTAAGAAAACAAAATTTGTTGGGATGGTTAGTTGTATATGTAATAACATAAATAAAATATAAAGGAAATAAAGTGGTATTTCCCAAATGCGCGCGTGATTCAAATCACCCAATAGGATTCTTCCACCTAATTGTCTTCTTTCCCATAACTATTGTTTTTGGCCACACTTTTACCTACAGTCGTTTCCGTCGCTAAAGGCTATAGTGACGGATTTTGTTCGTAGCCATAAACCTGTAAAATTCAAAAAACACAGCACAAGCAGAATAAATTCAAACCAAAGACATGGATCAATTGAAAATCATCTTCTAAGCATGATAGTACCCCTAATTTTGTCCAATTTTGCCTTTATATAGATTTCCCAATTTGGGACCTCAAAACCCTAACAATGGCATCATGTCATTCCTGCACTTAAACTTCAATCAAACCAATCAAAAACATTGCAAATATGACAGCAAGCATGGATATATGATCAAAACATGTTTATGATGGATAAATCATTGAAAATGAATCTTGAAAAAAGATGCAAACCTTGGCATTGTTAGGCGTGATTTCTGAAGGTTTTAAGGCTTGAGGATGATTGGAATGGCTTCAGAACACATCCAGGAACAAATTGTTGGCTTTGGAATTACTTGAAACGATCCATGGAAGAGAATACAGTCTGCACTTTTTCTTCCAAAATTTGCAATTTCTTCCCCTTGTTTTCACGACCCCAAACCTTTTTTTTTTGCCTTGAGAGTGTTATGTCCTTATATTGGAATGAATTAGGTCAATTAAAAACTAATCATATCTTTGCAAATTATGGAGATATTTTCCAATCAATTGTCTCTTGTACAATTTTTTTCATTTGCTAGCTGCTCATGGACTCATAATATGCGCATAAAATCAAATCTTTGATTTTATTTGATTATTCTACTATTTAAATTGATTTATTTTGATTTAAATGGATAAAAAATCAAAATAAATAATAAAAACAATAAAATAATAGGTGGATAAGCTCAGGGGTCGTGGGCCATCTTAGCAACAATTTTCAAACAAGAAAACATGGGCCCATTTGGAAAAAAGTCACTTTGATCAATGTTGACTTCATGCACATTTCCAAAAATTGGTCAATTTTGACAATACATATCTCCCTCAATTTTAACCCTAGAGAGGTGTTCTTAGACTTTTTAGAAATCTTAGGATGTCCCCTAAACAACCCTTTTGGTTTCATCTCAATTGGGTCTTCCATGTTCATGTAAGAATCTTTGACCCAAAAGGTGTTTTTGTTGACTTTTCAAAAGGACCTATAATGTAAAAATTCATATCTTTTGATGAGTGCATATTTTGAGCTTGTGGACTGAAGATGAATCGTAGGGAATTGCATCCTCTTAAAAATGAGCCTTGTATGGAAAATTTATGATAAAGTATGAGGAAGTTATGCTTGGTCAAAGTTTGGTTGACTTTTCCTGAGAAACCCTAATTTAGCAACTTTTGGGTTTTGATGAATTTGGGGCATTCCTTGAGGAATCATGATCAACCCTTGATCAAATGATGAATTTCACTTCAAAATTTTGATGTTGACCAAAAATCTTGAAGTTTGACTGTATGTGGGCCACAGTTGATTTTTGACCTAATATAGTCGATTCTCAAGCATCTGAGCAGTTGACTGAGCAAACTTCTTGTGAAAGGCATGAAACTTGACATGGATGATCTTGGGAACATATTAGGATCATGGAGAGCATATGAGGTCTTTGGAGTTCACCTATCTTGATGGAAATGGAAACCCTAATTTGAGACACACTGCCTTAGGAGAGAGTTTGTCTTGTCAACTCTTGGGCAAACTTGAGCAAATTGAGGATCTCTAGGAGTACGTATTGAGTAAAATGAGAGGGAAAATTTTGGGGTGCAACAGCTTCCCCTGTTCAATCTTCTTAAACCTGAGGATGTAGATTGGCTTATATGCCTTTTGTGATCTGAAGGTGGAAGATGATTGAACACTAGAGTGCCCAGAAATTTGCACTCGCATGAAGTGGTACTTGATTTGTGATATCGGAAATGGGCTTAGAGATGCCATTTGGAAGTTTCTAGAGAATCGTCGGAGATGGGCTTAAAGATGCCATCTGAAAGTTGCTAGAGAATTGTCGGAGATGAGCTTAAAGATGCCATCTAGAGGATGTTGATTTCCTGAGATATTACTTTGATGAGAGTCCCTGCTCCCGTCGTTGAAGAGGAGTTTGCTGAGGAATGTTGGTATCTGAATAGAATTTTAGGAGCTTTAGTTGTCCATTACTCTAATGGGGAATTAACTCCGGAGGTGAACTGCATATCTGGTCAATGTACAGGCTGTATCATGACTTATTGGGGAAAGGTGAAATTGACCGAAACTGGTCAGGTCCAGGTTTACCGTGTTGTAAGCTGTCGTCTGGATGCAAGAGAAAAGAAACCTGATGGTAAGGTTATGAGAAGGAACCTGGATAGTAGGGTTTCTTTGAAATGAATGCCCTGGATAGTAGGGCTTATGGGAAGGAACCTGGATAGTAGGGTTTCTTTGAAATGAATTCCATGGATAGTAGGGCTTATGGGAAGGAACCCGGGTAGTAGGGTTTCTTTGAAATGAATGCCCTGGATAATAGGGCTTATGGGAAGGAACCTAGGTAAGGTTACTTCGTGAGGAGTTTAGGTAAAACTGCATCTGAACCGAGAAGGAACCTGGGTAAGGTTGCTCTGTGAGGAGTTTGGGTAAAACTGCATCTGAACTGAGAAGGAACCTGGGTAAGGTTTCTTTGTGAGGAGTTTGGGTAAAACTGCATCTGAACTGAGAAGGAACCTGGGTAAGGTTGCTTTGTGAGGAGTTTGAGTAAAACTGCATCTGAATTGAGAAGGAACCTGGGTAAGGTTGCTTTGTGAGGAGTTTGGGTAAAACTGCATCTGAACTGAGAAGGAACCTGGGTAAGGTTGATTTGTGAGGAGTTTGGGTAAAACTGCATTTGAACCGAGAAGGAACCTGGGTAAGGTTGCTTTGTGAGGAGTTTGGGTGAAACTGCATCTGAACCGAGAAGGAACCTGGGTAAGGTTGCTTTGTGAGGAAATTGGGTAAAACTGCATCTGAACTGAGAAGGAACCTAGGTAAGGTTGCTTCAGGATAAGTCTGAGTGAAACTTCAGAAGGAACCTGGGTAAGGTTGCTCGTGATGAGTCCGTGTAGGGCTTTAGGAGGAACCTGGGTAGGGTTACTTCGGGATAAGTCCATGTAAAACTTCGGCAGGAACCTGGGTAAGGTTACTTTGGGCTAAGTCTGTGTAAAACTTCAAGAGGAACCTGGGTAAGGTTACTTTGTGATAAGTTCGTGTAAAACTTCAGAAGGAACCTGGGTAAAGTTACTTTTGGGATAAGTTCGTGTAAAACTTCAGAAGGAACCTGGGTAAGGTTATTTTGTGATAAGTTCGTATAAAACTTCAGAAGGAACCTGGGTAAGGTTACTTTATGATAAGTTCGTATAAACTTCAGGAAGAACCTGGGTAAGGTTACTTTGTGATAAGTTCGTGTAAAACTTCATTCGGAAATGTATGAGAAAGGACCGTGTAAGATTTTTCAGGATAAACCCGTGTGAAGCTGCATTTAGGAGAAACCCGTGTAAGATTGCTTCATGACGAACCCGTGTAAAGCTGCATTTTTCGTGCAGATAATTACTCTGTTTAGTTTCAGGAGCTAATCTTGAACTTGCTGGAAGTTGTTGATGATAACCATCTTTCCTGAAAAGGTACACGATTAATCGTATATGATGCATGAAATGCATTGTATGATGACATTCTTAAAATAAATGAGACTATGCTGTATGCAATATGTATGCGCACGTCATGATATATGAACATGAAATGTTATTGTGACATATCCAAATGGGAAAATAAATCCCTGACCGCTACTGGAGAGTAATGAAAATTGGTTTCCTGACCGTCGTAGAAAAAGTGGTTCTTCTACTTCCGCTGGAGATGGTGAACCGGAGATGACTATGCCGGGGATTTGCCCCTTGTTTACAGATATTCTGCCGAGGATAGACTCTTCTTGAGAACAACTCTGCGGGGGAATAATTCTGTTGGAGAGAGAGGCTTCCGTAGCTGAAGGGATAAACTATGTCGGGGATTGACCTTCTGTATTCAGAGAAATAAACTCTATTCGGGAGAAAACATTATGACCCGCTTGCGATTATGAAATTCGGTCGGGGAATATAGATGTCGGTTCTCTGAAGGAACTTTGCTGGGGAACGTAGCTCCTGTTTGGGGGGAGCCGATGTCAAAGCTTTAGTTGCCTCTACTCTGTAGGGAGTGTAGACGTCACATGGTCGTATGCTGAGGATATGACAATGACTTCGCATCAGGACTTTTCTGCCCCTGTACCTACTGGAGAAAGTACCCACAGAGGCTTTATGGATGCTGATCAGGATGATAAGTCTTCTATTGATAAACAAATGATAAGATGACGGTACATAGTCGTACGCTTCAAATCCCTAACTTTTGCCTGGACCGCCCTTTCGGGTTTTCAGTCCACCGGGATACCCTTTTTTGCCCAAGCCGCCTTTTCAAGTTTTCGACTTGCCGAGTGTACATATCTTTTTTGTTTTTATCCCTAATTTTTTCCCGAACCCTTTTGGTTCGCCGGGATGCCCTTATTTTTTCCTAGGCCAATCAACCTAGCGGGTCTTTGTTCATGCGTAGTATTTTCCGACTATGTCCACGTTCACCGGGTACGGAGATTTGTCACTATCCATAATAGTAAGTGTTTCCACACTACCAGAAGATGTTTGTTTGATCGTACAAGATTCGTTGCTGGAATTCATGTCGAATGCCCCAAGGGATTCAGATGGAGATCTGCCCCTGGTTATTTGGCATCTTTGAGAGATTCCTTGAATCTTGACTTGACTTCCCCAGATGATGGACAATGATCATGCCGTGCCCCTTGGTTGGAAGTGTTTTTCCACTTGAGGTGATCCTTTTTATTGAGAAGGTTTTTGTTCACTAGATATTCGTTATGCGAATTTCTCTGCTGTTGAACAAATAGTCATATGCAAACAATATTATTTTAAGAATGCAAAGCTTATGTCTGTCTTGAAGTTTGAAAATTCATTTTTTAGTAAAACAAGTTTTTCTTGTTGTAAAAGTGTGATGTCAACTCAGGATTTATAGCAAACCTTATAGGAGTCAGGATACCTTTTGTAACAATATGCTTTCAAACTAACCCATGCTTCAGCTAGGACTTTTATGGGTTATAACGTGGTCTGGTTCACGGTTCAAGAAACAAAGGATAAAGGGTCAAAATTTATTTGTACTCACCCGTTCTTCATGATGTTCTTCGATCCTATACCCAGTTAATTGTGCATTTAGATCCCGTTTGAGTCTTTGCTCTGATATTCCAGTGATGGTTCGGATACTGACAGTTTATTTTGAATAGGCAGTCTTTTTTTTTGTTGAGGGTTTGTAGGACCTCTTTATTTTTTATTTTATTATCCCTGTCTTTTGCCTGAACTGTTTCTTTTGTGATTACAGTTAGCGGGATGACCCAGTTTTTTCTTAAGTCTCCTTCATAGGTTTTGACTTAATGGGCTTTTATTTTGAGAGATAATGACTGCCTGTCTTGACGATTATAGGGAACCATCACCGTCTTTTGTTTTGGAAGGACGTCTTTGAAGCCATTCATTGTGCACCTGGATTAACTGAGAAAACTACCCTGCTCCAGGTTATGATTACGGGTTTTAATTTGTGTAAAAGAAAAACTCCTGCTTCTTTGGCTCAAAGGGGTTAACTAGGGATTATCTTCCTTATATCTCCAATGTTTAGGATTTGAAAAAAAAATGCCTGTACATTGTTAGCAGGGTTTGTTCAAAAGCATACCATAGAAATTGTGTTATCATTTTCGTCATCCTCCCTCTAAGGCTTAGAGTTTTTAGTCGAGAGTTGAGTATCACGAAAAGGAAATATAGAGCAATTTAAGCATAATGAAAACAAATTAATTCAAGACAGACATGTGTAATGCATTAATGAAATAATAAAGTTTGACATGACAATAATTGTTCGAATAAGCAAAGAAAATACAACTTGAGAATTCAAATGAACAAAAATGCTTTCAATCCTAGCCATGTTTTGGCAAGGGAGAAGTGATCACGTTGGGGGTCTCAAGAGGGTCTAATTAGATCTCCTTGGCGTCAATCATATTCTGAATCTTGTATTTCAGCGCCCAACAATCGTTAATATCCTGCCCCAGGCTACCAGAATGATAAGCACACCTTGCATCCAGGTTGTAGTTAGGAGAAGAACTCTTAGGGTTCATATGAGGGTTTATCACTGTAATCAGATTCATCTTCAACATGTGTTGCAATGCTTGTGACAATGGAATGTTGATTTAGGTGAACTGCCTTTGAGGTCTTTCCACCCTTGGCTGATTGTTTCATTGTTGTGGTCGTTATGCGCGTGCTGAATTAGAGATCAGCACTGCCCCCACAGATTGACGGTAGTCTGCCTTGCTACGCCCCTTCTGTCCGTGCACATCATTGGCTTCCCTCTTGCCACCAAATGACTTCTTCTATGTACTCGAAGAGGTATTTTTCTGGATCTTACTGCTCTGGATCCCAGCTTCTACTCTTTCTCCAGTCAAAATCAGCTCTGTGAAACCAGCTGAGGAGCTACCAATCAAGTGATTGAAGAACGGACCAGACAGTGTACCAAGGAACATATCCACCAACTTCCTATCAAACAAAGGGGGTTGGACTCTCCCAGCCAAGTCTCTCCACTTCTAGGCATAGTCTTTAAAGCCTTCACTTTCCCCCATGGACATACTCTAGAGTTGAGTATGAGTAGGAGCAAGGTCAACGTTATATTGATACTGCTTGTAAAAAGTAGCAACCAAATCTTCCCAGTTACGGACATTGGTTCCCTCTAGTTGATAGAACCATTCAAGCTGAGTCCCAAACAGACTGTCTTGAAAGAAATGAACCCACAAGTTCCTATCAGTGGTGTGAGGCTGAATCTTCCTGACATAAGAACGAAGATGGAGTTTGGGCAGGACACCCCATCATACTTTGCAAAAATGGGAGCTTTGAACTTCTGCGGGATGACCACTCCCGACACCAATCCAAATTCTTCGAAATCCAACCCAAGTATCCTCTGGACCTCCATAGCATTCAAGCGATCTTCCAACTGCTTGTATCTATCCTCAGTGGGAGGATACTGCTCATCATTGTAGTCAGTATCATTGTCAGAAACTTCAGGACTGGGATCTTTCTCCCTTGTCTCTTCTTCTTGATTCTCCCCTTCCTTAGATGAAGAGGTCAGATCGACTTGTCGCTTCAACGGCCCTCTAATCCTTCTGCCTATATTCAGAATACCGGAAGCCTTCTTCTTTTTCTTTTTCTCTTTTCAGGATGAGGGCTTTCAGATCCTCCTGCCCTTTTGCCAGATTTATGAACATTTGCTGGAACTGGGCGTTTTGTGCCTGAAGGTCCTTGATGCTTTGTTCAGAAGACATTTTTGCTGAAATAAACAACGAAGAAGATGAGAAACCTATAATGGTACCTATAATGATGTGTATGATACGCATGCAATGTTTTCCAGGATCTCGCGGGGTAAACAAGAAACTGTTAGAATTTAATTGCAACTTGATTGAAGAAACTTCGTGTCGTTGAGAGTCCTTCTTCAAGAGTCAAGCCCACCATATCGAGTGGGTCATAGCCCCTGACTCAAATTGTTGAGTTTTGATCTTCTGACAAAATTGGCTAGAGGAAAATAAATCCCCTTGCCCCTTGCTAGACGTTTGGTTCGCCATGACCTACATCATATACCCTTGAGATCCTTGAAATGGTTAGTATGATATGCCATGTTTATGATGTCATAATGTCATGATTATGTTGAGAAATCACAGGTATAACAAGCACAAACAAATCACACCAAGTCCTTAGGTTTAAGGCTTGCTTGAGTTTAAGGTAGTACCCTCTTGAAGTTGGATTGGTTCAGCCTGTCCTATAAATAGTAACCGGGTTCTAAGGGATCTCAATATCACTGACCATCCTTTATCGGGCATTGTCTCAGCTCAAGCAATCTTTTATTGCGGCCGAAATATCCGGAAAGTATGATCTCAATGAGTGTAGCATCGAGTATCAACCAATCCCCAGCTCTATACCGAGGCTGGCTATCTCACTACTTTCTAATGGCCAAGTTTGTTCAGCTAAGGTTCTAAGGTCCGTTAGTGCTTCACGACACCACACGGCGGCCCCGTATTCTCCTCGTTTCCCCACAGAGGATATCAGTACCAACCAAAGTGCCACACCAACACAACCATCGCTTAAACCATATCGGTCTACAACGTACAATCTCCACGATCTATTGTTGTTTACCTAAAAAATTCCCCCAGATCCGGGTGTAGGATCTATAGTAACCCAAACAAAACCCTTTAAGAATAAAATAAACAAGCAAGAAAGCAATTTGAAATGACCTAGATCCTAAGGTAAATCCCACTTTATTTTACTCCCCAGCAGAGTCGCCAGTTCTGTGATACGGTGGAAGAACCGACTATTAATACTGGTTTGCGTTTTTTGTTTGCAAAATGTCGTGGTAAGCAAGAGTCGCCACCGAATTTTATTTTATCGAATCAGGAAAAGGAAAAAGAACAGAAAAAACCTTTTTCGAGATGTTTCTGAGTACGGGGGGGTAGATTATAGAAAGGGAAGGTGTTAGCACCCTTTCTATCCATGGTTTTCCATGGGCTCTTAGGTACTTGCTCATTTTGAAATTGCTTGTGTGTGCTTGTTTTGAAATGTTTTGTTTTACTTTGTTTTAACCCTTGTTTATGTCCTCAAGAGTGTTACGAATTTGTTTTTGAAAACATTAGTTTGAAAAGTGTTTGGTGGGAAAAAGTTTGTTTGTTTGAGCAAGTACCTAGGAACTAATCTACCTACTCGAAAAAGACTGTTCGTTTTCCTTTAGACAACGCTATCCCATTATTGAGAAATAGGTAGCATCGTCGTTGGAGTTTTAAGGGACATTCGAAGGGACGAAATGGTCTCTGAAGGCAACAAGTAAGGATACCTTAGCATTTTGAAGGGACCATCATCATATATTCATAGGCAACATCGAGGGACAAGATCATTTCTCGTAGGCAACTCGAGGGACGTTAAGGGACTATAATCTTTATGATGACAATTAAATTGAGGGTCTTTTGCTAAGATATCCCTACGTTCGAGGGACATGACCATTGTTTTCCGAGGCAACCAAGTGACGGATTTTGTTCGTAGCCATAAACCTGTAAAATTCAAAAAACGCAGCACAAGCAGAATAAATTCAAACCAAAGACATGGATCAATTGCAAATCATCTTCTAAGCATGATAGTACCCCTAATTTTGTCCAATTTTGTCTTTATATAGAATTCCCAATTTGGGACCTCAAAACCCTAACAATGGCATCATGTCATTCCTGCACTTAAACTTCAATCAAACCAATAAAAAACATTGCAAATATGATAGCAAGTATGGATATATGATCAAAACATGTTTATGATGGATAAATCATTGAAAATGAATCTTGAAAAAAGATGCAAACCTTGGCACTGTGGCGTGATTTCTGAAGGTTTTAAGGCTTGAGGATGATTGAAATGGCTTCAGAACACGTCCAGGAACAGATTGTTGGCTTTGGAATAACTTGAAATGGCCTATGGAAGAGAATACAGTCTGCACTTTTTCTTCCCCTTGTTTTCACGACCCCAAACCCTTTTTTTTGCCTTGAGAGTGTTATGTCCTTATATTGGAATGAATTAGGTCAATAAAAACTAATCATATCTTTGCAAATTATGGAGATTTGATTTCATTCTTTATCTTGTATGATTTGTTTCCAAAATAGACCAAATTAAGATCTTTTCCAATCAATTGGCTCTTGTACGAATTTTTTGATTTTCTAGCTATTCATGGACTCATAATATGCTCGTAAAATCAAATCTTTGATTTTATTTGATTATTCTACTATTTAAATTGATTTATTTTGATTTAAATGGATAAAAAATTAAAATAAATAATAAAAATAATAAAATAATAGGTGGATAAGCTCAGGGGTCATGGGCCATCTTAGGAACAAGTTTCAAACAAGAAAACATGGGCCCATTTGGAAAAAAAAGTCATTTTGATCAATGTTGACTTCATGCACATTTCCAAAAATTGGTCAATTTTGACAATACATATCTCCCTCAATTTTAACCCTAGAGAGGTGTTCTTTGACTTTTTAGAAAGCTTAGGATTTCCCCTAAACAACCCTTTTGGTTTCATCTCAATTGGGCCTTCCATGTTCATGTAAGAATCTTTGACCCAAAAGGTTTTTTTGTTGACTTTTCAAAAGGACCTATAATGTAAAAATTCATATCTTTTGATGAGTGCATATTTTGAGCTTGTGGGATGAATATGAATTGTAGGGAATTGCATCCTCTTCAAAATTAGACTTGGATGTAAAATTTATGATAAAGTATGAGGAAGTTATGCTTGGTCAAAGTTTGGTTGACTTTTCCTAAGAAACCCTAATTTAGCAACTTTTGGGTTTTGATGAATTTGGGGCATTCCTTGAGGAATCATGATAAAACCTTGATCAAATGATAAAATTCACTTCAAAATTTTGACGTTGACCAAAAATCTTGAAGTTTGACTGTATGTGGGCTACAATTGATTTTTGACCTAATACAATCGATTCTCAAGCATCTGAGCAGTTGACTGGGCAAACTTATTGTGCAAGGCATGGAACTTGACATGGATGATCTTGGGAACATATTAGGACCATGGAGAGCATATGAGGTCTTTGGAGTTCACCTATCTTGATGAAAATGGAAACCCTAATTTGAGACACACTGCCTTAGGAGAGAGTTTGTCTTGTCAACTCTTGGGCAAACTTGAGCAAATTGAGGATCTCTAGGAGTATGCATTGAGTAAAATAAGAGGGAAAATTTTGGGGTGCAACACCCATGCTTTGTTAGGAGTTCACATTGGCCGATGCTGATACTCCGTGATCGTTTGTATTACCTTCTATCGCTACCTCGATCTCCTATATCTCGGTTAAGTGTTCAGTAGCTTTGGACATCACATTTTTGTTTTGCATCCTACTCCCGCTTGTTTGTCTAGGGTGATACGCTCCCCTTGACTAAAGTATTTCGTTTCTTTTCCTTACTATTTTATGTGTATGCTCTTTCGAGCTTGTTTGTTTACTCGCTTTCTATACCATGCTCCCTTAGGATGTGCTTGTTCTTTTCGGATGCAAGTTAGACCTTAGGTTGTGAACCATGCATACTAACATTATATAAAGATTTACCTTTCATCCTTGACGTAGAGCTACCATTGTATGATAACATTAGGTTTAGAAATAAGCTAGTCTCCCTTAGACTCTTTACTTCCCCTTTTTGCATATGCATTTAAAACTAAATCTTTCTTTTTTTAGAAAATCATAAAACATGTTAATCACACTTAAACCCTTTTTCAAGGTAACAAAATATAAACCAATCAAATGTGGCATCTTTCCTTGAGGGCGTAACTCAAAACCATTTTCATAAAGGACATGTTAATTCACTTCTCTTCCAACGCGTAAGTCTCCAAAGGTCGAGCTGCGGCAAAAGGCAGAATTAACATTGTTCATAAAAAACACAAAACAAACAAAACATGTGAGCCAAACTACGGTAACTCTGATTCCTCAAAAAGGATATGTAGGCATTAAGGTAGGGCTCAAGTAAGCACAACCTTATTTTCCCTACATTATTTTCTCCTTTATTTTGCATGCATTTTTCCTTAGCAGTAAACGATAAGAATAGATTAAACATACCCATAAGATAAACAACAATAGTGAATTCCATAGAGTACTACGGGTGCGTGGGGTGTTAATATCTTCCCCTCGTGTAACAGACTCCCTTACTCGATCTCTCGGTCATAAGACTGTGACTTCTCCCTTCTCATGTTTTCTCGATGTTTACCTTTACCTTCATGTGGGATAAAAGACGTTTGATGGTGACTTCATTATTTGATGATTTTCAGCCGGTTGTTTCAGCTAGCGACTTCACTGGGGGCAGATCGACCAAATGCTGGTCCATCCCGGAGTCGCTCCTACCTCATATTTTCTTTTATTTGGGTGTTTATTTTTATGCTTTCAGTTTATTCATCCATACATGATTACCTGAGCATATGTATGCATCGCATTTTACTGTTTTCCATATACTATTGTTGTACTAGATCTGCTTCTTGATTGGGTGGGTGTTACTATCAAGGTAAAATGCCCAGTAACCAGGATAAAGTGTACCAGGACACTAGGAATAGAGTGGAGCATGATGGATATTGGACGCAGGTCATCACTAGAATATTCATGTGGTCTGAACTTAGTTGAGGTTCAAATGAATTACTATCGACACCCACGCCTGTGGGTAAGGCGGTAGTAATTTCAGGCGGACCCATGATTCCAAGTCACATTTGCCTTACCCTGACCTAGATTTGACCCATGAGCAGGGCGGGAATTATTATCACAGGTACCATTGGTGACTGACTATGTTCTGATGGTGACTATGTTCCGTTGGTAACCATATTTCTTATATTTATTTTCTGAGTTCTTGACTTGTTTATTTGGAGGTTTTTTCGGGCCTTCGATCTTGGTATTCCCAACATGTTCAGAAAAGGTTCAACAATATCCGGTGGCCCAGAAGCCTTGATCCCATACAATTTATGATCTACATTGTACTTGGTTCTTGTATGTGCGGAAGCTATGCCGGACCTTTGATCCGGTAATATTCATATGGTTCAGAATAATGCAACAATCATATTCAAAAGTGATGGAACTTTAATCTCATGTCTTTGCATACATAACATGGTTAACCACATGCTTAACATACATGTTCTGTTATTTCCGGGGAATAATATTTGTAAGTCTTGTGTTGAACTTTTCCATCCCTTATTTGCATAAAATCAAAATCAAAGTACATAAATTCCTTGGAAATGACGGAACATGACATGGAATCCATTCATGCATCCCACGCATATTCATGCATCCATAACAGGTACATGAAGATTGGGGATTCTTATTCAGACCAGGTGTTCTCCTCAGAGGTTCAGACTTAAATTCTTGTTGTACGTGTTCAGAGATTAGTATGGGATAACTCCATGAGGGATTGACCGATACGAAGATCCCGATGGGGTTAATTGTGGTATACGTGCAAGCTTTGGCGTGTGGTCAGAAATTCTTCGAGAAGGAAGATAATCAACTGAAGACTCAAATGAGCCGGGTCATAGATGCTCTAATGATATACACCTACTGCCGCAACAGGTTCTCTCTTCTCCTCATCTTTTGGGAATTATTTTCAACCATGGAGTGCTGAACAATCTTGAGTTCTCATAAAATCTTATCAGTAGATGGTTCCCATTTACTACGTGAATTCAAGAAACTTACTTTACCAACGAGATTAGAATACGCCTGAAGAGGAGTTTGATCTTATATGAGTTCTTGGTTCCCACACTTATTTGAGCTTCAGTGGGTTAGGCCTCGTACTTCGATACCGTCTATAAATTCCCTTCCATATCATGATACCAACACCATATGTGGTTACCATGATGAGGCATATGACTATTCAATCAAGGGAACTCTCAACAACTTTCTGATTGGATACACATGCTAGATGTATCCCCTATTCTAAGGCACCCGATTTTGATATTGAAGACTGTAAAGGGGTTGAAGTATAAATCCCAACACCTATCTGGTGTGTTGTACCCCAAAGTTTTCCCTCTCATTTTATCAACATTTCTCATCACAAGGCTCTTTGAACTTAAGATCAAGCTAGGGTTTGCTCTACTCAAGACATCTCCTTGCACTGATGACCTAAATTAGGGTTTGAGTTTGCACAAGGATTTTTGGACCTTAAATGCTCAAATTGACTTTCATACTTCATGTTGGACTCCTAAGTTTGTCCATACCAAGTTTCAAGCCTTGAATCAAATTTTTGCCCAGTCAATTGAACAGTTGACCTAGAAATCAACTGTATTGGGGAAAAGTCAACTGTGGCCAATACAAAGTCAAACCTCATGAATTTTGACCCACATCAACATTATGAACTCATATGAACCATTTGATCAAGTTTGGACCACAACTCCACAAGAAATTTGATCAAATCACCAAAAGGGCAAAATGGTCATTTTTAGGGTTTTGACTGTACAAAGGCAATTTCTGACTTTTTTGACCTAGCCAATGGCAAATTAGGCTCAACCATGGGCTCAAGGACTCAATGGAATCATCTTGACCTATTCAACAAGTTCAAAAGACCTCAATTGCATTGGATTGACAGATGAATTTTTCAGTCAACTGATCAAAATTTGACTGTACATTGAAAAGTCAAACTTTGACTTTTTGGTCAAAATCAAGTGTCAAGGGTCATTTTTCATCAAGATGTGTCAAAATATGAAACTTGTTCATCAAGAAACCCAAAATTGCAAATTAGGGTTTGAAATTGAAAAATTTCATAACTTAGAATTTTTCTAAGTTATGAAATTGTCTTAATTTTTCCTAACTTTGCCCAACATTTTCACCATGATGCAAATGGATTCAAACAAAACCTCCAACATGAAAGTTGTATTCCTCCACAAAGTCTACAACTTTTATTCACAAAGTTTTCTCAAAAGAAGCTTGGATCTCAAGTTATGATTTTTGGAGCAAGGGTCCCTAAAACTTTTAACTTAGTGAAATTTTTCCCTAGTTTAGGCAGGATTTTGACCTATCTTCTTGGCCATTTTTCACATGGTTCCACTTGGAATCTCAAGTTGCATTTCAAAGATGGATTATAGGGCATGTTGCAAGCTTTCCAAATTGTCCAAGAACTCCTCAAACACATTTGTGGTTAGGGAGAATTGAAGGCTTGAAGTTGGAAAAAACTCACTTTTCATCCATGGCATATTTATGTTCATACAAGTTGCAATTTCAAGTCAGCATGCCTTACACTAGTTTACATGCCTCAAAACCACTTCACACTCCATAATTAAATGCAAATCCATCAGTCTAAGCTTTTGTTTTGGTCATTTGGACATTGTACACAAAATTAAGCCCTAAGTAGAAAAAGGCACATTTCCATTTTTGCCATAATGTGCTTTATGTCAAACCACAATCCCTTGAGCATTGGTCCATATCTCAGAGAGAAAATAAAATCCACAAGTTAGGGGGGCCAAGAGCAAAGTATGCAAGCATAAGGAGAGCCTGTACAGGCCTGTTCCAATCACTTCCACATTCTTACTTCAAAAACAAGAAACTTGTCCAAAACCTTAGAACTAAAAAACTAGCCAATACCAACTTATGCAAACAGTTTGAACATCTTTCTCACACCCCTTTGAGCTAGAAACACGATTGCTTGAGCCTCTAAACACCCCATATCCAGAAATCACATTCCTTTGGCAAAATAGGGCATGTTCTGCAACTTGAGTTCCATAGCTCATTTGGCTCGTGCGTTTTGCCTCAAGTTGCTTCAAACACCTTCCATTCAACTCACCCAAGCTATCCCAAACCTCAAACACCAACTGTAACTCCATTTACAGTGTTTGCCATTTTCATTTTGAGCTTGTGCAGGTTGAGTTCTATAGGCTGATTCAAGGACATTCAAGGCAAGCAGGCTATTGGAGAAGGTCAAGTGAAGTCCAAGCAAGCTCTCAGACATCTCAAGCCTTGTTGAAAAGCCCTACATTGCCCTACACAAAGTCAGCTGAAACATGTTTTTTTCCAACTTCCTATCTCTCTATTTAGGAACATTTAGTCTTAGGTTTGTGAATAAAAGATGTAGTGTTCATTTCCATGAAGCTGTACATATGCTCAATTTTCATTTATATTAAGTGTGCCAAGAGAATTTCATCCATGAACATGCTGAAAAAACTAGGTCAGATTTTAGGGCCAGAGAAATTCTCTCTGGTCTTTGAGAGTTAATACAAGTTGTTTATATGGTTGGAATCGTCTTGAAATTCTCTACAAATTTGATGTTATGTGTTTTTGCAATAGAGCTCGTATACAGGATCTGGTAGTTTGTACAGGGCACGCACGCGTTTTTCAAAAGCTGGAGGTTGAAGATGAAGTTTTGGGCTGGGCTTGGCCTGGCTGCTTTTGACACCCCCTTTCCTTTTTGCACCCCCTGGCCTAATTTCTTGTATTTTTATATTTTTGAATTTTTATTTTCATTTCTGACTTTATTTATTTATTTCCAAATATAAAAAATGCTCAAAAATATTTTCATAATTTTTTCACATTTATTTTGCATTTTATTTTTATTTTTCTAACATAGAAAACATTTTAAATACTTTTATCTTATTTGTTAAAACTTGAAAATAATATATAAATTATGCTTTTATTTTTATTCTTTATTTTTATTCATACTAAAAATATTTTTCTAAATATATTTTATTTTTGTATATATTTTATTTTAGTTTATCATAGTTAATATAAAAAAAATACATATATGAATATATACTTTTATTTTATTAAATACTTTAGAATAAAAAAAATACAAAATATTACATTTTTACTTTTATTATTATTTATACTAAAAAAATACTTTTTCTAAGTATATTTTATTTTGTATATATTAGTATATTTTATTCTATACAAATAATATAATGTATTTATTTTCTTAAAGAAAATTAGGGTTTTACCCTTTAACCAAGTAAAATAAATCTTTTATTTATTTCTTTATTTTTTACATTAAATACTTTTACATACATAAACAAACAAAAACCTTTTTTTGCATAATTCATATTATTTGATATATTTATTTATTTTGTTTATTTAAATATTGTCCATTTAATATTTATGCATTGTGAATTCAATTTGGATGTAATAGTAAATTAGGGTTTATATTTCTTGTCAAATACCCCCCATTTAAAAAATTGTACCCCCATCCCCATAATCATGTTGTAATAGCTTAGACTTTTAATTCTCGCACTTTACGCTTTCAATTATGCCATGATTAGAGAATTAGGGTTTGTATGCAAAATCAAAATCAATAAGTAGCTTGACCTAATCAAAGACAAAAATGCATGAAAATCAAACACAATACACACTTGCACCCCTAGGGTTACAATCCACTTGTTGCCTTAAAAATGGGCCATGTTATGCATGTTGGGTACTTTGGCAAAACAAAAACAAAACAAAAGATCATAGTCCCTCGATGACGCTATCTTGGTTGCCTAAACAAAAATGATTAAGTCCCTCAAAAATTTGCCAAAAATACCTAACACAATTGCTATCATGGTCTATACGATGACCCGCGCCTGTCCCGTTTAACATCCTAACACAAGGTTGTTCACCAAATGCAATGGTGAAATAACACTGTTAAAAGGGTTAAAAACATTAGGAAAGATCTTTGAGTAAATTAGGGTAGATAGCTCTTAGTTACTTGATCAAAAGCTTGTAAAACATCCTTGCTATTTTTCAAACACACTTCACAACACAATTTCAAAACATTTCCCAAATCAAACTTTCAAAACATTGAAGCATCTTTTCAAAAGACAAAAACATCTTTGTATATATTCAAACAAGAATCATTACAAAGGTTGCCACAACGATGGCCTCTTGTCAAAACATCTTTCAAAACCATACACAAAGCACCATTTCAAACAATTGAAAAGCAAAAGCAAGTGATCTAAACAAGTAACTAAGAGCCCATGGATAACCATGAATGAAAAGGGTGCTTGCACCTTCCCTTTTCATAATATACTCCCCGAACCCAAGAAAACATCTCAAAGGTCTTTCCTATGCTTTTTGACCTTTCCTTAGGATAAAATAAAAAGTCGGTGGCGACTCTTGCTAAACTGAAACATTTGCGAACACAAACGCAAAACCTCAAGTTAGTTCTCCCACTATATCACAGAACTGGTGACTCTGCTGGGGAGATATCTAAAAGTGGAGTAACCTTAGGGTTTAGATCACCTTTGCATGCTTATCTTATTTGCTTTGATTGCTTTACATTTGGTTCTCTTGTTTGGATTTGAATCCTCCACCCAGATTTGGGAAACATTCATAGGTAAATAGCAATACGTTGTGGAAACTGTGCAGGGTATACCGACATGGTTGAAGCAATAGCTATATTAGTGCGACATATTTGTGAGTACCAGTAGCCTTTGAGTCAATCAAAGAGAATACGGGACCGCTGAGTGATGTCATGAAGCACTAATGAACTCTTAGAACCTTACTTGACCATCTTGGCCTTTTTTAGGGGTAGTGAGATGACCGGCTTTGGTGCAGTCCGAAGTTGGTAGATACTCGATACTACACTCATTGAGGGTTGTTTTCTTGGAATATTTCGGTGGCCAGTTAAGTGGCTAAACTGAAACAATGAACACAGAAAATAATCCAGTGATATTGAGCTCCTTAGAACCCGGTTACTATTTATAGGATAGGTTGAGCCAACTAACTTCAAGAGGGTACTTACCTATGAAACCTCATGCAAGCCTGAAACTAGGATCTTGCGTGACTTGTTTGTACATATGCTTGTGCATACATCATGAACATCATAAAGCATCATATGCATCCACTAACCATTTCAAGGGTTTGGATCTTCATCTTTGTTCTTGTTTTGTAGGTAATGGAATCTATTCGGAGGAAAACAATTCAAGTCAACCTTGTGAGAATCCCTCCTCAACTCAAGGAACTCACTTCCAAGATTCCAGAGAATTCTCTCTTCAGTGAAAGACATGGTAGACTCCTCAACTTGGTCAACTCCAACATTGAAGAAGATATGGTGAAAGTTCTCTTCCAGTTCTTTGACCCCCTACACCACTGTTTCACATTCCCTGATTACCAACTAGTACCTACTTTGGAGGAATTTTCTCAACTCTTGAGGATTCCTATTCTCCATCAACTACCCTACAACGATACGGAAAGAGAACCAAAGCCTGAAGATGTTGCTCAAGCCTTACACTTGCAACCATCTGATATCAAAGGTCATTGGGAAACCAGAAGTGGTGTCAAGGCCTTCTTGGCAAAGTTTCTATTTGAGAAAGCACAAAACTGCTGGAATTCTATAGATCTATAAGCTTTTGAAGAGATTATGGCACTTCTTATCTATGGGTTGGTCTTATTCCCAAACCCTGATCAGCTATAGATGTGAATGCTGTCAAGATTTTCATATCTCGGAATCCTGTACCTACATTTCTTGGGGACATCCTACACTCATTTTACACACGAACAATAAGGAAAAGAGGTGTTCTCATGTGCTGTACTCCTCTTCTAGCAAGGTGGTTTATTTCTCACCTTCCCCAAATAGTTTTGAAGAATGAGCAGGGTTTAAGGTGGTCACAAGGGTTGATGACCCTCACACATTCTGATGTTCATTGGTGTTCTCGGTCCAGAGTTAATGTCATCATCATTGATTGTTGTGGAGAATTCCCTAATGTCCCACTACTTGGCATTAGGGGAGGCATTACCTACAACCCCTGTTTAGCTCTGAGGCAATTTGGGTATGCCCGAAGGGATGGCCCTCATGATATGCTGATTCCTGACTTGGTTTTTGACTTCGACAACGATGCTCAAGGACTTCGACAAAGGTTTATCCGAGCTTGGAGGATGCCCAACAAAGTGGATAGTAAGACACTGGAACACAAGAATTCCATCCCTCTTGAGCCTTACCTCAAGTGGGTACGAACCCGCGCCCAGAATCTTATGATGCCATATCCTCACATTCTCCCCGTGATCAAAGAGCCTGTTGTGGAAGGAGAGGTTCCATACACCCTCCTACATCCAGACATGCCAACATCATTGGAAGCATTGCAAAAGAGTTGGATACAGCTCAAGGAAGAACAAAATACTTTCGAAGCCAACTTCTATGCCAGTGAGAAGAAGGTTTTGGAACTTACCCGTCGAATTCACGAAGAGGAGACTCTTAACACTTACATCGCACCAAAGAGGATGAGCAATGTCTTTTTACATTAAGAATTTTGTAATATTTTGCCCATGGGACATTTATGTACTAACAAATTTCTTCTTATTAATATGACGTGTGTTCTTTTTGTTTGCAACAAATTTGAATTTCTAAATCCTTGAATGCATTACATGAATAACATATCATTCATCATATGCATAAACAGGTCTTCACACCAGGTTTCCTTATCTTTCTGCTGTTTATTTCAGCAAGATGGATATAGAGCAGATGATTAAAGATCTGCAAGCACAGAATTCGCAATTCCAACAACTCCTCATGATCTTAGCAAAGGGTCAAGAGGATCTTAAAACACTGTTAGAGAAAGAGAAGGAACCAGAAAGGAAGAAAAAGAAAAGAATTGGTTTGGCCACTATGGGAAGAAGGTTTGAGCATCAGGCTAGGAGAGTTTTGGAATTCCCCTCGACGTCTGACGAAGGGGTTGGTAAAGGAAAGGGAGTTGATATGCCCTCAGAATCTGAAGCTGAAGAAGAAGAAGAAGAGGAAGAAGATGAAGATTACTCCGAACAACAATATCCTCCGGCAGATGATAAGTATAAAAATCTTGAGGATCGGTTGGCAGCCATGGAGTTGCAAAGGGTACGTGGGCTAGATTTCGAAGAACTAGGGTTGGTCGCTGGGATCGTCATTCCTCCCAAGTTCAAAGTACCTACATTTGCTAAATACGATGGTATGTCCTGTCCGAAGATGCATCTGAGATCCTACGTCAGAATGATCCAACCTTACTCTTCTGATAAAAATCTTTGGGTCCATTTTTTTCAAGATAGTTTGTCGGGTACGCAATTGGATTGGTTCTATCAACTTGAGAGATCTGATGTTCATAACTGGGAAGATTTAGCTGCTGCTTTCTACCGACAATACCAATACAACGCAGATTTAGCGCCTACTCGTACTCAACTACAGAGTATGGGTATAGCCTCTAATGAGGGATTTAAGGAGTATGCCCAGAAGTGGCGGGATTTGGCTGGAAGGGTGCAGCCACCATTGTCAGATAGAGAGTTGGTTGACATGTTTTTGGGGACCTTGTCAGGTCCATTCTTCAATCACTTGTTTGGGAGCTCATCTTCAAGGTTCACCGAATTAATTCTAACCAGTGAAAGGGTCGAAGCTGGCATTAAGAGTGGTAAAATTCAGAAGGATGCCTCCGCTTCCATCGCTACTAAGAAGACCTTCCCAGCCAAGAAGGAAGTTTCTGCTATTCATACCCAGAGAAATCAGGGAAGAATGGAGCACCGAGCAAATGTGGGGGTTGGGATGATCCAAAACTCCTCAACCGATCAACCTCGAAGCAATCAACCAAGAGCTAACCAGCAAAGGGTAGAAAGGCCACAACGACAATTCACCCGAATCAATATGACACTGGCTCAAGTCCTCCCTCACTTGTTAAAGCTGAACCTTACCAACTTGAAAGAAGCGCCGAAAAACCCAAATACCTCTTCTCCTTATTATCATTCTAATGCAAAATGTGCATACCACTCGGACAGTGTAGAGCATGATACCAACAACTGTTGGGCTCTTAAAAACAAGATCCAAGATCTGATAGATGCCAAGGAGGTAGAGTTTGATGCCCTCGAAAAACCTAATGTGATATCCGCTCCTATGCCAAAACATGGTCATAATGTCCATGCAATTATGGAAGATCTTCATGTTACCGCTGTTGATGAATTAATGACTCTGTTGCCAATGATTAAAGTGAATCTGTTGAAAGCCGGGATATTCCCAGGATGTGGAAAAGACTGTTACTTCTGTTCAACCTTGCAATCTGACTGCCCACTGTTGAAATCAGGTATCCAACACCTGATGGATACTCAAGAGATCCTCTTTCAGAAGACCCATGTTGCTACTATCACTCATGATACTCCTGCTACCTTTGTTACTCCAATTAATGACATTGCTATAATCACCATCTCCGACAATCTTTCAAAGACCTGTAAAAGGCCTGTTAAGATTACACCTGATCCAAAGTTTGTACCGCTGAAGATTACCATGCCGGGGCCTATCCCATATAAGTCCAACAAGACGATACCATGGAATTATGGAGGAGAAATCTTCTACCATGGTGTCAAGCAGATCGAATCAGCCAAAGAGAATTCTGATGATGAAACCCCTGATATAGGGAATATTGTGGGAACGAGTAAGATAACTCGTAGTGGAAGAATCTTCTCTCCGGAGATTGCTCCTCCACGGGCAGTCTTCGGACCCTCAAGAGCTTTTGTGCCTGTCAAAGTATCTGTGCAAAGTCCGGTTATTGAAGAGTTTGTTACTCCCGAAGTTGAACCCTCTGCTTTTACCATCGATAAAGGTAAGGGGATCCAAGAAGCACCTGTCAGGACGAAGGCTCAGACTTTGGTTATTCCCGAGACCACCCAAAAGGAGATGGAGGAAATTTTAAATATAATCAAGAAGAGCGACTATGATGTCATAGAGCAGCTAGGGCAAACCCCTTCCAAAATCTCTATGATGGCTCTGTTACTCTGCTCCGAAGCTCATGCCAAAGCCTTGATCAAATTTCTGAAGACGGCACACGTACCTCAAGTAACTTCTGCGGACCAGTTTCAAGAGTGCGTAGCTAGCCTTACAGCCGATAATGGTCTTGGCTTTTCTGATGCTGATTTGACCCCTAAGGGAAGAAAGCACAATGATGCGCTGCATGTCTCAGTAGAGTGCAGAGGGACCACACTTGCTCATGTTCTGGTTGATACCGGTTCATCTTTAAATGTTCTACTAAAGAAAGCGTTGGACAGATTTGACTGTGAAGGTTTGACCCTAAAGCCCAGTAATACCGTTGTTAGAGCCTTCGATGGTTCTAAGCGGATGGTTCACAGAGAGGTGGACATCCCAATCAAAGTGGGTACAGAAATTTTCAACTCTACCTTTTATGTGATGGACATCCGTCCTTCATATTCATGCTTGTTGGGAAGGCCATGGATCCACAACGCTGGGGAAGTCACTTATTCTCTACACCAAATGCTAAAATATCCAGTTCAGGGTAAGATCATAATGGTTCATGGTGAGGAGGAGTATAGATAAGTCACCTTAACTCTTTCCGTTATGTGAAGTTAGATGGCGAATTCATAGAAACACCTTTCTAACACTTTGAAGAGGTTTCTCCTAAAGTCGCAGTAGCAAAGACAATGACTGATGTGCCTACCAGGCCTGTGTCCTGAATTTCATCCCTTAAAGATGCAGAGGCTCTAATCAAAGAAGGAGGAAGTACAATGTGGGGGCAATTGCCAGATTTTCCTCACAAGACGGACATGTTCGGATTGGGTTTCACTGCTACTGGCCAGAAAGCTGTGCGTCGCTCCCGGGCTGGAGGACCACCCCTAAAAATCACACACCATGGAGTTCATGCTTTGGAAGATGATAATGAAGAAGGCAACTTTGAAGATTGGATCTTTCCAACCCTTGAAGGGGGATTGAACAACTGGGAGGCGAAAGACTTTGTTCCCATTACTTTCATCAATCAGTAATTTATCTTTGAACATTTCCTGTTTGGTCTGTAATAATTAAACAATGCATACACTCTTTTCGCCTTATGCCTTACCCGGGGCATATAGGTCCATTTGTAAGGGTTTTGATTCATCATTTTCATATGCCATTTTTAATGAATCATGGACGTTTTCATCTATAAACTGTTGTGTTCATTTTCTTTCCTTTTTATATTTTCTTTTGTTTAAGGATGGCTATCCCTTACACACACCCACACTCACAAAATGCAGGTACCCATCCACTCTGGATTCCATGGGTGACTATTCTGCTTTGGCCTTTGGTGACTCTGAAGATTTGGTCAATCATGCTGAGTACGAAGGTGATGAAGACTGTGAAGTGCCTGGGGAGTTAGCTAGACTTTTGCAACAAGAGGAAAGAGCTATTCTGCCCCATGAAGAGTTGCTAGATACTATCAATTTGGGAACAGAGGAAGACAATAAAGAGGTTAAAGTGGGTGCCAACCAGGAGCCAAGTGTCAAAGAGAGTCTAGTTCAGCTGTTGAATGAATACGTTGAGATCTTCACCTGGTCCTATGAAGACATGCCGGGACTAGATACGGATATTGTGGTTCATCGTCTCCCTACAAGAGAAGACTGTCCACCAATCAAACAGAAAGTCCGCCGAATGAGGCCCGACATGTCCAAAAAGATCAAGGCTGAAGTGATGAAGCAATTCAATGCTGGCTTTCTGGCTGTTACTTCCTATCCATAATGGGTTGCTAACATTGTGCCCGTTCCTAAGAAGGACGGAAAAGTCAGAATGTGTGTGGACTATAGGGACTTTGTGATCGGTGGGAATGAGAACTGACTGTTTTGGAATGCTGGTTCGCGTTTGCGTTTGTTTTTGCAAAATGTCGTGGTAAGCAAGAGTCGCCACCGTCTTTTATTTTATCCAACAAGGAAAGGACAAAAGCACAGAAAAATTCCTTTTCGAGATGTTTCTCGGGTTCGGGAGGTAGATTATAGAAAGGGAAGGTGTTAGCACCCTTTCTATCCGTGGTTATCCACGGGCTCTTAGGTACTTGCTCACTATGTTTTCAAAAGTTTGCTTTTCTTTGTGTTTGTGGGTTTTGAAAAGAGTTTTGTTTGAAAACTTCGATTTAACTCTTATTTCTGTCCTTAAGAGTGTATGAAGTGTTTTGAAAACCTTGTTTGAAAAGTGTAAGTGCGAAAAATTTGTTTCGTTTTGAAAGAGCAAGTACCTGAGAACCTCTACCTACTCAAAAGGAATTAAATTGTGTAAAAGTCCTTTAGACAGTGCTATCCCACTATTGAGGAGTAAGTAGCACCGTCGTTGGAGTTTTCGAGTCAATTCGATTAAGGGACATGTGGTCACTAAAGCAATGTTAGGACGCCTTAGCGGTAACCCTAATGTCTTAGATCACTTTTTATCGAGGCAACCGTTTCGAGGCAACTTTGATCTTTAGAAAGGAGAACGACCTCTAAAACACCCTATACTCAATGACCATGTTCGAGGCAACCAAGTGAGGCGTACCCTAGGAGTGGCATGTGCAAATGTGTCAATTTCAGTTATGTTATCTTTGTACATGTTATGGTGAGCTACGGTTGATTTTAAGTTAAGAGAGATCTTGTCATGCATAGCCTAGTTAGCATACATCTAGCAGTTAATAATTGCGGAAAATAAAACTAAGCTATTACAAGGCGTCGGGTATTTACATCGCCAAAAACAAACCCTTGAAAAAGTAAATGCGGAAAATTAAATAAAAACGATAAAAAGTCCTAATTAAAGCTATTACATCCTCGGAGCAATTACAACTATATGGATCAAAAAGTAATACGCGCGAGAAAAATTAAATCGGAGAGTTTTTTTAGGGTTTTGACCCTTTTTTAGGAAAGAAAGAGATTTTTATTATTCCTTGGCATTTTAATTAAACCTAAACAAATTAATTAATAAAAAGAAATATTTTTTGGTTTTTTGAATGTTTAAGAAAATAAAAATAATAAAATGATTAAATATATTTAAAACCCTAATTCTACATTGATTTTAATTTATTACAAAAATGTTAAAATTATGCCTAATTAGAAACTAAATTAATTAAGTTATTTATTTACAAAAAATAATGAAAGGGTGAAATTAATTTTAATAAATAAAAAATATTATATTTTCTTGGTTTTCTGATTTTTATTATGAAAATATTAATTTATTAGTGATATAAATAATAATTATAAAAAATAATTAAATAAAAGAAAAAATAAAAAAAGAAAGGAAAAGAAATAAACTTGTGAAGGGGGTTTGGGCCCAATTTTGTGGTGTATTTGGAAATTCCCAGGCCCATTATGCTTCAGCCTCATTGACCTTTGTGATTATCCACGCGTATGTTGACCAGGGAGTATGGTGGTCCTTCAACTTTGGCCACTGGATCTTGGCCTGAAGCCACTTGGCATGTTGATCTCTGAGGCGTATGGTGGTCTTCATACCTGGAAATCTATTGGAATATATGCAAGAAAATAATAATAAGAATTTTGGGGGGACCTGGGATTCGAACCCAGGTCCCAATACTCATTGGCCAGCGTCCCCTCCACTCAGCCACCTGCATCTTTTTGTTATTGGAATAGCCACTAAACATAGTATATTCAAACCATTTAATATGCTGAAAAAACAAAAAAACGCGCTATGATTTCAAACTGGCCAATCAGATGACAACACGTCCTCATCTTCAACCTTGGCCCTGCATAAAATAGAATCAGATAGCGGGGGTTTTTAACCTCCACTACCTCCCTGCACGAAAAATAGCGAATAGACACAGAGCAAACATAAATATTTCGCGAGGTATGTGTTGGAATCGTCTTGGTCTCACGATTTCAACCATGTATCCCATTGGTTCCAATTTTCCTGGTTTGGAAAGCCCTATTTGAAAGCTTGAAAACCCTAGAAATTCAATCATGGCATCTCTCGATTTAGGGCACTATGGTTCAATTCAGTTATTCCATTAGCTTTGTATGGTCTCTAGCAATGCAAATCAATCACAAAAACATGTCAAATGCGTATGAATTAAGAGATACAGTTTTGAATAGGAAGTGCAAACCGTGAGACGGTATCTCGTGATTCCTTGAGCTTTAGTGCCTGAATTTGATTGCAAATCACTCCTGGTACCTCCTGCAATGTGTTTGGATGGACAAGGCACCTTGAATTGGCCTAAATTGCAAGAACAAGTTTTGAGTTTTCTTGAAAATTCTTGAAATTGATATGGCCGTTCTGCAGTCTTTCTCTCGTCCCTTAGGTTATGGTTGGCTTGCTTGCATATAAGGCAATGATTTTAGGTCAAGAGTTGGGCCAATATCCATGTGCATTGAAGATTGAATCCTTGATTGATAAATCAAATATTATTGATTTTTCATGATTGAACAAGTTGCCAAAATTGGATATTTTTGTATCTTTTAGCTTGTGCACGAATTGGTCAGCATGTTTGGATCATATTTGGTTCACAAATTGATTTAAAAATCAAATCTTTTATTTTCTTATGATTTAAATTAATTAAATGAATTAATATGTATTAAAAATCCATTTAATCAATAAATTTAAGAAAATAAATCCAATTTAACTTGGTGGGTCGTGCATAGGTCATGGGTGAAGTTTCAAAGAGAGATTTGAGGCCCATTAGCAAAAAGAAGGTGTTTTGAGCAAAGTTGACTTTTGCAAATTCATGAAAATTTCCCAACTTCTCCAATGCACAACTTGCTCAATTTTGATCATATGACCATGTTCTTGGACATTTTGGAAAGCCCTTGAAGTCCTCTAACCAATGCTTTTGGTCCCATGTCATTTGGATGTACCAATTTCAAGTTATGGCATTTGACTCAAAGTGTACTTTTGTTGACTTTTGGAATTGACCTATAATGTAAAAATTTGTAACTTTTTGTGAGAGCATTTCTTGATCTTGGGGTGTGAAGATGGATTGTAGGAAATTGCATCCTATTCAAAATGAGCTTTAGATGTAATTTTTCTGACAAACCATGAAAGAGTTATGCCCTTGTCAAAGTACAGTTGACTTTTCTGCTGTCCAAAAATAGTAACTTTTGCATCTTGATGATTTTTGAGCTATTCCTGTGGGATCATGATCAAGACTTGATCAAATGATGATTGTGAACTTAAAATAAGATGTTGACCAAGAATTCTGACTTTTGACTGCAAAATGACCCTTTTGCCCTTGTAGTTGACTGTAGATCAAATGGAGCTTTTGACTATGCAAACTGGCACTGTGAGTCTTGAAACTTGGCATGTAGGTGCTTGAGGATGTATATAGGCCTATGAGACTTGATTGAACCATTGAAAACCCCAAATTCCTTGCAAGAACCAAAACCCTAATTTTGAATTGACTGCCTTAGGAGGTGATTTGACTGTACAACCCTTGAGCAATCTTGAGCAATTTGAAGATCATTCTTGACAAATCTTGAGGAATATGGGAGGGCAAATTTTGGGGTACAACAGTTGCCCCTGTTCAATTTTCTTAAACCTGAGGATATAGATTGGCTTTCGAGCCTTTCGTGATCTGAAGGTGGAAGATAATTGAACACTAGAGTGCCCAGAAATTTGCACTCGCATGGTGTAGTATTAGCAATGTGATGTCGGGAATGGGCTTACAGATGCCATTTGGAAATAGTTGGTAGAAGGATGGGCTTATAGATGCCATCTGGAGATTGTTTGCTGAATTGTAATTTTGTAAGTTGAAAGAAGGAACCTGTGTAGGGTTGCCTGATGATGAGTCCGTGTGAAACTGCATCTGAAAGAGAAGGAACCGGTGTAGGGTTGCTTGATGATGAGTCCGTGTGAAAATGCATCTGAATGAGAGAAGGAACCGGTGTAGGGTTGCTTCATGATGGTCAAGTAGATAGTTGTCCTGTCTGGTTTCAGGTATTAATCTCTTACCTGAGAAAGAAAGTCTTCCTGGCTTGTTACAGGTATTAATCTTCAATCTCTTCATGTAGGTGGTTTTCCTGGCTTGTTACAGGTATCAGTCATCCACATATAGTTTTCCTGGCTTGTTACAGGTATTAATTCGGAACTTGAAAAAGGTTGGTCGAGGAGACAGTTGTCCTGGCTGGTTACATGTATTGATCTCTGACCTGAGAAAGAAAGATGGTTTTCCTGGCTTGTTACATGTATTGATCTTCAATCTCTTCATGTAGATAACTTTCCTGGCTTGTTACAGGTATTGATCTACAATCAATCGTCCACAGATAGTTTTCCTGGCTTGCTACAGGTATTAAACTGGGACTTGGAAAGGTTGATGATAATCATCTTTTGCTTGACCTTTTCCTGAAAAGGCAAAACATTAGCTGTATGTAATGTCATGATGTATGAAATGATGATGTCATGATGTTCTCAAAATAAATGATATTTGTGTTGTATGATGCGTATGCATGTCATGATGTATGAAGATGTGATGTTTTTAGCTGGGGAAAATAAATCCTGGAGCTGCTGGAGAATAGAGCTGAGTTCTTCGTTTCCGCTGGGGATGATGAACGAAGATGGTTGTGGGAATAAACCTGTAGGAGAAAATAACTCCGTTGGGGAATAAACTTGATGAATAGATTACTCTGAGGGGAATTACTCTGTGGGAAGATATGCTTCGTTGAGATTTTAACGATAACTTTGCTGGGGATTCCGTTGATAAGCTCTGTTGGGGATTTTTGATGATAAATTCCGCTGGGGATAGAAAGAACTTCGTTGGGGGTGACCTTTCAGCTGCAACTCGCTGAGGATACCCCAATTAGACTCTTGTGGGGATAACCTCTGAATTTGGCTGAGGAGATGCATTTGTATTCTGCAGGGGACAAGCTTCTAGAATCTACTGGGTACGATGATTCAATTCTGGCGGGGAAGCTTTTTTAGAATGTGCTGGGAAATGGCTCCACTGGGGGTATCTTATATTCCGCCGGGGAACATTCTTATACTCTGTCGAGGAATATTAAGACTGCCGGGGATGCTCTTTATGCTTGTTGGAGAATATCTTTATACTCCGCTGGGGAATATTAAGACTTTCTGGGAATACCGAGCCTTTTCGGGACTGACGGTAGACTAACTCTGCTTGGGGAGAGTATTTGCTGAGTCCTTCGTAGTTATAAGTCTCAGTGGGGAGAGCTACCATTACTGTCTTACTCTGCGGAGAGTGAAGGTATCTTGGTCATGTTCGTCAACCGAACCTACCTTGGTACCTTGGTGGATAGAGCAACTAGACCGCTTAGACAATTCTTATTGCCCCTACTTCTGATATCACCCGTAATTAGTCCTTTGTTTCGCATGCAAATATTTATGAGCAGCAATTAATGTCAAATGCATATATCAAAAATGAACATTGGACGTTCTTTGCAAAACAAAACAGATAAAGGAAAAAAACAATTTGCAATTTGTCTGAAAAATGAACTTGTATTGATTTTGAAGTTTGCCTATAAATAAGCGCTTTTGTACAAGAGGCTGACGTCCTAGTAAGAGAACGCCGCCAGACAAATAGGATTTATACAATTTGTAAAAAGAAAATAAAACAGCTATGTGAATAATCCCACTGGGTTCCAGCTCTGCTATTACCCTTATATCTTCAAGCATCTCATCACTTTGCTGCTTAGCTGAAGATGAATCTGATTGACCGGTGTCGTCCGAGCTTGATAGTCGATACTAAAGTCCGGATGCGAGGTGATCCAATGAGACATAGTATTACGCTTTAATCCCTAACTTTTGCCTGGACCGCCCTTTCGGGTTTTCAGTCCACCGGGATACCCATTTTTGCCCAAGCCGCCTTTTCAGGTTTTCGACTTGCCGGGTGTACAGATTTTTTTTATTTTCATCCCTTATTTTTGCCCGAACCCTTTTGGTTAGCCGGGAAGCCCTTATTTTTGCCTAGGCTAGTCAACCTAGCGGGTCTTTAATTATGCGTAGTATCTTTTTACTATGTCTGTATTGGCGGGGTGAGGAAAGTCGTCACCATCCATGGTGGTTAGAATCATCGCTCCTCCTGAGAAGATGTTCTTAACCACAAATGGCCCTTCGTACGTAGGGGTCCATTTTCCCCTGGGATCACCTTGAGGTAGAATAATACGCTTGATTACCAGGTCCCCGACTTGATACTCTTGTCGTTTGACTTTCTTGTTAAATGCCTTGATCATCCGTTTTTGGTACGTATGACCATGACAAATAGCAGTGAGTCTCTTTTCGTCGATTAGGTTTAGTTGATCAAGCCGGGTCTGGATCCAGTTGTCTTCACTTAAACCCGCATCCTTCATGATCCGGAGAGAGGGTATCTGAACTTCAATGGGCATGACTGCCTCCATGTCATATACCAAGGAATAGGGTGTTGCCCCTGTTGACGTCCGTGATGAGGTACGGTACCCGTGAAGAGCAAATGGTAACATCTCGTGCCAATCTTTGTAGGTCACTGTCATCTTCTGCACAATCTTCTTAATGTTCTTATTAGCTGCTTCTACAGCCCCATTCATCTTCGGCCGATAGGGAGAAGAATTATGATGCTGTATCTTGAATTGCTCGCAGAGCTCAGTGATCATCTTGTTGTTAAGATTGGTACCATTATCCATAATGATCCTCTCTGGTACACGGTATCGACAGATCAGGTTGTGCCGAATGAACCGTGCCACGACGTTCTTGGTTACGGTGGCAAAGGAAGCTGCTTCCACCCACTTTGTAAAGTAATCAATCGCTACTAGGATGAAACGATGCCCGTTGGATGCCATAGGTCTGATCTCGCCGATCATATCAATGCCCCACATTGCAAAAGGCCAAGGTGCTGTCAAGACGTTCAAAGGAACTGGAGGAATGTGCACCTTATCAGCGTAGATCTGGCACTTGTGACATGTCCGAGAATGCTGATAATAGCCGGCTTCCATTGTAGACCAGTAATATCCTGCCCGAAGGATTTTCTTTGCCATGGTATGTCCACTGGAGTGAGTTCCGAAGGTACCATCATGCAGCTCTGCCATGATCCTTTCTGCTTCAATCTTATCCACACAACGCAGTAAGGTTGAATCATGGTTTCGTTTGTAAAGAATGCCATTGCTGATGAAGAACTTTGCCGCGAACCTTCTCAGAAACTTCTTGTCATTAACAGATGCACCCTCGGGGTATTCTTGAGCTTCAAGGCATCTCTTTACTTCATGATACCAAGGTTTTTCTGTTACCTCTTCGGTCTCAAGATCGCAGCAATGTGCAGGTTCATCCAATTTCCAAATAATGATCCGGGGAGCCTCGTTGTCCCACTTGACTTTGAACATAGAAGACATCGTAGCTAACGCGTCCGCCAACTGATTTTCCTCTCTTGGGAAGTGTTCAAAGGTTATCTCCTCGAAATGGGGAAGCAACGTCAATACATACTCCTTGTAAGGAATAAAATTTGGGTGTTTCGTATCCCATTCTCCTTTGATCTGACTAATCACGAGAGCGGAATCTCCGAAGACACTTAGAAACTTAATCCTTAGGTCAATTGCAGCTCGAAGACCCATAATGCATGCTTCATACTCCGCCATATTGTTGGTGCAGTTGAAACATAGTCGGGCGGTAAGCGGAGTATGAGAGCCTTTAGGGGATATGATCACAGCGCCAATGCCATTACCCAAAGCGTTTGAGGCTCCGTCAAAGTGCATAGACCATCAGGATCCTTCCTCAGGTCCTTCATCTGGTCCAGGTATCTCGTAATCAGTTACTACCATGATATTCTCATCTGGAAATTCAAAGTTCATAGACTGGTAATCATCCACTGCCTGATGTGCCAAATGGTCTGCCAACACACTTCCCTTGATTGCTTTTTGAGTCGTGTACTGGATGTCATATTCGGTCAAGATCATCTGCCATCTTGCTATTCTTCCGGAAAAGGCAGGCTTTTTGAAGATATACTTGATTGGATCCATCTTTGAAATCAATAGAGTAGTGTGAGTCAACATATACTATCTTAGCCGGCGAGCAGCCCATGCCAAAGCGCAACAAGTTTTCTCGAGCAGTGAGTATCGGGTCTCACAGTTGTTAAACTTTTTGCTAAGGTAATAAATAACATGCTCTTTTCGGCCAGACTCGTCATGCTGACCCAGCACACACCCCATTGAATTGTCAAGTACTGTCAAGTATAAGATTAGAGGTCTCCCTTCAACCGGTGGCATAAGAATGGGTGGCTCTTGGAGATACTCTTTGATTCTTTCAAAAGCGGCCTGACATTCATCATTCCAACGTACTACTTGATCTTTCTTCAGTAGCTTGAAGATTGGTTCACAAGTAGCAGTTAGGTGTGAGATGAATCGGGCAATGTAGTTCAACCGTCCTAGAAAGCCTCTGACTTCTTTCTCTGTCTTGGGAGCTGGCATCTCTTGTATGGCCTTCACCTTGGCAGGGTCCACTTGAATACCTTTGTCGCTTACGACGAAACCTAGTAGTTTTCCAGATCTCACCCTGAAGGTGCACTTGTTCGGGTTTAATCTCAGCTTGTACAACTTCAACCGGTCAAACAGCTTCTGTAGATGGTCAAGGTGTTCCTCCTCAGTTTGGGACCTCGCAATCATATCATCGACATATACTTCAATCTCATGATGGATCATATCATGAAACAAGGCAACCATGGCACGCTGATACGTTGCCCCAACATTTTTCAACCCAAAAGGCATGACCTTGTAGCAAAAGGTACCCCACTGAGTAATAAAGGTGGTCTTCTCCATGTCTTCAGGAGCCATCTTTATCTGATTATAACCGGAGAAACCGTCCATGAAGGAGAATACCTTATGATGAGCAGTATTGTCAACCAGAACGTCGATGTGAGGCAGAGGGAAGTCATCCTTAGGGCTCACCCTGTTCAAATCCCTGTAGTCAACACACATTCGGACCTTACCATCTTTCTTTGGTACTGGAACTACATTGGCAACCCACTGAGGGTAAGAAGTTACTGCTAGAAAACCGGCATCAAATTGTTTCATAACCTCAGCTTTGATTTTCTCAGACATCTCTGGACGCATACGGCGAACCTTCTGCTTTACCGGAGGGCATTCTTCCTTGGTAGGCAGGCGATGGACCACAATGTCGGTATCCAACCCAGGCATATATTTGTAGGACCAGGCAAAGATCTCGACATAGTCGTGCAACATCTGAATCAACCGCTATTTCACACTAAACTCCAGATTTGCATCGATCTTGACTTTCTTCCTGCCTGTCTCAGTACCCAGATTTACCGTTTCCACTAGCTCTTCATGTGGCTGAATGGCCCTCTCTTCCTGAAGTTGCAGTCTTGCAAGCTCACCAGGCACTTCACAATCATCTTCGCCTTCGTCTTCGGCTAAGTTGATCGGATTTTCGAAGTCATAACTGGCAGTAGCAGAGTCGTTACCAGTGAGATCCAGAATGGATTGGGACCTGTATATGTGAGTGTGTGTAAATAGCTATTTTGCAATATATAATAAAGAAAGACAAGGAGCGCAAGATTTGAAATGCAAAAAACTTCCAATGCTTTTATTAATGATATATGAAAATGGCACACAAAAGCCCTCACAAATGAAGCCACGGTGCCCCGGGTAAGATATCGGGCCATAAAGTTTCACAATATTGTCTGTTACAAATTCAAAACAAAAGAGTTCATTACTGAGTAATAAAAGTAATAGGGACAAAGTCTTTCGCTGTCCAGTTGTTTGGTCCACCGTTGGTCGTAGGGTAGATCCAGCTGTCGAATTCAGATTCCTCCACGTCATCTTCGATGGAATTTACTCCCGAGTTGCTGATGAACACAGGAGGTCTTCCAATCCTCGTACTACGAACAACCTTTTGAGCTTCCTTCTCAATAACAGCCCGGGCATCCTTTAAGGAAGCCATCTTCAAAGGAGAATCTTCAACCACTGTCTCAGCTGATGCCAGTGTCTGAGGAACCTCTTCAAAGTGTTGAAATGGGGTCTCAATGAACTCCCCATCCATTTCTATGTACCGGAACGAGTTGAGGTGGCTGACCATGTACTCTTCCTCCCCCTGTACTGTCACAATCTTCCCTCTGACCGGGTACTTCAGCTTCTGATGGAGTGTGGAGGTCACAGCTCCAGCTTTATGGATCCATGGACGACCCAGCAAACAAGAATAGGACGGTCGAATGTCCATCACATAGAATGTAGAATTGAAGACCTGAGAACCAACTCTAATTGGAATATCGACTTCACCATGCACCATCCTTTTAGACCCATCAAAAGCCCGAACAACAATGTTACTTGGCTTTAGCTCCAACCCTCCGCAATCCAACCTGTCTAGAGCTTTCTTGGGCAAGACGTTCAATGAGGAACCAGTGTCAACCAACACATGTGCAAGAGTAGTGCCCCTGCATTCAATGGAGACATGCAGGGCATTGTTATGGTTCTTCCCTTTAGCAATCAGATCAGCGTCGGAGAAACCCAAACCATTATCAGCAGTTAAATTGGCCACACAATCGGTAAATTGATCAGCTGATGTCTCTTGTGGCACGTGGGCCGTCTTCAGGAAGGTAATCAGAGCCTTGGCGTGGGCCTCTGAACACAACAACAGTGATAACATAGAAATCTTGGAGGGGGTTTGCCCCAGCTGCTCAACTACATTATAATCACTCTTCTTGATGATCTTCAGAATCTCTTCCATCTCCTGTTTGGAAGCTTCAACACTGATTGTCTTTGGCGCCTACGTCTGGGCAGGCATATCAGTGGCGATCCCTTTGCCCCGAGCGTCAGATGGCTCGGCGACAGGGGTAGAACTAAGAACTTGATCAGGAATGGAAGTAGGTACACTTGCAGGTGTGATGACAATAGGTCTTTGGACGGTTGGTGGAGCAATATCAAGTGAGAAAAGTCTACCACTGCGGGTGACTTTAGCAGGCCCGGTAATGTTGCTGACGCCGGTATTAGTATCAAACTCCTGCTTAACTCCAAGAACATAAACATCTGCCTCATAGTGCCAAGGGACAGCTTTGTCAGAGGTGTAGGGAATAGGCCCCGGAACAGTGATGATTATGGGTGAAATCTTATGAACAGACGTAATTCTGACAGGCTTCCTCGAGGGAGCCTTGGGAGAATTGTTGAAAATGGTAATAATGGAAACTTCTTCAGTAGGGGTGGCAGGAACAACAATCTTCTCAAACAGGATTTCCTTATTATCCATCAGGTTTTGGATGCCTGACTTCAAGGATGGGCAACCAGTAGGTGAAACAGAACATAGATGGCAACCTTTACTACATCTCGGAAATAAACCGGCTAGCAACAGGTTCCTCTTGATGGTCATCAGCGGGGTAAAAATATCATCCACAGAGGCTACAAACAAGTCTTCCTCTACAACATTCACTCCATGTTTGGGCATGGGAGCAGTCACAACATTAGGCCTCTCGGGCGCCTCGAACTCAATCTCCTTTGCATCGATTAGATCCTGAACCTTATTTTTCAGAGCCCAACAATCATCCGTATTATGCCCCGGGATGTCAGAGTGATAAGCGCAACGGGCGTTAGGATTATACTTTGGGGATGTTGTGTTTGAAATCTTCGGAGCTTCTTTTAGAGTCACCAGATTGGTCGTCAGTAACTGCGGCAATACCTGGGATAAGGTCATGTTGAGACGAGTGAACTGCCTTCGAGGTCTCTCACCTCTTTGTTGGTTGTGATGCTGAGGAGCACCAGCAGGTTTTGAAATAACCACCGCGTTGACATCTTGGCGGTGTTCCGGTCTATTCTGTCTTCTTGAACCATAGACAACACTGGACTCTTTTTTGAACGACTTCTTCTCAGTGCTCGATGAGGCACCCTTCTGTATCTTCCCAGCCTTGATACCAGCTTCAATCCTCTCACCAGTCAAGATAAGGTCTGTAAACCCGGCTGAAGAGTTTCCAATCAAATGGTTAAAGAATAGACCAGACAGGGTCCCTAAAAACATATCAACAAGTTCACGATCAGTTAAAGGTGGTTGTACCCTTCCAACAAGATCTCTCCATTTTTGAGCATACTCTTTAAATCCTTCACCCGTCCCTATTGACATACCCTGAAGTTGGGTACGCGTAGGAGCGAGGTCGGAATTATATTGATACTGCTTATAGAACGTAGTAGCCAAATCTTCCCAGTTACGGATACTGGCCCCATCCAGCTGATAGAACAACTCAAGCTGAGTCCCTGAAAGACTGTCCTGAAAGAAATGGATCCACAAATTCTTATCAGCGGTGTAAGGCTGGATCTTCCTTACATATGACCGGAGGTGCAGATTTGGACACGAAGCTCCGTCATACTTGGCAAATGCAGGTGCCTTAAACTTATGGGGAATCACCACCCCAGAGGATAAACCTAGGTCTCCGAAGTCCAGCCCAAGCACGTTCTGTATCTCCATAGTGCTCAAGCGGTCCTCCAACTACTTGTACCTATCCTCAGCAGGAGGGTACTGTTCCTCATCATAATCCGTCTCGTTGTCGGAGACCACGGGGCTAGGAACCCTTCTCTCTTGTGGGCTGTCTTTCCCTACAGATGAGGTGGTCAGATCAACCTCATTCTGCAGTCCATTTCCAAACCTGCGTCCAGTGTTGAACAGGACGGTCCTCTTCTTCTTCTTCTTCTTCTTCTTCTTCTTCCTCTCTTTCAGAATCAGGGTCTTCAAATCCTGTTGACCCTTGACTAGGCTCATAACCAACTCTTGGAACTGGGCATTCTGGGCCTGGAGGGCCTTGATAGCTTGCTCAGTGGAAGGTTCAGTAGACATGATGATTGTTGAAATAAACAGCGAAGAAGATAAGTGACCTGTAAAAGGGTACCTGTTTATGCAGTGCATGCGATGAAATGTGTATGATTTATGTTTTCAAAGACAATCGGGATTCAAATTTGTAGACAAGAAAGGAAACACATTTTATTAGATTTAACTTCGGAATTTAAATTGTTCAACAAATTGCCCTTAGGCGTTACAAGAATGAAAATACTGAAAAGTAAATAAAACCGTAAAAGAAATCATCAATAGGTCCATCAATGTTCCCATGGCCTCTTCTTCTCAGTGCAGATATAATCATTCAGGATCCATTCGTTCTCCAATTGCTTAGTCAGCTTCTAGATCTTCTGTTCTTGTTCATTGAACCTTTCTCGATAAGAATCCCGTTCTTCCTGCAGTTGCGCCCAAGACCTCTTCAGTGTGCCAACATCAGTGGGCGTATGAGGATGGAGAATAGTTGGAGGAACCCCATCTTTATCAGTAATTTCAAGAGTAATAGGCCTGACAGCTTCGTACGACATACCTAACCTCTGGGCACGGATGCGGACCCATCTGAAATATGACTCCATTGGCAGAGAAGTCTTTGGTCCCAACTCAAGTGGGTCAGATTTGTGAACTCTATCCCAAGCCCTGATGAATCTACGGCGCAGCTCGTTGCTATCTACCTGAAAATCAAAGACGATATGAGGTATCAACATCTCATGAGGCCCTTCTCTTCTGGATCTTCCAAACTGACGGAGAGCTAAGCATGGGTTATAAGAGATTCCTCATGGGTTCTGATCAATGGAACATTAGGATACTCTCCACAATGATCAATGACGGCCACCTCGTCCAAGCCTCTAAGAGTCCAAATAATGTCGTTATCAGTAAGAGACATTATCCTATGAGCCCAACCCCTTCCTTCTTTGTTCTTCAGTGCAGATTTAGGGAGGTGCGAAATAAACCACCTCGACAATAAAGGAGCACAACACATCAAAGTTCCCCGCTTTCGGGCGGTACGAGTATAGAGCTGATGAAGGATATCACCCAAGAGAGTGAGTACAGGGTTCCGAGAGATGAAGATCCTTATGGCATTAACATCAACAAAGGTGTTAGGATTTGGAAACAATACTAAACCATAGATTAAGAGAGCCAGAATGTCTTCGTACACTTTGAAGTCTAAGTCATTCCAGAAACAATTAGCTTTGCCAACCAGAAACTTAGCCAAAAAGCCCTTAACTCCACTTCTAGTCTCCCAGTTAGCCATTACCTCCTCTTTGGTCAAGTGAAGGGCTGCAGAAATCTCTTCAGGCCTGAGAGTCTTTTCCCAACCAGTAAATGGAGTCTGCTCCAAAACAGAGATACCAAGCAACTCAGAGAATTCTTCCAGGGTAGGGACCAGCTGGAAGTCTTGAAAGGTGAAGCAATGGTATAGCGGATCATAAAACTGGACTAAGACACTCATCATTTGTTGGTCCCACTTTGAGGTGACTAAACCGAGAAGAGAACCATGCCTCCTAATGAAGGAAGTAGTGTTTGAAATCCTGTCAACCAATTCTTTAAGCAAAGTAGGTGGTTGAACAAAGTTGAGCCGGATAGTATTTCTACGTATGGGCATCATGATGTCCTGCAAAACAGAGCAAAGATGAAACCTTCTTGTCTTTGAAATGGGTTAGTCCTTATGCAGGATGTATGCAATGTTATGATGTTATGATGTCATGGTAAAGGCACACCACAAGTATTCACAAAAGGCAAACATGGTAAAGGCACACAAGGCACACAAGGGCCCTTAGATTTCAGGCTGGCGTGAAGTTTAGGTACTACCCTCTTTCAGTTTCAGTTGGTTAAGACTTGTCCTAAAAATAGTAATCGGGTTCTAGAGGATCTCAATATCACTGACTACCCTCAATCGGTCATAATTCCAGTTTGGCAACCTTTTCTTGCAGCCGGAACCATCACGAGAGTTTAGTCTTAATGAGTGTAGCATACTGCTACTATTCTATGGCCAAGTTGGTCAATTTAAGGTTCTAAGGTCAGTTGGTGCTTAATGACTCCTCAGAATACCCATATTCTCCTCGTTCCAACACAAGGGATATCGATACAGACCAAGGTGTCACACCAACGTAGCTACTGTTTCATCTATGTTGGTCTACGCCGGACAGATCCCTCACAGTTTATTGCTACTTACCTAAAGGGTATCCCCAGATCTAGGTTAGGATCTATGTAACTCCGATACAAGCCCACAAATATAAAGCATACAAAGCATACAATTGAAAACATAAGTGATCTAATCCTAAGGTACACCTCACTTATAAGGCTTCCCCAACAGAGTCGCCAGTTCTGTAATCGGTGGGAATGAGAACTGACTGTTTTGGAATGCTGGTTCACGTTTGCGTTTGTTTTTGCAAAATGTCACGGTAAGCAAGAGTCGCCACCGTCTTTTATTTTATCCAACAAGGAAAGGACAAAAGCACAGAAAAATTCCTTTTCGAGATGTTTCTCGGGTTCGGGAGGTAGATTATAGAAAGGGAAGGTGTTAGCACCCTTTCTATCCGTGGTTATCCATGGGCTCTTAGGTACTTGCTCACTATGTTTTCAAAAGTTTGCTTTTCTTTGTGTGTGTGGGTTTTGAAAAGAGTTTTGTTTGAAAACTTCGATTTAACTCTTGTTTCTGTCCTCAAGAGTGTATGAAGTGTTTTGAAAACCTTGTTTGAAAAGTGTAAGTGCGAAAAATTTGTTTTGTTTTGAAAGAGCAAGTACCTGAGAACCTCTACCTACTCAAAAGGAATTAAACTGTGTAAAAGTCCTTTAGACAGTGCTATCCCACTATTGAGGAGTAAGTAGCACCGTCGTTGGAGTTTTCGGGTCAATTCGATTAAGGGACATGTGGTCACTAAAGCAATGTTAGGACGCCTTAGCGGTAACCCTAATGTCTTAGATCACTTTTTATCGAGGCAACTGTTTCGAGGCAACTTTGATCTTTAGACAGGAGGACGACCTCTAAAACACCCTATACTCAATGACCACGTTCGAGGCAACCAAGTGAGGCGTACCCTAGGAGTGGCATGTGCAAATGTGTCAATTTCAGTTATGTTATCTTTGTACATGTTATGGTGAGCTACGGTTGATTTTAAGTTAAGAGAGATCTTGTCATGCATAGCCTAGTAAGCATACATCTAGCAGTTAATAGTTGCGAAAAATAAAACTAAGTTATTACAAGGCGTCAGGTATTTACATCGCCAAAAACAAACCCTTGAAAAAGTAAATGTGGAAAATTAAATAAAAGCGATAAAAAGTATTAATTAAAGCTATTACATCCTCGGAGCAATTACAACTATATGGATCAAAAATTAATACGCGTGAGAAAAATTAAATCGGAGAGTTTTTTAGGGTTTTGACCCTTTTTTAGGAAAGAAAGAGATTTTTATTATTCCTTGGCATTTTAATTAAACCTAAACAAATTAATTAATAAAAAGAAATATTTTTTGGTTTTTTGAATGTTTAAGAAAATAAAAATAATAAAATGATTAAATATATTAAAAGCCCTAATTCTACATTGATTTTAATTTATTACAAAAATGTTAAAATTATGCCTAATTAGAAACTAAATTAATTAAGTTATTTATTTACAAAAAATAATAAAAGGGTGAAATTAATTTTAATAAATAAAAAATATTATATTTTCTTGGTTTTCTGATTTTTATTATGAAAATATTAATTTATTAGTGATATAAATAATAATTATAAAAAATAATTAAATGAAAGAAAAAATAAAAAAAGAAAGGAAAAGAAATAAACTTGTGAAGGGGGTTTGGGCCCAATTTTGTGGTGTATTTGGAAATTCCCAGGCCCATTATGCTTCAGCCTCATTGACCTTTGTGATTATCCACGCGTATGTTGACCAGGGAGTATGGTGGTCCTTCAACTTTGGCCACTGGATCTTGGCCTGAAGCCACTTGGCATTTTGATCTCTGAGGCGTATGGTGGTCTTCATACCTGGAAATCTATTGGAATATATGCAAGAAAATAATAATAAGAATTTTGGGGGGACCGGGGATTCGAACCCAGGTCCCAATACTCATTGGCCAGCGTCCCCTCCACTCAGCCACCTGCATCTTTTTGTTATTGGAATAGCCACTAAACATAGTATATTCAAACCATTTAATATGCTGAAAAAACAAAAAAACGCGCTATGATTTCAAACTGGCCAATCAGATGACAACACGTCCTCATCTTCAACCTTGGCCCTGCATAAAATAGAATTAGATAGCGGGGGTTTTTAACCTCCACTACCTCCCTGCACGAAAAATAGCGAATAGACACAGAGCAAACATAAATATTTCGCGAGGTATGTGTTGGAATCGTCTTGGTCTCACGATTTCAACCATGTATCCCATTGGTTCCAATTTTTCCTGGTTTGGAAAGCCCTATTTAAAAGCTTGAAAACCCTAGAAATTCAATCATGGCATCTCTCGATTTAGGGCACTATGGTTCAATTCAGTTATTCCATTAGCTTTGTATGGTCTCTAGCAATGCAAATCAATCACAAAAACATGTCAAATGCGTATGAATTAAGAGATACAGTTTTGAATAGGAAGTGCAAACCATGAGACAGTATCTCGTGATTCCTTGAGCTTTAGTGCCTGAATTTGATTGCAAATCACTCCTGGTACCTCCTGCAATGTGTTTGGATGGACAAGGCACCTTGAATTGGCCTAAATTGCAAGAACAAGTTTTGAGTTTTCTTGAAAATTCTTGAAATTGATATGGCCGTTCTGCAGTCTTTCTCTCGTCCCTTAGGTTATGGTTGGCTTGCTTGCATATAAGGCAATAATTTTAGGTCAAGAGTTGGGCCAATATCCATGTGCATTAAAGATTGAATCCTTGATTGATAAATCAAATATTCTTGATTTTTCATGATTGAACAAGTTGCCAAAATTGGATATTTTTGTATCTTTTAGCTTGTGCACGAATTGGTCAGCATGTTTGGATCATATTTGGTTCACAAATTGATTTAAAAATCAAATCTTTTATTTTCTTATGATTTAAATTAATTAAATGAATTAATATGTATTAAAAATCCATTTAATCAATAAATTTAAGAAAATAAATCCAATTTAACTTGGTGGGTCGTGCATAGGTCATGGGTGAAGTTTAAAAGAGAGATTTGAGGCCCATTAGCAAATAGAAGGTGTTTTGAGCAAAGTTGACTTTTGCAAATTCATGAAAATTTCCCAACTTCTCCAATGCACAACTTGCTCAATTTTGATCATATGACCATGTTCTTGGACATTTTGGAAAGCCCTTGAAGTCTTCTAACCAATTCTTTTGGTCCCATGTCATTTGGATTTACCAATCTCAAGTTATGGCCTTTGACTCAAAGTGTACTTTTGTTGACTTTTGGAATTGACCTATAATGTAAAAATTTGTAACTTTTTGTGAGAGCATTTCTTGATCTTGGGGTGTGAAGATGGATTGTAGGAAATTGCATCCTATTCAAAATGAGCTTTAGATGGAATTTTTCTGACAAACCATGAAAGAGTTATGCCCTTGTCAAAGTACAGTTGACTTTTTTGCTGTCCAAAAATAGTAACTTTTGCATCTTGATGATTTTTGAGCTATTCCTGTGGGATCATGATCAAGACTTGATCAAATGATGATTGTGAAATTAAAATAAGATGTTGACCAAGAATTTTGACTTTTGACTGCAAAATGACCATTTTGCCCTTGTAGTTGACTGTAGATCAAATGGAGCTTTTGACTATGCAAACTGGCACTGTGAGTCTTGAAACTTGGCATGTAGGTGCTTGAGGATGTATATAGGCCTTTGAGACTTGATTGAACCATTGAAAACCCCAAATTCCTTGCAAGAACCAAAACCCTAATTTTGAATTGACTGCCTTAGGAGGTGATTTGACTGTACAACCCTTGAGCAATCTTGAGCAATTTGAAGATCATTCTTGACAAATCTTGAGGAATATGGGAGGGCAAATTTTGGGGTACAACAGTTGCCCCTGTTCAATTTTCTTAAACCTGAGGATATAGATTGGCTTTCGAGCCTTTCGTGATCTGAAGGTGGAAGATAATTGAACACTAGAGTGCCCAGAAATTTGCACTCGCATGGTGTAGTATCAGCAATGTGATGTCGGGAATGGGCTTACAGATGCCATTTAGAAATCGTTGGTAGAAGGATGGGCTTATAGATGCCATCTGGAGATTGTTTGCTGAATTGTAATTTTGTAAGTTGAAAGAAGGAACCTGTGTAGGGTTGCCTGATGATGAGTCCGTGTGAAACTGCATCTGAAAGAGAAGGAACCGGTGTAGGGTTGCTTGATGATGAGTCCGTGTGAAACTGCATCTGAATGAGAGAAGGAACCGGTGTAGGGTTGCTTCATGATGGTCAAGTAGATAGTTGTCCTGTCTGGTTTCAAGTATTAATCTCTTACCTGAGAAAGAAAGTCTTCCTGGCTTGTTACAGGTATTAATCTTCAATCTCTTCATGTAGGTGGTTTTCCTGGCTTGTTACAGGTATCAGTCGTCCACAGATAGTTTTCCTGGCTTGTTACAGGTATTAATCCGGAACTTGAAAAAGGTTGGTCGAGGAGACAGTTGTCCTGGCTGGTTACAGATATTGATCTCTGACCTGAGAAAGAAAGATGGTTTTCCTGGCTTGTTACAGGTATTGATCTTCAATCTCTTCATGTAGATAACTTTCCTGGCTTGTTACAGGTATTGATCTACAATCAATCGTCCACAGATAGTTTTCCTGGCTTGCTACAGGTATTAAACTAGGACTTGGAAAGGTTGATGATAATCATCTTTTGCTTGACCTTTTCCTGAAAAGGCAAAACATTAGCTGTATGTAATGTCATGATGTATGAAATGATGATGTCATGATGTTCTCAAAATAAATGATATTTGTGTTGTATGATGCGTATGCATGTCATGATGTATGAAGATGTGATGTTTTTAGCTGGGGAAAATAAATCCTGGAGCTGATGGAGAATAGAGCTGAGTTCTTTGTTTCCGCTGGGGATGATGAACGAAGATGGTTGTGGGAATAAACCTGTAGGAGAAAATAACTCCATTGGGGAATAAACTTGATGAATAGATTACTCTGAGGGGAATTACTCTGTGGGAAGAGATGCTTCGTTGAGATTTTAATGATAACTTCGCTGGGGATTCTGTTGATAAGCTCTGTTGGGGATTTTTGATGATAAATTCCGCTGGGGATAGAAAGAACTTCGCTGGGGGTGACCTTTCAGCAGCAACTCGCTGAGGATAACCCAGTTAGACTCTTGTGGGGATAACCTCTGAATTTGGCTGAGGAGATGCATTTGTATTCTGCAGGGGACAAGCTTCCGGAATCTACTGGGTACGATGATTCAATTCTGGTGGGGAAGCTTTTTTAGAATGTGCTGGGAAATGGCTCCACTGGGGGTATCTTATATTCCGCCGGGGAACATTCTTATACTATGTCGAGGAATATTAAGACTGTCGGGGATGCTCTTTACGCTTGTTGGAGAATATCTTTATACTCCGCTGGGGAATATTAAGACTTTCTGGGAATACCGAGCCTTTTCGGGACTGACGGTAGACTAACTCTGCTTGGGGAGAGTATTTGCTGAGTCCTTCGTAGTTATAAGTCTCAGTGGGGAGAGCTACCACTACTGTCTTACTCTGCGGGGAGTGAAGGTATCTTGGTCATATTCGTCAGCCGAACCTACCTTGGTACCTTGGTGGACAGAGCAACTAGACCGCTTAGACAATTCTTATTGCCCCTACTTCTGATATCACCCGTAATTAGTCCTTTGTTTCGCATGCAAATATTTATGAGCAGCAATTAATGTCAAATGCATATATCAAAAATGAACATTGGACGTTCTTTGCAAAACAAAACAGATAAAGGAAAAAAACAATTTGCAATTTGTCTGAAAAATGAACTTGTATTGATTTTGAAGTTTGCCTGTAAATAGGCGCTTTTGTACAAGAGGCTGATGTCCTAGTAAGAGAACACCGCCGGACAAATAGGATTTATACAATTTGTAAAAAGAAAATAAAACAGCTATGTGAATAATCCCACTGGGTTCCAGCTCTGCTATTGCCCTTATATCTTCAAGCATCTCATCACTTTGCTGCTTAGCTGAAGATGAATCTGATTGACCGGTGTCGTCCAAGCTTGATAGTCGATACTGAAGTCCGGATGCAAGGTGATCCAATGAGACATAGTATTACGCTATAATCCCTAACTTTTTCCTGGACCGCCCTTTCGGGTTTTCAGTCCACCGGGATACCCATTTTTGCCCAAGCCGCCTTTTCAGGTTTTCGACTTGCCGGGTGTACAGATTTTTTTTATTTTCATCCCTTATTTTTGCCCGAACCCTTTTGGTTCGCTGGGAAGCCCTTATTTTTGCCTAGGCCTGTTAACCTAGCGGGTCTTTAATTATGCGTAGTATCTTTTTATTATGTCTGTATTGGCGGGGTGAGGAAAGTCGTCACCATCCATGGTGGTTATAATCATCGCTCCTCCTGAGAAGATGTTCTTAACCATAAATGGCCCTTCGTACGTAGGGGTCCATTTTCCCCTGGGATCACCTTGAGGTAGAATAATACGCTTGATTACCAGGTCCCCGACTTGATACTCTTGTCATCTGACTTTCTTGTTAAATGCCTTGATCATCCGTTTTTGGTACGTCTGACCATGACAAATAGCAGTGAGTCTCTTTTCGTCGATTAGGTTTAGTTGATCAAGCCGGGTCTGGATCCAGTCGTCTTCACTTAAACCCGTATCCTTCATGATCCGGAGAGAGGGTATCTGAACTTTAATGGGCAGGACTGCCTCCATGCCATATACCAAGGAATAAGGTGTTGCCCTTGTTGACGTCCGTGCTGAGGTACAGTACCCGTGAAGAGCAAATGGTAACATCTCATGCCAATCTTTGTAGATCACTGTCATCTTCTGCACAATCTTCTTAATGTTCTTATTAGCTGCTTCTACAGCCCCATTCATCTTCGGCCGGTAGGGAGAAGAATTATGATGCTGTATCTTGAATTGCTCGCAGAGCTCAGTGATCATCTTGTTGTTAAGATTGGTACCATTATCCGTAATGATCCTCTCTAGTACACCGTATCGACAGATCAGGTTGTACTGAATGAACCGTGCCACGACGTTCTTGGTTACGGTGGCAAAGGAAGCTGCTTCCACCCACTTTGTAAAGTAATCAATCGCTACTAGGATGAAACGATGCCCGTTGGATGCCGTAGGTCTGATCTCGCCGATCATATCAATGCCCCACATTGCAAAAGGCCAAGGTGATGTCAAGACGTTCAAAGGAACTGGAGGAATGTGCACCTTATCAGCGTAGATCTAGCACTTGTGACATGTCCGAGAATGCTGATAACAGTCGGCTTCCAAGGTGGACCAGTAATATCCTGCCCGAAGGATTTTCTTTGCCATGGTATGTCCACTGGAGTGAGTTCTGAAGGTACCTTCATGCATCTTTGCCATGATCCTTTCTGCTTCAATCTTATCCACACAACGCAGTAAGGTTGAATCATGGTTTCGTTTGTAAAGAATGCCATTGCTGATGAAGAACTTTGCCGCGAACCTTCTCAGAAACTTCTTGTCATTAACAAATGCACCCTCGGGGTATTCTTGAGCTTCAAGATATCTCTTTACTTCATGATACCAAGGTTTTTCTGTTACCTCTTCGGTCTCAAGATCGCAGCAATGTGCAGGTTCATCCAATTTCCAAATAATGATCCGGGGAGCCTCGTTGTCCCACTTGACTTTGAACATAGAAGACATCGTAGCTAACGCGTCCGCCAACTGATTTTCCTCTCTTGGGAAGTGTTCAAAGGTTATCTCCTCGAAATGGGGAAGCAACGTCAATACATAATCCTTGTAAGGAATAAGATTTGGGTGTTTCGTATCCCATTCTCCTTTGATCTGACTGATCACGAGAGCGGAATCTCCGAAGACACTTAGAAACTTAATCCTTAGGTCAATTGCAGCTCGAAGACCCATAATGCATGCTTCATACTCCGCCATATTGTTGGTGCAGTTGAAACATAGTCGGGCGGTAAGTGGAGTATGAGAGCCTTTAGGGGATATGATCACAGCGCCAATTCCATTACCCAAAGCGTTTAAGGCTCCGTCATAGTGCATAGACCATTGGGATCCTTCCTCAGGTCCTTCATCCGGTCCAGGTATCTCGCAATCAGTTACTACCATGATATTCTCGTCTGGAAATTCAAAGTTCATAGACTGGTAATCAGCTTTGGTTATCAGTCAAATCAAAGGAGAGTGGGACACTAAACATCCTAATCTTATCCCATACAAAGAACATGTCCTGACATTGTTGCCTCATTTCGAGCAGATTACCTTTGAGCACTTCCCGCGAGAAGAAAATCAGCTAGCGGATGCTCTGGCTACAATGTCTTCCATGTTTAAACTCAACTAGGATAATGAGGCACCTCAAATCACCATCGAACAAATGGACGAACCAACACATTGTCACGAGATTAATACCGAAGAAGTGGTGGACCGACCTTGGTCTCATGGCGTCAAAAGGTATCTCGAAGCACAAGAATACCCTGAAGGAGCTTCAGTCAACGACAAAAAGTTCTTAAGGAGGTTCGCTGCCAAGTTATTTCTAAGCAATGGTATCCTATACAAGCGCAATCTTGATTGTGTCCTACTCCGTTGTGTGGACAAGATTGAAGCTGAGCAGATCATGGCTGAACTGCATAATGGCACCTTTGGCACCCACTCAAGTGGTCATACGATGGCTAAGAAGATTCTAAGGGCAGGATACTACTGGTCCACCATGGAAGCTGACTGTCATCAACATTCCCGTACTTGTCACAAATGCCAAATCTATGCGGACAAGGTACATATTCCTCCAGTTCCTCTCAATGTCTTAACAGCTCCTTGGCCATTCACGATGTGGGGAATCGACATGATTGGAGAGATCAAACCTACAACATCCAATGGACAATGTTTCATCCTGGTGGCCATTGATTACTTTACCAAGTGGGTCGAAGCAACTTCCTTTGCCTCCGTTACAAAGAATGTGGTTTCCCGCTTCATCAAGCAGAACCTCATATGCCGGTATGGTATCCCCGACATGATCATTACGGACAACGGTACAAATTTGAACAATACTATGATCACCGCTCTGTGCGAGCAGTTCAAGATTCAACATCACAATTCATCTCCCTATCGTCCAAAGATGAACGGTGTTTGTTGTACCCCAAAATTTGCCCTCCCATATTCTTCAAAATTTGCCAAGTCAAAGCTTCAAAATCTCCCCAAGGGTTGCACAGTTCAAGGGCCTCCTAAACAGTAAAAAACTAGGGTTTTGGTTCTGACAAAGAAAATGAAGTTTCCAAGGGTCCAATCAAGTCCCACATGCCTATAAACATGGTCAAGCATCCTCATACCAAGTTTCAAGACTTACAGCACAAAATTGCACAGTCAAAAACCCTAATTGCTCAACAGTCAACTGTAGGGGCAAAATGGTCATTTGACAGTCAAAAGTTCAAATTTTGGGTCAACATCTCATTTTGAAGCCATAAACATCATTTGATCAATGCTTGATCATGATTCTCAAAACTTGGCTCAAAAAGTCTCAAGATGCAAAAGTTTCCATATTTGGACAGTTGAAAAAGTCAACTGTAACTTGACCAAGGCATAACTTCCACATGGATATTCAGAAAAATTCCATCCAAAGCTCATTTTGAAGAGAAAGACATTTCCTACAACTCCTCTTCACACTTCAAGTCCAAGAAATGCTCTCACAAAAAGTTATCAATTTCAACATTATAGGTCATTTTCAAAAGTCAACAAAAAGGGACTTTAAGTCAAAGACCATAACTTGAGATTGGTAAATCAAAATGACATGGGACCAAAGGCATTGGTTAGAAGACTTCAAGACCTTTTCAAAATGTCCAAGAACATGATCAAAGCTTAAAAATTGAGCAAGATATGCCTTGTGGAAGTTGGGAAATTTTTGGATATTTTGAAAAATCAACTTTGCTTCAAATGCCCTAAAATTGCTAATGGGCCACATTTTCTTCCAAGAATCATCATCCAAAGCATGGGCACGACCATTTTGCCCAAAGGGAAGTTTTTCATCATTTTTTATTTATTTATTTGAATTTTTAATTGCTAATAATTCATTTAATTAATTAAAATATGTGAAAAATACCAAACCAATGCAATCAAATCTTTTTATGCATGAAATAGTCTCAAGATTTCGTGCATAATTAGATAGGGAAAGAATCAATGGTATTTGGACATGATTGGTATCAAATATGCATGAAAAGATTGAAAAATTATATGCATGAAAATCCAATATTCTCTACATCAATGCAAGGATTCTTTGGACCAAATTTTCAACCCTAATCATTCACATACTTATACTCATGCAAACCCTAGTGCTCATGACCGGGAAGCTGCGCAGAAACACCATAACCAAGTTTGAGTTTTTGTTAAGAAAGTCCAAAACTGAAAACCACCTTCCCGTGCGATTCAAGCCAAAATAATTATCCCATTGCCTTCCTGAGACATCAAGAAACGTGTCTGAATCAAAATCAGCAACTCTAACGCCCAGAATTGGTATATGGAACTCAAACTTTTTCACATTATATGCATATTCGTATTTCAATATTCAAGCATTTTCATTGCATTTTTTTTATGGATTCATACTAATTGATTAATTATGAAGCTAACCCTATAGTTTGATTGAGTTTTTACGCATTGTACGTGATTTCACCATTAAAGCCAGCTAGGGTTCTTCAAGCTCCAAATTGGGCATCCTTGAATACTGTAAAATTGGGACTTCCCAATACCATGAATGAACTCAGGACACTTGGATGAATCGAATGCAATAGTCGCGCCTAATTTATGAAGCAAGATGGCCTAATCGCTATTCTTGAAAAGGGCATATTTTGGGGGGGTTTAAAACCCCCGCTAAGTCTTTTTATGTTTCAGGTAAAAATGCAACAACGAAGAAGGAGATTAGGTGGCAAGGCACGATTGGTGTATTTGAATTGCGCGCGAAAAAAGGCCACTGACGCTTGTTTTATCTTATATTATTCATTGGCCATATAATAAACAAAGCGCGTTAGGAGCTCCAGTGGCAAGGCATCAGTATGGTAATCCCTGGGACCTGGGTTCGAATCCCAGGTCCCCCATCCCTTTCCATGTTATTTTTCTAATCATGCTTATGTGTAGTTCGCTTCCAGAGTTCCACCATACACTCCATAATCTAAGAGCGCCACATGGCCAATGAGGGTAATCCAAGGGCCAATGTTTGAGGAACATCATGGACGTTGGTCAACGAAGCCACATGCTACCCTGGAAAGTCAATAAGGCCAGAGTTTCAATGGGCCTAAAATGCTGATTTAACCTCCAATTGGGGATAGAACCCCCCATGGTTTGCTTCTTTTATTCCTTTTTATATTTTTCTATTTTGTTTGTTTTAATTAATTTCTCTTTAATTCTTTAAACTAATTTATTTTCATAAAAATATAAAAATAACAAAAAATCAGAAAGTCATAAAAATCTAAATATATTTTATTTTAGTATTTTTGTAAATAAAAATCATTAATTGATTTAGTTTTCAATTCTAGGATTAATTTAGGCATTTTTCTTAATAAATTCAAAATTTGTAGAATTAGGGTTAATCAATTTTATCTTTTTCTTTTTCTCTCACCATAATTAATTATTTAATATTATTCTTGTAAATAAAATTGTATTAATTAATTAGGTTTAATTTTAGGTTAAATTTTAATGCTTTTCTTAATAAATAAAAAAAACTAGAATTAGGGTTAATTAGTATTTTAATTTCATTTAATTCTCATAAAAATCATCAATACAAAAAACCTCAAAAATAATTTCTTTTTATTTTAATTTAATTAAATTCGTAATCATAACTTAATTTCATTAAAAAGGGTCCAACGCCCTCGCTTCCGATTTTAATTCCAATTCGCGCATTTATTTCTTTTCTTTTAAATATTTATGTAATTCTCCCAAAGCCGTGTAAACTTGACATTTATCTTTCGCACTTTACTTTATTTCTTTATTTTATGTCAAATCGGGTCCTGGATTTAATTTGGCGATATGGACCCGCGCCTTTGTAATAGTTTAGGAACTTTATATTTCTCGCAACCTTTTAACTGCTAAGTAAATTGCATGCAAGAATGAATGATTAAATAAAAACAAAAGCGTAGATCACCCATGACATGACAAGACAAAAATAAACGAATCTGACACACAAATCACACACCACCCCTAGGGTACGCCTCACTGTTGCCTTGCCTCCCGAAAGGTGATCGTCGAGTAGAGGATGTCTTAGTAAGTCCTCATGATCCGGGAACCTGGCATGAGGGTAGCTTCTAAGGTATCTTCCCATTGCTCTGGTGATCACCATGTCCCGAACCTTCGAATTGACCCGAACACCTCCAACGGTAGTGCTACCTACCTCTCAATGGTGGGATGGCACTACTTTAAAGGACATTTACACAGACGAATTCCTTAGGGTAGGTAGACGACTCTAGATACTTGCTCTAATTCCAAAACAAATCAAAAATACTTTTCACACCGACACCTTTTCTAAAAGCTTTCGAAAGCAACTTTTCAAACACTCTTGAGGACCGATACAGGAGTCGAACTGGAATTTTCAAAGAAACTTTTTAAAACCCACAGTTGAAAAGCAAGCAAACCATTTTTGAAAACACATTGAGCAAGTATCTAAGAGCCCATGGATAACCATGGATAGAAAGGGTGCTAACACCTTCCCTTTCTATAACCTACCTCCCGAACCGAGAGCAATCTCTATAAGGAATTTTTCTGTGCTTTTGTCCTTTCCATTTGGAGAAAATAAAAGACGGTGGCGACTCTTGCTTCCGCGACATTTCGCGAACCAGCATTAAACAGTCAGTTCCAGATCCACCGATCACAGTGTTGTTGAAGCTGCGAAAAAAATATCAAGAAGGTCATTCAAAAGATGACAGTCACCTACAAGGACTGGCATGAGATGTTACCATTTGCTCTGCACGGGTACCGTACCACAACACGTACTTCAACTGGGCAACACCTTTTTCTTTGGTATACGGCATGGAAGCTATTTTACCTTTCGAAGTTCAGATCCCTTCCTTGAGGATCATGAAGGATGCTGGTTTGAGTGAAGACGATTGGATTCAGACTTGGCTTGATCAACTTAACTTGGTTGACGAAAAGCGACTTACTGCTGTTTGCCATGGTCAGGCGTATCAAAAATGTATGATCAAGGCCTTCAACAAGAAAGTCAAGAGACAAGTATATCAAGTCGGAGATCTTGTAATCAAGCGGATCATCTTGCCGCAAAGTGATCCCAGGGGAAAATGGACTCCTACTTATGAAGGACCATTTGTGATCAAAAATATCTTTTCTGGTGGGGCAATGATTCTGACCACCATGGACGGTGACGACCTGCCACACCCTGCGAACACAGACATAGTCAAAAGATACTATGCATAAAATAACCCGACAAGTTGAAAACCCGAAAGGGCAACTTGGGCAAAAATGGGTATCCCGGTGAATCAAAAACCCGAAAGGGCGGTTCAGGCAAAAATTAGGGAAAAACAAAAAAAATCTGTACACTCGGCAAGTTGAAAACCCGAAAGGGCGACTTGGGCAAAAAAGGGTTTCCCGGTGGATCGAAAACCCGAAAGGGCGGTCCAGGCAAAAGTTAGGGAATTAAAGCGTATGACTATGTCTCGTAGGATCACTTTAAGGACAATCTCTTCACAGACAAGCCCCAGGCTTCTGATTAATTCAATCATCGACGGACGAAGCAACGAATGGACAGATACTCAGAGTTGTGAAGGCTATAGCAGAATGGGAACCCCATAGAATTATTACACATAGCCACCCTTCTTTGTATAAATTTTTCTCATTTTTTATGACAACATTCTCTTACTAGGATGCCTGTCTCCTTTGTACAAAATACTTACACAAAGTTAATACAAAGATACTTCAAAGTGCAGAAATTTGCTTGCCTTTTCTTTCTTTTTACACTTATGTTTTATTTGAAAACGTCCAATGATTTGTTAAATGAGCATATGCATTTGAATATAATCACTGCTTACAAATAAAACAAAATAAGAAAGGATAATTACTGATAGGTCGAAAGTATAGGAAAACGTCTTTAGGCTATTCTAGAAGAAATCCCCTACAGTATGTCATTCAGACCCTCAACAGAGCTAAAACCTTGAAATGCATATCCCCAACGGAGTTAAGTTTCAAAATTCCCATCAGAGTTAAGTTTCTAAAAAACTCTCGATCCCCATCGAAGCCAGAATACTATAAACTTTCTTCCCCAGCGGAGTCCAAAATTTCAAATCTTAAACCCCGGTGGAATACTATTCAACTTCCTCCGATTCCCCAGCAGAGTTTTTCCATAAAACAGGAATCCCTAGTAGATTGGCATACAAACCAAGCTCCTGATTTCCCCGGAGGAATAAGTATTCTTCCCACAGAGTTATTTCCCAGCAGAATGGAGATTCTTGTTCTTATTTATCCAGTGGAAGCCTCCCAGGTTTTGATTCCCCAATAGAGATCGTCAGAGTTGTCCTCATTCTTCCCCAGAAAGTCATGAAGGATTCTCACATCCCCACAGAAGTTGTCAAAGTTTTGATAATCCCCGCAGGTTGCCAAGGATTTTCTTTATCCCCAACAATAGTCAGCAGGGATTTCTCATCTTCAGCAATCAAAGATTTTTGGAATCCCCAGCATATATCAGGGATTTATTTCCCCCGGCAGCAGTCAAAGATTTCATTATCTCCAGCTATCAAGGATTTATTTTCCTCAGCAAGACAGCTAATCATCTTTCATGCGCATACATTACATTCATATATCGTAGACATTGATAGAACACATCTTATTGCATCATAGATATCATACAATATAATTTTGTGTTTTGAGCTAACATCTTACCATTTTCAGGATAAGATTAAAGGTTATCATTAACAGCTATTCAAAGATTTCAGATACGGTACAGATACACTCCGAGACATGGAAGTCATTCTATTATTCATTCAGATCTCTTATTTCAGACACAGTATGGATACATCCCAGACATGGAGGTCATTCTACTACTCATTCCTACTTCAGCAATCAGATACATATTAGATACGCTCCAGACACGGAAGCCATTCTATTTCTCATTCAGATTCAAATATCAACTACAAGCTCAGATACACTCCAAGACATGGAAGTCATTCTGTTGCCTTTTTCATATCCCAGTTACAGTACGGATAAACTCCAAGACACGAAAGTCATTCTGCTACTCATACAGATCTCAAAATCAAGATACAGTCCAGATACGCACCAGACACGATTGCCATTCTGTCACTCATTCAAACTTATTCCCCAGCCCAGAGATACTCCAGATACGGATGTCTTTCTGTTGCTTATTCAAATCTCTTATTTCAGATACAATACAGATACACTCCAGACACGGTAGTCATTCTGATATTCATTCAAGAATCAAATATGGTTACAGCTTGGATACGCTCCAGACACGGATGCCATTCCTTTGCTCATACAAATCAAATCTCCAGATACAACTCAGATACGTTCCAGACACAGATACCATTCTGATGTTCATTCTACTGATTTCCAACCAACAATCTTGGATGGCATCTTCAAGCCCATCTCTAGCAAGATTCTATCATCTCCAAATGGCATCTTTAAGCCCATTCCTTCAGCTACATTTTGACGAGTGCAAATTTACGAGCACTCTAGTGTCCAATCCTCTTGTACCTTCGAGTCACGAAAGGAAAACTTGCCATTCTAACTCTTCAGGTTCAAGAAGATTGAATAGGGGCAACTGGTGTACCAAAAAATTTTCCCTCTCATTTTATCAACATTTCTCATCACAAGGCTCTTTGAACTCAAGATCAAGCTAGGGTTTGCTCTGCTCAAGACATCTCCTTGCACTGATGACCTAAATTAGGGTTTGAGTTTGCACAGGGATTTTTGGACCTTCAATGCTCAAATTGACTTTCATACTTCATGTTGGACTCCTAAGTTTGTCCATACCAAGTTTCAAGCCTTGAACCAAATTTTTGCCCAGTCAATTGGACAGTTGACCTAGAAATCAACTGTATTGGGGAAAAGTCAACTGTGGCCAATATACAGTCAAACCTCATGAATTTTGACCCACATCAACATTATGAACTCATATGAACCATTTGATCAAGTTTGGACCACAGCTCCACAAGAAATTTGATCAAATCACCAAAAGGGCAAAATGGTCATTTTTAGGGTTTTGACTGTACAAAGGCAATTTCTGACTTTTTTGACCTAGCCAGTGGAAAATTAGGCTCAACCATGGACTCAAGGACTCAATGGCATTATATTGACCTATTCAACAAGTTCAAAAGACCTAAATTGCATTGGATTGACAGATGAATTTTTCAGTCAACTGATCAAAATTTGACTGTACACTAAAAAGTCAAACTTTGACTTTTTGGTCAAAATCAAGTGTCAATGGTCATTTTTCATCAAGATGTGTCAAAATATGAAACTTTTTCATCAAGAAACCCAAAATTACAAATTAGGGTTTGAAATTGAAAATTTTCATAACTTAGAATTTTTCTAAGTTATGAAATTTTCTTAATTTTTCCTAACTTTGCCCAACATTTTCACCATGATGCAAATGGATTCAAACAAAACCTCCAACATTAAAGTTGTAGTCCTCCACAAATTATACAACTTTGATTTACAAAGTTTTCTCAAAAGAAGCTTGGATCTCAAGTTATGATTTTTGGAACAAGGGTCCCTAAAACTTTTAACTTAGTGAAATTTTGCCCTAGTTTAGGCAGGATTTTGACCTATCTTCTTGGCTATTTTTCACATGGTTACACTTGGAATCTCAAGTTGAATTTCAAATATGGATTATAGGGCATGTTGCAAGCTTTCCAAATTGTCCAAGAACTCCTCAAACACATTTGTGGTTAGGGAGAATCGAAGGCTTGAAGTTGGCAAAAACTCACTTTTCATCCATGGCATATTCATGTTCATACAAGTTGAAATTTCAAGTCAGCATGCCTTTAACCAAATAAAATAAATCTTTTATTTATTTCTTTATTTTTTACATTAAATACTTTTACATACATAAACAAACAAAAACCTTTTTTGCATAATTCATATTATTTGATATATATATTTATTTTGTTTATTTAAATATTGTCCATTTAATATTTATGCATTGTGAATTCAATTTGGATGTAATAGTAAATTAGGGTTTATATTTCTTATCAAATACCCCCATTTAAAAAATTGTACCCCCATCCCCATAATCATGTTGTAATAGCTTAGACTTTTAATTCTCGCACTTTACGCTTTCAATTATGCCATGATTAGAGAATTGGGGTTTGTATGCAAAATCAAAATCAACAAGTAGATTGACCTAATCAAAGACAAAAATGCATGAAAATTAAACACAATACACACTTGCACCCCTAGGGTTACAATCCACTTGTTGCCTTAAAAATGGGCCATGTTATGCATGTTGGGTACTTTGGCAAAACAAAAACAAAACAAAAGATCATAGTCCCTCGATGACGCTATCTTGGTTGCCTAAACAAAAATGATCAAGTCCCTCAAAAATTTGCCAAAAATACCTAACACAATTGCTATCATGGTCTATACGATGACCCGCGCCTGTCCCGTTTAACATCCTAACACAAGGTTGTTCACCAAATGCAATGGTGAAATAACACTGTCAAAAGGGTTAAAAACATTAGGAAAGATCTTTGAGTAAATTAGGGTAGATAGCTCTTAGTTACTTGATCAAAAGCTTGTAAAACATCCTTGTTATTTTTCAAACACACTTCACAACACAATTTCAAAACATTTCCCAAATCAAACTTTCAAAACATTGAAGCATCTTTTCAAAAGACAAAAACATCTTTGTATACATTCAAACAAGAATCATTACAAAGGTTGCCACAACGATGGCCTCTTGTCAAAACATATTTCAAAACCACACACAAAGCACCATTTCAAACAATTGAAAAGCAAAAGCAAGTGATCTAAACAAGTAACTAAGAGCCCATGGATAACCATGGATGAAAAGGGTGCTTGCACCTTCTCTTTTCATAATCTACTCCCCGAACCCAAGAAAACATCTCAAAGGTCTTTCCTGTGCTTTTTGAACTTTCCTTAGGATAAAATAAAAAGTCGATGGCGACTCTTGCTAAACCGAAACATTTGTGAACACAAACGCAAAACCTCAAGTCAGTTCTCCCACCGTATCACATGGTGTCTCTTCCAAAAGTCCAATTCCTATTTGGCCAACTGCCAGAATCTTTCTCACAAGGGGCACCTGACCATTCGATTGAAGATGTAATGTCATCCAGAGACAAGGTCCAGGACGTGATCAATTCAGAGACTATTGTATTTACATCAGATCAAAAGGAGAAGTCTCTCGTCCATTTGAGCATCAAGACTGCAGAAAGTCATCAGAATAAAGAAGCCCATATGGAGTCAAGTATCCTCAACGATGGAAATCATTGGTTTCTTTACTACATTTTCATTTTCATTCTTGCTTGTTTGTTTAAACATTGCTTGCATGTAGAAACTTGTCTATTTTTGAATGAAAATATTAATATAATAAGTATGCTTATCTTGAAGTGTTCCTTTTGTTTTACTCATCCATTTGTTATCACTCTTTACATGTTTTACTTGCATATTGATGCCAATTTTCCAAGTCTTATGCTTAGGAATTGGAGGGAGGATGACGATAATCTAAAAACGCAAAAAATCTCTGGTTGATATGCTTTTGAGTAAGACCCTGCTGACGATGTACAAGCCTTGTTTCAATTCCTAAACACCAAAGATATAAGGGAGATAGACCCTTGTTAACCCCTCTGATCCTTCGAAGTAGAAGTTTCTTTTCTGTTCAGGAAAAAACCCTCATTTCAACCCTGGGGCAAGTAGTGTTCAATTAAGTTGATCAAGCGTTCAAAACTCATCAAGAGTGTATGTTTAAGGATACAACATTGGTTATCCTTCAAAAGGTTGAGGAAAGTAAAAACCACCATGGCTAACTTTCACTCATGAGGAGTATGCATTAATTACTGATATCCTAATGGGTATCTCTCGTACATCAAGAAGTCGAGATTAGATAACGATACAACAATGGCTATCCATCATCTGCTAAAGACTCAGACAATCACGACCACTTCAAACAAATTGAAGATGACGCAAAGACCAACGACTTGTTCAAAAGGGAAATTATGAATAAGAAAGAAACAAAAAACTCCACTAAGTAAAAAACTTGAAAACAAGTCGCTTAGGCAAAAGTCAGTGCATCCCGCTGAACTTCCAAATCAAAATTCAAAAGAATTTGTCCAGGAAAAAGTTAGGGAAAACAAGAAATAAATTGAAAAGCCTAAAAGGCGAGAAAAGGATTACCAATAAAAATCCTTATCGAAAGAAGAAGGTTGTGTGATCAGACACCAAAATCAAAAGTTAGTGACGGTCGTGTCCAAGAAACCCCTGTGGTTCCTTAACCATCACAAACTCCTCTTTTGAGAGATGAATGCTTGTATCGAGTTAACTGAACTTAGGAATGGAGAACATCATGAAGAATGGGTGGGCACTAAAAAATTTTGAGCCTTAAATCCTTGTTTCTAAAAACAATGAACTAGACCACGTTACAACCCTTAAAGTTCTAATTGAAGAACGAGTCAATTTGAAAGCGTGCTATAATGAGATTGCATTCAACTGAATCCTAATAGGTATGTTTAAATATCCATGTTGGCATCATATGCTTGCATTATCTTTCATGAAAAAGAATTTGCAAATGTTGCTCTCTAGCTAGTGATTTATTCACAACAGAGTTATGACATCATTTCATTCAAAGTTTTTTCAAACTTCAAGACTTACATATGTGTTGCATTAGAATTATCACCCTCGTAATAAACATTATTATGCATACAAAACAATTGATTGACATCAAGTAAGTTTACATAATAAACATTAGTAAAAAGCCCAATCTTGTCAGAGAAAAGAGGCTTGAATAATTTGTTGAAGCAAAAGTCAGCTGTCACAAGAGAAATGACTTATTCAGGGGCACGTTGCCCAGAGATTTTGTTAAGTGAAAGCATCTCGGTGCGTTACAATCTGAGTACCCTTTAGGGATAAATTTAGCAGATTCACCAATCTGGGGCAATCAAGTCGAGATTAGATCTCTTCGAGCTCATCAGAATCTGGAGTATTCCCTCAAAGCTATACTTAATCAGAGGCTATCACGTCGATAAATCTCTTCAAGCTTTTTCTATTCAACCTGGGGCAATCACGTCGAGAAATCTATTCAGAATTCACTCAACCTGGGACAGTTACGTCGAGATTCGACAAATCTATCCAAGAAAGTTGCAATCAAGAGCAGTTTATTTCGTGACTCAAGAAATTGGGGCAGGCCACCTCATGTCGTATTGTAGCACACTGATATTCTGGTATTCTATTCAGCATAGATTCTTTCAGAAATCCTCTAGACATGGGCATTCCTCATCCGTACTCGCAAAGCTGCTCAAGCCAGTTATGTTGTACGGGACGACTACAATCAAGCTGAAAGCATCATAACGATCACCCTGACCTGGCCAGTGCGTGAAGTCTCATTCATCTGTAACAAACAATTTCAAACCTGATTCCTCAAGTGAATTCAGAAATTCCAGAATCACTCTTTGATTGGCAAACACAAGTGCAGATCCCCCGAGAGCTAAACCGGGGCATTCACAAAATTGTCCTATAGACTTTCCCCAGTGGATTAAATCGGGGCATTCACAAAATTTTCCTATAGACATTCCCCAGTGGAGTAAACCGGGGCATTCGCAAAATTTTCCTATAGACTTTACCCTATGGAGTAAACCAGAGCATTCGCAAAATTTTCCTATAGACTTTCCCCAGTGAAGTAAACTAGGGTATTCACAAGTGTTCATGTCCATCTTTTATCCCCAAATGATTCAAGAGATGATTCCCTAGTGTGGTGTAAACTTGGGGCATATATTCTAAGAGATCCACATGGTGTTCGGTATCCATTCCTTGATGTATTCAGTCCTACCATCCTCTCAGCGGTTCAATATGTAGAGAAGTCGTACCAGATTATCTATTCCCCAATAATACAGTTCAGAATTCTGTGGCGTACCTATAGACTCGCTTCGTCAGCAATTCAATCTTCAGCGGAGTCATCAATAATATTTAGTATCATGATCTCTCCAGCGCAAATAGGTATCCCTAGCGATCCTTGGTACTGTAGGTTTCCAGCGCCAATATGAATGGCATCACCAGTGATGAGCAACAATTCCAAACAAGCCTTCGCTTATCCCTGTGGAGTCTATTTCTTTGCATTGCATATAGTTATCACTGCATAACATCGCATCTTCAAAAGCGCGTAGCCGATCCATCAGAATGGATCTTTACGACAAAAGAAATTTAAACATGCATATGAAGCATAAGCCAGATCAAGTACCTTACACAAAAGACCTGAATCATTTAAAGACATCAATACATCCCCACAAGAGGATATCTCTCCCAAGCGCCAACTGATGACCTTCACCTTCATAATTCCCAGCCAATGATGCTAGTACCATGTACCCCTGAATTCCCAACAAAATCAATACACCAATTCTAATCTCAGTTCTCGTATGGTAGTCGGTTCCCGTATGACAATTAATTCAAATCCTAGTTCCCGTATGGTAGCCATTTTCTGTCTGACAATCAGTTCTAAACCCAGTTCCCGTCTGGTAGTCAGTTCCCACCTGACGATCAATTCTAAACCTAATTCTCGTCTGGTAGTCAATTCTCGTCTGACAAATCAATTCTAAACCCAGTTCTTGTCTGGTAGTCAATTCATATCTGACAATCAATTTTAAACCTGATTCTTGTCTGGTAGTCAGTTCCCGTCTGACAAATTAATTCTAAACCCAGTTCTTGTCTGGTAGTCAATTCCTATCTGACAATCAATTTTAAACCTGATTCTTGTCTGGTAGTCGGTTCCCGTCTGACAAATTAATTCTAAACCCAATTCTCGCCTGGTAGTCAGTTCCCGTCTGATGATCAATTCTAAACCCAATTCCTATCTGGTAGTCGGTTCCCATCTGATAATTAATTCAAATTTTAATACTCGTCTATGTCAGTTTTCTGAATGCTCATTCATTTTAGCTTTTCCAAATACACGTCCGTGTCTATTTTCTTTCTAGATCCCAATAAGATCAGTTCAGTCAATCCTACCTTGTACCTTCACTCGTCATGTCATAACCAATATTTCATCTTAGAACCTGGGATCGCCCGTAGTCTAGGTTCTCCCTATAAGTCATGTTTTAGAATTATGAGGTCTCCCATAGGCCTAGTTCTTCGACAGATCGCTCTTATGTTTCACCTTAGGATCGTAGGTCACCCGTAGATCTTATCCGCCGTATTTTCGTACCAACCTTTTCCTTGTATTAGCATCATTATACGTTACAAGTCCAACCTTTTCCTTGTATTGGCATCACGCCACGTTACAAGTCTTCTTTATCCTTGTATTATCATCATGCTACGTTACAAGTCCAACTTTTTCCTTGTATTGGCATCACGCCACGTTACAAGTCTTCTTTGTCCTTGTATTGGCATCCCTCTATGTTACAAGTCTTCTTTGTCCTTATATTGGTATCACACTACGTTACAAGTCCAAATTTTTCCTGGTATTGGCATCACGTCATGTTACAAGTCAACCTTGTCCTTGTATTGGCATCATGCTACGTTACAAGTCCAACCTTTTCCTTGTATTGGCATCACACCACGTTACAAGTCCAACCTTGTCCTTGTATTGGAATCACGCCACATTACAAGTCTTCCTTGTCCTTGTATTGGCATCACACTACATTACAAGTCCAACCTTTTCCTTGTATTGGCATCACGCCATGTTACAAGTCTTCTTTGTACTTGTATTGGCATCACGCCATGTTACAAGCCCAATATTTTCCTTGTATTGGCATCACGCCACGTTACAAGTCTAATCTTTTCCTTGTATTGGCATCACTCCACGTTACAAGTCTTCTTTGTCCTTGTATTGGCATCACGCCATGTTACAAGCCCAATCTTTCCCTTGTATTGGCATCACGCCACGTTACAAGTCTTCTTTGTCCTTGTATTGACATCACGCCATGTTACAAGCCCAATCTTTCCCTTGTATTGGCATCACACCATGTTACAAGTTCAATCTTTCCCTTGTATTGGCATCATGCCACATTACAAGTCTTCTTTGTCCTTGTATTGGCATCACGCCACGTTACAAGCCCAATCTTTCTGTTGTATTGGCATCACGCCATGTTACGAGTCCAACCTTTGTCTTGTATTGGCATCAGGCCATGTTACGAGTCCATCCGTATTATATTAGCCTCTATTGCTACATTATAAATCCAATCTCTGTCTTCTCACCAGAAAACGAAAAAATTCTTTCCCCGACAAATATCACAATAATAAATAAACACTCATACTTTCTTTTAGAAATTTTTTGGCATTGGTATTTAATCATATTATACCTCGAACTTCCAAAAGGCATGTGCCAATCGTACTTTCAGGTTTAAGACAATTAAATAGGGGAAACTGTAATACCCCAAATTTTTCATACCCTTTCCACTTTTATTTGGCTTATGCATCTCACACTTTTTGCATGTATATAACTTCGATTAGCTTATCTAACACATCATGCATCACTGGTCAGTAACTTGGCATGGGATCAAGGATCTTAAAGTTAAGGTTTTCGTCTACTGTAAGGCTCTTATCTTCACACAAGCCTGTTTCAACTAGTTATTTCATCAGTCCTGGTTTGTGGAATTATGGTTTGTGATCATTGAGACTTCTTCTTTCATTAAGCTATAAGACTTTCTTCAATAAACTTTGAGCTTGGTCCTGGGAGTTCTTGAGGGTTATCTTTTATGCTTATAAACATCATTAAAATTAGGGTTTATTTCCCTATTCATGAACTACTCAAGAAGATTTCTTTGTGGAGTCTTGTTCATTAGTGAAGGTCCTCATTCAAAGGATCACATTCGTGATATGGGTCACAAGTTATTATACAAGATTTGAGGTGTACGTGGCAAGGTAGGATTTTCCCACGGATTTGGGTGTGTTCATTATAGATTCAAGATATTTCTTCTATTTTAGTGGTGTTGCTTGAAAGGAAAGATACTATGGACAATGGTTTAGGCTACAAGTTCAAGAATTTACCATCTTATTATGTATGTCATCATCACCACTTGATTAGGCTTTATTTTCCTAATCATGTGGACTTCAGGGAAGGGTTTCACTGGGAGTTGTTCATCAGTTGAGTCTTACATTCTCAAGTCTTCAAATCATGATTCAAAAAGCATAAGATATGGAGAGGTCTTAATGTACTCATGGTATGTGTGCTACGGTGGCAAAACCGACTGTTTAATACTAGTTTGCATTTTATATTCGCAAATGTGCGGTAAGCAAGAGTCGCCACCGTCTTTTCTTTTATCCAACAAAGGAAAGGGTGAAAAGAATAGAAAAAGACCTTTTCGAGATGTTTTCTGAGTAAGGGGGTAGATTATGGAAAGGGAATGTGTTAGCACCCTTTCCATCCGTGGTTTTCCACAGACTCTTAGAGGTTTGCTCATTTTTAAAATACCTTTGTGCTTTGTGTTTGAAAATGTTTTAAAAACGCCTTAGTACGGCGAACTATGTAATGTTTATCGGGATAATGGAGAAAGTATACAAAGTGTTTTGAAATTTTTTTGAAAAGTAGTTTTTTTGTGTAAGTGCAAGATGTTTGAGCAAACTTCTAACAACTATCTACTTTATTACTCGAAAAGGGTCGATCTTTTCCTCTTTTCCTTTAGATAATGCTATCCTACTATTAGTGAGTAGGTAGCCTTATCGTTGGATGTTGAGGGACATTCGAAGGGACGTTTTATAGTCATAAAGGCAACATATGGAGACGCTTTAGCAATTTTCTTTTAGGGACTGGATCATTTACCGAAAAGGAAACCATAGGGTCATCGAGGGACTATGATCTTTTGATTTATGGGTCTTTGCTAAAGCGTTCATGCCTCATGGCTGTTTCATTTCTTAAAGGTAACCAAAGTGGGATACCCTAGAGGTACGCATGTGCAATTGTGTTTAGTTCAATTATTTATCTTGCACATTTAGGTTTGCTAACGTTTTTTGTTTTCAGTCTTGTCATACATGCCTAATTACTAGCAGTAATATTGTACAGAAAAATAAAGTGCGAAAATATAAACCTACACTATTACATGGCTTCGGGGATGGGGTACTTACAATGTACAAACAATTGGGAAAAAATAAAGAAAGCAATAAAAAGTCCTATTTAAAACTATTATATCCCAAATAACAGTTACATGAATATATAAAAAAATGCGAAAAATGAATAATACCCGAAAGAATGAAAATACGTTCTAAAACCTAGTGAGAAAAATCTTTTTTGTGTTGTTTTTAATTTAAGAAAATAACTAAATTAATTATTCTAAAGTATATTTAGAAAATTAACTTAAGAAAAATAAACTAAACTCTTTTTGTGGTTTTTTATATTTATGAAAAGAAATATTAAATCTAAATTAAGTCCTAAATTCTAGTTCATTTTAAATTAAGAAAATAGTTAAAATTTAATTAATTAATTAATTAAAGAAATTAATTATTTAATTAAAAAAATCTATGCCTAATTTTTTTGTGAGTTTTTTATTATTATTATTAAAAAATATTAAGAAATGAAATAACTAAATAAAACAAAAAGAAAAGAGATTGGGCTTGATGGCTGAAGTAGAATGGGGGTTGTAATTGAAATTTTTCTAAGCCCAGATTGTGAAGCCCAGGTCCATCCTTGGATCCAGTGTGGGCAGTACTTGATGGTACATGGTATCTCATGTTCTAGACGTCATGCATTCCATGTAATTCCCCTAACTTGCTCTAAGGATATCCAGGAACTCATATACACACATTAGAACATTCAACAAATTAATAAAAATAGAGATTCGAATTTGAGATTATACCAAAATAGTGATAGCTTGGATCCGGTGATCTACGACCTTGCAAACTTTGAGGATGGTTGGAACAAGTCTCTAGGAACCTCAAGAGCAATGTATGATTACTAGTTCGGACCAAAAGTACCTGCAAAGTGGGTTTCAAATTTTTACCACTTTTGATAATTTTGCAAAAATGGTAGAGCTCTCTCTAGATTGTGTAGGTGTGTTGAAATGCTTGCTAGATGCTTGTTTATATAGAGAGGAATGAGGATACAAGAAAACAAAGGTTTAAACAACCTTAAAGCAAACGTTTCAAAGCCATGAATGAAGGAAACTTGACCCTTTTTGAATTTGAATTAATGTCGACACCTTTGCACGAAATTTTATGGGCCTAGTCTGTCCAAAACATCAACCCAAAGCTCAAAGCTCATTTCCAATTATTTTATAAATTTTATTTTATATTTATTTGAAATAAATTAAAATAATATGACTAAAATAGTTAGCAAATGCAAGGCATGACAAGAATAATTTTAAAGGTCCTCTATAAACTTAGGAAGATGCTTGAAGTCCAAGAAATTGAGCCGTTGCCTTAAAACTTCAAATTTGCTCAATGCATAATTCTTGAAAATTCCCAAATTTTCCCAACTTGGGAAAGCCATAAATTGCTCAATGTTTATCTCATGATTATGATCTTTGACTTTTTGGAAATCCCAAGATGTCTACTTCAATCTCTCTTTTGATCAATTTTGCATTTGAAGATATTATCTTAATGTAAAAGGTCTTGGAAAAAAGTGGCTTTTGTTGACTTTTTGAAAATGACCTGTAATGTATGAGCTTGTATCTTTCAAATGGTGCATTTCTTGGACTTGGGGGCTGAAGAGAATTTTTAGGGAATGTGTGATACTGTGGGAGAACTGACTTGGGTGTTTTGTGTTTGATCGTAAATGTTGCGGTTAGCAAGAGTCACCACCGACTTTTCTTTTATCCAAAAGGAAAGGTGAAAAAGCACATGAAAGACGTTTGAGATTGTTTTTTTGAGTTCGGGGGGTAGATTATGAAAAGGGAAGGTATTAGCACCATTTTCATCCATGGTTTTCCATGGGATCTTAGTTACTTGCTAGATCACTTGCTTTTGTTTGAAATTGTGATTTGTGTGGTTTTGAAAGTATTTTGTAAAGAGGCCATTGTTTAGGCAAACTTTTGTAATGATTCTTGTTCGTAAGAATGTATACAAAGGTGTTGATCTTTTTGAAAATGTTTTCAAGTTTTGAAAGATGTTTTGAAAGTGTGATACAGTGGCCAGAACCGGGACGTGGTTTCCCTATTTTTTAAGGAATTTGCTGGTTTGCATTTTGCGTTTGTTTTCGCAAAATGTCGCGGTAAGCAAGAGTCGCCACCGACTTTTATTTTATCCAACAAGGAAAGGAAAAAGCACATAAAAATTCCTTTTTCGAGATATTTCTGAGTACGGGGGGTAAATTATAGAAAGGGAAGGTATTATCACCCTTTCTATCCGTAGTTATCTACGGGCTCTTAGGTACTTGCTCATCATTTTCAAAATTGTTCTCTTTGTGTTTGTGTGATTTGAAAAGCTTTTGTTTTGACTTCGATTTAACTCTTGCTTCTGTCTTCAAGAGTGTAATGAAGTGTTTTTTTGAAAGAAAAAAACTTTGTTTGTAAAGGAGTGTAAGTGTGAAAATTTTGTTTTGATTGAGCAAGTACTTAAGAGCTAATCTACCTACTCGAAAAAAGAATCATTCTGTATTCGTTTCCTTTAGACAACGCTATCCCACTATTAGTGAGTAGGTAGCATCATCGTTGGAGTTTTGAGGGTCAATTCGAAAGGGACGTACGGTCACTAAAGCAATGTTAAGACGTCTTAATAGTAACCCTAATGTCTTAGATTATTTATCCGAGGCAACAATATCCGAGGCAACCTTTCCGAGGCAACTTTGATCTTTGGACAAAAGGACGACCACTAAAACATCCTATACTCAATGACCGTTTACCGAAGGCAACCAAGTGGGAGTGTACCCTAGGAGTGCGCATGTGCGAATGATTCAATTTCAGTTTATTTATCTTTGCACATTTAGGGTGATCTAACTGTTTTAAATTTAGTCATACATTCTTGTCATGCGAACCCTAATTATTCATACATCTAACAGTTAATAATTTGCGGAATTTAAAAGTGCGGAAATTAAACTACGCTATTACAAGGCTTCGGGTATTTACATAGCCAAAAACAAACCCTTTGAAAAATAAAGCGATAAATAGAAATAAACGTCCTAATTAACTATTACAAACTGTAGGCAGTTACATCAATATGGATAAAAATAAAGCGCGCGAGAAAATTAGATCGGCGAGAAACTAGGGTTTTGACCCTCTTAATCAAAAGAAAAATGTTTTTGTTGTTTTTAATATTTTTTAAAGAAAAGAATTAAGTTTTTCTAAATTAAATACTAAATTAATTAGTTAATTAAAATAATTACAAGACCTATTTTTTGTTTTTTTAAAATTATTTTAGGGAAAAATAAAATATAATTAAGTTAGTAATAAAACCTATTTATTCTAATTAATTTTAATTATTTGCAAAAAGGAAATTAAAGTTACCTAAATTAACAAACCTAATTAAATTAATTAATTTTTTAATAAAAATAAGATCTAGACCTAATTTGTGAAAAAATAATATTTTGTGATTTTTTAATAAAAAGAAAATAATTTGATGGGTTAGTAAATAAATAAATAAAATAATGAAATGAAATAAAATAAAATATAAAAAAAGATAGAGATGCTGGGCCTGAAATTAGGGGGTGCAAGAAGTGATTCTGGGCCCAATAGTGGTAAGGTCCATTTGACTTTTGAGATCATATACTGCGCGCTTGACTTGGCTCATGATGCACCTTCCTAGATGGCCATCAGATTTGGCCATCTGGACACTTGTCATGATTGATTGTGAGGGTGCACAATGGTCCTGGGTCTTGCATATGCGCTGGATAACCTGAAATAAATCAAGAAAAATCACAAATGTTGGAGGCAGGGGTCGAACCCCTGACCTCAAGCACTCCCACGCCTTAAGCGCTTACCTGACTACCACTGGGCCAATCGCTTATGTTGTAATAATAATGTAAAATAATAAACAAATATTAAAGATGCCTTGTATATTAAATCCACGCGCGAAAATTTAAACAAGCCAATGGAGGGATGCCACATAGGTCATCTTCTTCCTGGCACCGTGGCTAAAAGTTTGAGAACCTATACCTACGGACAACGTCCGTCGCTACAGCCCTGTCAATTCTCAAAATCACGTACACGTGATATAAATGACCACCAAGGCCATGGTTAGAACCGTCTCATCCTTCTGAACACAATGGTACCTTTTATCAAGGCCAATTTCACCTGTAGATAAAAACCCTAATTCGAAGCTTCGAAACCTAGCCATGGTGAAATCTTGTATAGGCTATATAAATGCAATTAAATCATACAGCAAGCTTGCATATGTCTCATAAATCAAGAATATGTGACTAATTCATGTTAACAATGCATATATCATGAGATTCGAATTCAAGAACAGAGCTATGTCGTGAGCGACTTACAGTGTGATTTGGGGCTTGAAAACACTTGGTTTTAATTGCTTTAGCTTGCTGAGACTTCCAGGAATCGATTGGGATAGGCAAAGAGTCTCGAGGATGCCTCTAAGTGTAAAATCGATCTACCACTTTTCTTGATTTTTTCCAATGTTGCTTTGCTTGCTGCGCCTGTTTCTAACCTCTCCTTTAGGTCTGGCCTCGTTCTATATGTTTTACTGAAGGGATTAGGGTTGATAAGCTGTATTCAATCTTCCTCCTTCAATGATTTGGATTATGATTTGATTCACTTTGAAATCTTTCCAAAATTGGTCCAAATCCAATCTTTTTGTGCACACATGCCTTGATACGAGTTTGAATGACTTGCTAGCTGTAATTGGAACCTGAAACAAGCATAAAATCTCTTACTTTCAATATTTTGGATTTTATTTGATTTGTTTTGATTTAAATTGAATTAATTCAAATAAAAATCAAAATAAATAATAAAAATAAGATATGGACAAGTGGCAAAGGCTAGAGCTCGTGGACTATGTTGCCAACTCAAAACAAGTGAAAAAGATTGGGCCCATTTGTCAAAATTTGAAGTTTTAGGGATAGTTGACTTTTGGCAATTTAGCAAAAAGGTCAACTTCACCAATGCATAACTTCCTCAATTTTGAATCTTTGGAGGTGTTCTTGGACTTTTTAGAAATCTTGAGATGTCCTCTAAGCAACCCTTTTGGTATCTTCTTAATTTAATATTCCATTCTCATGCATGAAGTTTTGGCAAAAAAGGTGTTTTTGTTGACTTTTCAAAATAACCTATAATGTCCAAATTCATAACTTCTTGTGAGTGCATATTTTGAACTTAGGAGATGAATATGGATTGTAGGAAATTGCATCCTCTTCAAAATGAGCTTTGTATGGGTCATTTATCATAAATTATGAGAAAGTTATGCTTGGTCAAAGTTGAGTTGACTTTTCCTACAAAACCCTAATTTAGCAACTTTGAGTCTTGATGAATTATGAGCAATCCTTGATGAATCATGATCAACCCTTGATCAAATGATGAAATATACTTCAAAATGAGGATGTTGACCAAAAATCTTGAAGTTTGACTGTATGTAGGTCACAGTTGACCTTTGCCCTAGCACAATCGATTTTCAGGCCTTTGAGCAATTGACTGAGCAAATTTCTTCTGCAAGGCTTGAAACTTGACATGGATGATCTTTAGAACATATTAGGACAATGTTGAGAATTTGGGGTCCCTTGGACTCAATTATCTTGATGCAACATGAAACCCTAATTTTGGGGTAGACTGTCTTAGGAGAGAGCTTGTCTGGCCAACCCTTGGACTACTTTGAGCAACTTGAGGATCTTTCTTGAAATATTTTGAGAAATATGGGAGGGCAAATTTTGGGGTACAACAGAAAGTGTTGGTGTTTGTTTTGAAAATAGCAAGGATGTTTTTGTTTTGAAATGGAGGAAGTAACTAGGAACATTCTACCTACTCAAAAGTCTTTCATGTTCATTTCCTCTTTCCTTTGACATTGTCATCTTACCATTGATTTGGTAAGTAACCCTATCTTTGGATGTAAACGGGATGGGCGTGGGTCATCGTATAACCATGATTAGCAACGTTGCAAGGTATCTTAGCATTTATCTTTAGGGACTAAGATCATTTTGAAAGGCAACTTTTGATAGCGTTATCGAGGGACAATAATCTTGTATTTTGCCTGTCTTTGCTAAGATACCTCACATGCGTAATATGGCCATTTTTATAAGGTAACCAAGTGGATTTACCCTAGGGGTGCTTGTGTGCAAGTGTATTGATTTTCTTGCTTGATTTGTCTTTGATTAGGGTTTGCTATTGATTGGTTTTAGTCTTTCCATACAAAACCCTAATTACTAGCATTTGTATATAAAGCGATAAATTACGGAATTTAATATTACTATGCTATTACAATACTTAGGGGGGGGGGGGGTATATAAATTACAAATGGGGATTTTGCAAGAAAATTAAACCTAATTATCTATTACAACCATATTGAACATGTACAAATAATTGAATAAATGGTAATATATAAATACAAGAATATAAAAAAGGGATGATTTTTGTTTGGTTTTCATAAAAAGGGTTTAACCTAAACCTAATTAAGAAAAATGATTAGTTAAAATTAAAATAAAATTAACTTAAACTAATTGAGAAAAGAAATTAAATTAAAATAGATTTTTAGGGTTTTTATGAAGAAAAAAAAGGGTTTTAAGTTAAATAAAAATAAAAATGAAAATTAAATAACTAAAAGAAACCTAAATTCTAAATTAATTTTAGTTAATAAAATAATTATTAAAACTAAGTCTAAATATTTAATTATTTAAAAGAGAAATTAATTTGTTAAGAGGAAATGTTTTTAACATTTCTGTTTCATAAGAAAATAAAAATGAATAAGTGTAAATAATAAATAAAATAATTTTTTGGATTTTTCATGATTAATGAAAATAATAATAATAATAATAATAATAATAATAATAAATAAAAGATAAAAAAAAGTAAAAAATGAAATAAAATAAAAATAAGGAAAAGAAAATAATAATGAAAAATGGGCCAGGGGATGCTGAAGTAAGTCAGGGGTTAGTACAAGAAAAAAAATCATCAGACCCAAGTTGGAAGCCCAAGCGTGTTGTTTGGAAACAAATAAAAAGTGAAAAAATTGTGAGAAATGAGAAAAGGTAGCGCGCTGGGTGTTGAACCCACGCCCTTTTGGTTACCAGCGCGCTGCCTTGCCACTGGGATGGCTATACATCCATTTATTAAAATGAAATGATAAATACATAACGTAACATGCTTCCAAGGCCTGTACTTCATCTTCAACCTTCAGCCAGCCAGTGTACCTGTAACTTCTTCATCTCTCAACAAAAATGGAAAGTACAAACATGAAAGTTGTGGCATTTCTTCCCACGAATCCAACCGTATAGATAACAAAAGCTATAAATCCAAGATAAGTGAGAATTTTTATGGCCCTAATTTAAAACCTAAAAATTTCAGAAACTTCAACTCTAAAATTCTCTAAGCTCGGGCCATATAAATGCAAACTTTGGATATGTACAGCTTCGTGGCAATGGTATCTACATTTTACCTTCACAAATCAGAATCAAATGATGCTTGTATGAAGAGATAGAAGTTTGAAAACTTACCTCTTGCAGCTGGAGTCGTGTATGGAGTTTGAGCAACCTTTGAGATGGCCTGATGATTTCTGTAGCTTGCCTGGACCTCCTTGAGTGTGTTCCAACTCCTACTTTGCTTTGAGGATGGCTGAAACTCCCGACTCAAGTCAAGTTGCAAGCTTCAGTTTTGGAAATGGTGGATAGTGATGGAGGAGTTACAGTCTTGAAACAGGGGCTTGGATCACTTGTATATCATGTAAGTAAGGTGTCTGGATGGTTAAGAATCAAAACGCACGGGTGGAAATGGAGATGGAGAGTTTTGGCTCAAAGCTGTCAAGTGGGACAGTTCTGTGCAACAAGGGTCTTTGGGAGAGTTCTTGGGGGCTTGAAATCGTGTGTTAGCTTGCAAATAACTTGTGCATAAGTAAGGAAAAGGTTAGAGTACTTAAGGAGGTCAGAAGCACAAGATGTAGAGTTATGGCTATGTTACTTGATTTTGAAGAAAAGTGAAAACATGGTTTCAAGGCATAGTACAAGCATGGCCTGAGTTTATAGGAGGCTCTAGACATGTTGCTTTTGCCTTTGACATTGCTTGTGATCAGAAGGAACAATTGCAAAGCTTTATGCATTGACTTTGTGATTAAAGCTTCTTTACAAGAATGGAATGGTTACTTTGTGCCATAAATGGAAATGTAACTTGGATAAAGGCTCAAGTGCTTGGATTAAAGCTCTAACAGCTGTGTAAACATTTAATTATGGAGTTAAAAACAAGTTTTAGGCTTGCAAAGCAAAGATTATGCAGCCTAGGCTTGGATTTGAATTCTTGTTCATCATGAAATGGCTTGTAATTCAAGTTTGAAAATCCTAACTTCATGTCTTCGATTCTCCTTGCTCACAAATGATCTCAATGAGTTCTTGGACATTTTGGAAAGCTTGTAATGTGATATACAACCCCTCTTTGAATCACTTTTGAAAATTCCCCTTGGAACTAGGTGAAACTTGGGTCAGAAGTTAGGTCAAAATCCTGACCAAAACTAGGGCAAAATTTTCACTGTGTTTAATTTCAAGACCATGACTTTATGAATTAATAACTTGAGATCTAAGCACTTTTATAAGAAGTTGTGTAAATCAATGTTGTAGATATCATGTATATCTACAACTTTCATGTTGAAAGTTTCTTCTGAATCATCTTGCATCATGGTGAAAAATTGGCTCAAAGTTATGAAAAAACATGAAGTTTTAAACACTTAAAAAAATTTCTAAGTTAGAAAACTTTGACTTTTCAAAATGAAATCTTGACTTTTTGATTTATTGATGAATAATTTTCATATTTTGACATGTTTTGATGAATTATGATCTTTGACACTTGATTTTGACCAAAAAGTCAAAGTTTGACTTTTTAGTGTATAATTGACTTTTGATTACTTGACTGAAAATTCACTATCAATCCAATTGATCTTGAGCATTGTTTTGGGTCATGCCATTAGGTCAAAAATGATGCAATTTAACTCTTGAGATCATGCCTCAAACCATTTAACCATTTGCTAGGTCAAAAATCAGAAATTGCCTTTCCTTAGTCAAAACCCTAATTTTGACCATTTTGCCCTTTTGATGATTTGATCAGATTTCTTGAGGAATTATGGTCTAAACTTGATCAAATGATACATATGAGTTTGTAAAGTTGCTATGGATAAAAAATTATGAAGTTTGATTGTAAATTGGCCATAATTGACTTTTCCCCAATACAATTGATTTTTAGGTCAACTTCTCAATTGACTGAGCAAAAATGTGATCCAAGGCTTGAAACTTGACATGAGTAATCTTGGGGGTCCATAATGATCCATGAAAGTAATATGAAGCATTGAAAGTTCAATTATCATTGTGCAATCTCAAACCTTAATTTTGGTCATCAGTGCTTAAGGAGGTGTCTTGAGTTGATCAACCCTAGTGCAGTCTTGAACCAAGAGAGATCTTTGTGAGAAAATATTTGATAAATGAGAGGGAAAATTTTGGGGTACAACAACTGCCCCTGTTCAATCTTCTTAAACCTGAAGAGATAGATTGGCAGATTTGCCATTCGTGACTTGAAGGTGGAAGATGATTGGACACTAGAGTGCCTAGAAATTTGCACTCAAGGATGTGGTGGTTGATGGTGTAGGGAATGGGCTTAAATATGCCATTTGGAGGGGAGATGAGAAGTTGTTAGAGATGGGCTTGCAGATGCCATCCAAAATGATTACTGGACTGTATCTGAAAGAGAATCTGAATGAGTATCAGAATGGCGTCCGTGTCTGGAGCGTATCTGAATTGTATCTGGAAGCTGAATTTGAACGAGTATCAGAATGAAGTCCATATCTGGAGCGTATCTGAACTGTATTTGAAAGCTAAATCTGAATGAGTATCAGAATGGCGTTCGTGTCTGGAGCGTATCTGAACTGTATCTGAAAACTGAATCTGAATGAGTGTCAGAATGGCGTCCGTGTTTGGAGCGTATCTGAACTGTATCTGAAAGCTGAATTCGAATGAGTATCAGAATGGCATCCGTGTCTGGAGCGTATCTGAACTGTATCTGAATGTTAACCCAAATGAGTATCAGGATGGCATCCGTATCTGGAGCGTATTTGAACCGTATCTGAAGGCTGAATCTGAATGAGTATCAGAATGGCATCCGTGTCTAAAGAGTATCTGAACTGTATCTGAATGTCCAGCTGGTCGTGTAGATAATTGTCTCGGCCTATTTCAGGTATCAATCTCTGACCTTTTTTATAAATTGTTGATGATAGCCATCGGCTGCTGATCTTTCCTGAAGAGATGAAAGATTAGTTGTATGCAATGTCATGATGTATGAAATGAATTGTATAATGATTTTCTCAATAAAATGAATGATATTATGTTGTATGTGTTCGTGTTGTCAATGTCATGACGTATGGATGCGATGTATGGGCATGTAAGCTATGCTGTTGTAATACTGTTGAATTAGGGTAAATAAATCCCTGACTGTTGTTGGGGACGTGGAGCATAAATATTCATGTTTTGAAGTGCTGATGAGTTGATGAGCTTCTATTTATTAGAGAAATAAACTCTGTTGTAAGGGAAACTCCGTGTATTGCTCGTGAAATCCTGTTGGTGAATCCTGAGAAATTTGGCGACTTCTACTAGGGAGTGACAACTGGAAGTTTTGTTCCGCTGGGGATGTGAGAGAGCTTGACATCATTAAGCTGCACATTATGCGGGATTTCATGGAATAGTCTAAAGATATTATCCTATTTCTTAAATCCGTTAGTGATTGTATTCTATTTTTGCTCATTTCTAAACAGTAGTTACGTTCAAATGCATATGTTCAAAAATAAATCATTTGGACGTTTTTGTTATCAAAACACAGGAATAAAGAAAAATAGATAGTTTTGCACTTTCAAAGGGGTATCTTTTTATTAACTTGAATAAGTCTTTTTTTGTACAATTAGATGAACATTCTAGTAAGAGAATGTCGTCGTAAAAAATGAAAATTTGAATAAAAGAAAAGATAGCTATGTGTAATAATCCCATGGGGTTCCCATTCTGCTATAGCCTCCGTGTCTCTGAGCGTCTTGTCCACTTGTTGTCTTGTGCGAAGTTGATCGGATTGCTCAGAACCGCTGAGTTTGTCAGTCGAAGCCAAAGCTTTATCTATAAGGTGATCCAACGATACATAGTCATACGCTTTAATTCCCTAACTTTTGCCTGGACCGCCTTTCGGGTTTTCAGTCCACCGGGATACCCTTTTTTCCCCAAGTCGCCCTTTCGGGTTTTTAACTTTCCGGGTGTATAGATTTTTTTTGTTTTATCCCTAATTTTTGCCCGAACCATTTTGGTTCGCCGAGATGCCCTTGTTTTACCTAGGTATGTCAACCTAGCGGGTCTCTTATGCGTAGTATCTTTTGACTATGTCCATGTTCACAGGGTGCGGCAGGTCGTCTCCATCCATAGTGGTTAAGATCATTGCTCCACCAGAGAATATGCTTTTGATCATAAACGGTCCTTCGTAGGTAGGAGTCCATTTACCCCTGGGTTCACCTTGTGGCAGTATGATGCGCTTGATCACCAAATCCCCGACTTGATACACTTGGCGTCTGACCTTTTTATTGAAAGCCTTGATCATCTGTTTTTGATACATTTGACCATGACAGATAGCAATAAGCCTTTTCTCATCAATCAAATTCAGTTGATCAAGTCGAGTTTGGATCCAATCATCTTCATTCAACCCTACATCCTTCATGATTCTCAGAGAAGGGTCTAGACCTCAATAGGCAAGACAACCTCCATGCCGTATACCAGAGAGTAAGGTGTTTCCCCGATTGATGTGTGCGTCGTGGTACGGTAACCGTGGAGGGCGAATGGTAGCATCTCATGCCAGTCCTTGTAGGTTACTGTCATTTTCTGTATGATCTTTTTGATGTTCTTATTTGCAGCTTCAACAACACCATTCATCTTTGGTCGGTAAGGGGAAGAATTGTGGTGTTGGATCTTGAATTGCATGCACAGTGCGGTGATCATAGTGTTGTTGAGATTCGTACCACTGTCTGTGATGATCCTCTTCGGGATACCGTACCGACAGATGAGATTTTGTTTGATGAACCGGGCAACAACATTCTTGGTTATAAAAGAGAAAGAAGTTGCCTCAACCCACTTCGTAAAATAGTCAATGGCCACCAAGATGAAGCGGTGTCCATTAGAGGCTGTGGGCTTGATTTCTCCAATCATATCAATGCCCCACATCACAATGGCCAAGGAGCTGTCAATACATTCAAAGGAACGGGAGGCACGTGCACATTGTCAGCATAGATCTGACACTTATGACAAGTTCGAGAGTGCTGATAGCAATCTGCTTCCATGGTAGACCAGTAATAACCTTCCCGTAGGATCTTATTTGCCATTGTATGCCCACTGGAATGGGTGCCAAAAGTGCCTTCATGTAGATCAGCCATGATCTTTTCTGCCTCAACCTTGTCTACGCAACGAAGCAAAACAGAGTCATGGTTGCATTTGTAGAGGATGCCATTACTAAGGAAGAACTTAGCCGAGACTCTCCTTAAAAACTTCTTATCATTGACCGAAGCTCCTTCCGGATACTCTTGAGCCTCGAGATACCTCTTGATTTCGTGGAACCAAGGCCGGTCCACTACTTCTTCAGTATTAATCTCGTGACAGTGAGCTGGTTCATCCATTCGTTCAATGGTGATCTGGGGAGCCTCGTTATCCCATTTGAGTTTAAACATGGATGACATGGTGGCTAGCGCATCCGCTAGTTGATTTTCTTCCCGCAGGAAATGCTCGAAGGTAATCTTCTCGAAATGTGGGATTAATGTCAACACATGTTCTTTATAGGGGATAAGGTTAGGGTGCTTAGTGTCCTATTCTCCTTTGATCTGACTGATGACTAAGGCTGAATCTCCAAATACGCTTAAGGACTTGATCCCCAAATCTATGGCAGCTTTGAGACCAAAAATGCACGCTTCATATTCTGCCATGTTATTTGTACAATTGAAGCAGAGTCTTGCAGTAAAGGGAGTGTGACATCCTTCAGGGGATATGAGTACAACACCTATACCATTACGGAGTGCGTTGGATGCCCCTTCAAAAATCAGGGTCCATCGGGATCCTTGTTCAGGTCCGTCATATGGTCTGAATTCTTCACAATTGTTCACCATCATGATGTCTTCATCTGGAAATTCAAACTTCAAGGACTGGTAGTCATCCACAGCTTGATGAGCAAGGTGGTCAGCTAGTACACTGCCCTTTATTGCTTTTGTAGTATACTGAATGTCATATTCCGTTAGGATCATCTTCCATCTCGCTATTCTCCTAGAGAGGGCAGGCTTCTCGAATATGTATTTTATTGGATCCATCTTGGATATCAATAAGGTAGTATGGGTCAGCATATACTATCTTAGCCGGCGAGCGGCCCATGCCAGAGCGCAGCAAGTTTTCTCGAGCAGTGAATATATTGTTTCACAGTCTGGAAAATTTTTGCTCAGGTAATAAATAGCATGCTCTTTTCGGCCAGACTCGTCATGCTGCCCCATCACACACCCCATTGAATTTTCCAAAACAGTTAGATACATGATCAAGGGTCTTCCCTCGACTGGTGGCATCAAAACAGGAGGTTCTTGCAGGTACTCTTTGATCTTGTCGAAGGCAGTTTGGCACTCATCATTCCATTTAACTACTTAATCTTTCTTCAATAATTTGAAGATTGGTTCACAAGTAGCTGTCAGGTGAGAAATGAATCTGGTAATGTAATTTATCCGTCCTAAGAATCCTATGAATTCCTTCTCAGTACGAGGAGCAGACATTTCTTGTATAGCTTTCACCTTGGCAGGATCCACTTTGATACCCTTACCGCTGACGACGAAGCCTAAGAGTTTACCAGACCTTACCCCAAATGCGCATTTATTCGGGTTTAACCTCAGCTTGTATTTCTTTAGTCTCTCAAAGAGTTTCTGTAAATAGTCAAGATGTTCCTCTTCCGTTTGAGATCTGGCTATCATGTCGTCCATATAGACTTCTATTTCGTGATGTATCATGTCGTGAAATAGAGCGACCATGGAACGCTGATAGGTTGCCCCAACATTCTTCAATCTGAATGGCATCACCTTGTAATAGAATGTGCCCCATTGTGTGACAAAAGTTGTTTTCTCCATGTCCTCAGGCGCCATTTTGATTTGATTATAACCTGAGAAACCATCCATGAAGGAAAACACCTCATGTTGTGCTGTATTGTCAACCAAAATATCTATGTGGGGAAGTGGGAAATCATCCTTAGGGATTGCCCTATTCAAATCTTTATAGTCCATGCACATTCACACTTTGCCATCCTTTTTAGGCATCGGAACAACATTGGCGACCCATTGCGGATAGGAGGTGACGGCCAAGAATCTGGCGTTGAATTGTTTTATGACTTCAACTTTGATCTTCTCTGACATGTCTGGTCGCATGCGATGGACCTTTTGTTTTACTAGAGGGCAATCTTCTCTTGTTGGTAGACGATGTACCACGATATCAGCATCTAGTCCCGGCATGTATTTGTACGACCAGGCAAAGACCTCAACATAATCATGTAGCAACTGAATCAGACGCTTCTTGACACTGGATTCCAGATTGGCACTCAATCTGACTTCTTTCTTGTCCTCCTCGGTACTTAGGTTAACTGTGTCCACTGGTTTTTCGTGGGGCTGAATGTTCCTCTCTTCTTGTTGTAGTAACCTGGCTAATTCTCCTAGGACTTCACAATCTTCCTCACCTTCGTCTTCGGCTTGGTAGATTAGATTCTCAGAGTCACAGAAAGCCATAGCAGAATCGTTACCCATGGGATCCCGAATGGATGTAGATCTGCATTTTGAATGTGAGTGTGTGTAAGAGTATAACTATCTTTGAAAGAAATAAAAATGTAAAAAGAAAGACAAAGAGCACAAAGTTTGTATGCAAAAACATCCATGATTCATTGATGACATATGAAAATGAGGTAACAACTCTTACAAATGGACGGTTGTGTCTCGGGTAAGATACACGGTTTAAAAAGTCTGAATTGTTTAATTATTATAGGTCCGACAAAATTTAAAGATAATTACTGTGGGATATAAGTAATTGGGACAAAATCTTTAGCTTCCCAGTTGCTGAGTCCTCCATTGACAGTTGGGAAAATCCAATCCTCTAGGTCGTAGCCGTCCTTATCATCCTCCACTGCGTTGATTCTGTGGTTGCTTATCTTCAAGGGTGGTCCCCCGGCACGAGCACGACACACAGCTTTTTGGGCTCCTGAAGTGAAACCCAAACTGAATTTTTCAGATTTATATGGGATATCCGGGAGTTGGCCCCAAATAATGCACCCACCTTCTTCGATCACGGACTTGGCATCTTTCAGAGAAGTCATCTTTAGCGGAGGTCTTGTAATCTTTGGGACTTGGGAAACAGCCTTGGTTACTACCACAGTTTGTGGAACTTCCTCTAAATGTTGAAACGGAGTTTCAATGAATTTGCCATCCAATTCCACGTATCTGAAGGAGTTCAAGTGACTGACCATATATTCCTCTTCTCCATGGACAGTAATGATTTTCCCCTCGGTTGGATATTTCAGCATTTGGTGTAATGTAGAGGTGACGACACCAGCATTGTGAATCCATGGTCGGCCCAATAAGCAGGAATAGGAAGGGCGAATGTCCATCACGTAAAAAGTTGAATCAAAGGTTTGAGTTCCAACTTTTATGGGGATGTCCACTTCCCTATGCACCATCCTTTTTGAACCATCTAAGGCCCTTACCACTATGTTGCTCGGTTTTAAGGTTAAACCTTCACAGTCAAGTCTATCAAGAGCCTTCTTAGGCAGCACAATCAAAGATGAACCAGTATCAACCAAGACATCGGAAAAAGTTGTGCCCCTGTATTCGACAGAGACATACAACGCCTTGTTGTGCTTCCTCCCCCTAGGTGTCAAGTCAGCATCAGAAAAGCCTAAACCATTGTCAGCGGTTAAATTGGCCACGCAATCTTGGAACTGATCAGCAGAGGTTTCTTGTGGTACATGGGCAATTTTAAGGAATTTCACCAAGTCCTTCGCATGAGCCTCAGAGCATAACAATAAAGCCAACATGGAAATCTTTGACGGAGTCTTCCCTAGATGTTCGACTACGTTGTAGTCGCATCTCTTTATAATTTTCAGAATTTCTTCCATCTCCTTTTATGAGGCCTCAGGGATAGATACTGATTGCACCTTCATCCAGACAGGCTCAACCATAATGCCTTTGCACCGAGTCTCGGTCGACTTGGTGGTAGGAGTATCAGCAGGTGTGACTATAGGAATTATAGTAGTAGCAGTGTCAACAGGAACAGAAACAAGGATGATCATAGGACCGTAACAGTCTTTGGAGGAGAAATCTCTGGGGAAAATACTCTTCCACTTTGGGTTATCTTGCTGGTTCTCGCAATGTTACTGATGTCGGGGTAAGCCTTCTCAAAAATTGAGTCTTTATCAGCCAACCAATCTTGCTTGACGTCGTGATAGTAGACGTCGCCCCCATAATTCCATGGGACAATTTTATCTGATTAGTACAGGACTGGTCCAAGCATAATGATTATCAATGGAGCTGCTTTAGGAACTGATGTAATCCTAACGGGTATTTTGGTGGAGGCCCTGGAAGGATTGACGGAAATGGTTACTATCGAAACATCATTGTAGGAAATGGTTGGAACGAGAGTCTTTTCAAACAAAATCTCGTTGTCATCCATTAGGCGTTGAACACCTTCTTTTAATAAATGACAACCAGTTGGTAGGGATAGAGAGAAGTGGAAGCCTTCATCACAGCCCGGAAATAAACCGACCTTCAATAGGTTCTTATTGACAGTCAAGAGAGGAGTAACAAGTTCATCAATAGTGGTAACAAACATATCATCTTCAATAGCGTTGACACCATGACCATGCTTGGGCATAGGAGCGGTGATAACATTTGGGATTTCAGAAGCATCAAACTCAATTTCTTTTGCTTCAAGAAGGTCTTGCACCTTGTTTTTCAAAGCCCAACAGTTGTTGGTGCCATGGCCTGGACTTTCTGAATGGTATGCACAACGAGCATTAGGATGGTAATGAGGAGAGGTGGTGTTAGGATTCTTTGGAGCTTCTTTCAAAGTTACCAGATTAGATCTCAACAAATGTGGAAATACTTGAGATAGTGTCATTCTAATCCGGGTAAATTTTCTTACTGGTCTTTCTGTTCTAGGCTGATCGTTCCTTTGTTAAGTAGGTGCAGGCTTAGGGATCATGACAGCCCCTACCATTGGACGGTGTTCAGTTCTTTCTTGATTCCTTTGAGCATACGCAGCACCAACTTATTTCTTCCCAATAAATGGTTTTCTTACAGCAACAGAGGATGCGTCTTTTTGAATCTTCCCACTCTTAATCCCAGCTTCCACTCTTTCTCTGGTTAAGATCAATTCAGTAAAGCCTGCCGAGGAGCTCCCAATTAAGTGATTAAAGAAAGGACCGGGCAGGGTACCCAGAAACATGTCTACTAGTTCTCTTTCAGAAAGGGGAGGTTGGACTCTTCCTGCTAAGTCCCTCCATTTCTGAGCATAGTCTTTGAAACCTTCACTTAAAACCATAGCCATACTCCGGAGTTAAGTACGGGTGGGAGCAAGATCTGTGTTGTACTGATATTGTTTGTAGAAAGCAGCGACAAGCTCTTCCCAATTATGGATATTGGCCCTTTCCAGTTGATAGAACCAATCAAGCTGAGTTCCGAATATACTGTCTTGAAAGAAGTGTACCCATAAATCTCTGTCAGCAGTGTGAGGTTGTATCTTCCTCATATAGGATCGGAGATGCATCTTGGGACACGAAACTCTGTCGTACTTAGAAAATATTGGTGCCTTGAATTTTGGTGGAATGACAATCCCAGACACCAAACCCAACTCTTCAAAGTCTAGCCCAGGCACTTTCTGAATTTCCATTGCGCTTAGTCGTTCTTCCAGATGTTTGTATTTGTCATCGGTCGGGGGATACTGATTTTTAGAGTAGTCTTCTTCTTCTTCCTCTTCAGATTCTAGCTGGACAACCGCTTCCTTGCCTTTCACTTCTTGATTATCCTTTTCACCAGATGACGTTGCAAAGTCTAGGTTCCGCCTGGCTTGTCCTTGGAACCTTATTCCCATATTCAGAACTCCGGTTATTTTCTTTGTTTTCTTCTTCTTTTCTTCAACTAGCAAAGTTTTCAGATCCTCTTGTCCTTTGGCTAGAGTCAAGAACATCTATTGAAACTGAGCATTCTGCACCTGGAGGTCTTTCATTGTCTGCTCGAGATCCATCTTATTGAAATAAATAGTAGAAATATGAGGAGACTTGTTGTAAGAAACCTGCTTATGTTATGATGAATAGTAAATGCATATGCAACGATTTCAAGGAAATTAGAGGTTTAAATTTGCTTTAGACCAAAAAAGGAACACAGGTTATATTAATAAGTCAAAGTTTGAGTACATCATGCCTCTTTTGGGCTTACAAGGAAATACAAAAACTCTAAGATAAAAAAGGTTGTATGCATCCTCTTTGGTGCGATGTAGGCGTTCAGGTTCCGCTCCTCATGAAGTTTCCTAGTGAGTTCCAAAACCTTCTTCTAGCTGGCGTAGAATTGGGCTTCGAAAGTGTCTCACTCACCATTAAGTTGTATCTAATCCCTTTGTAAGTCTTCAAGAAAGGTGGTCATGTCAGGATGCAGGATAGTGTATGGAACATCTCCTTCCACAACAGGCTCTATGATCACCGGGAGAATGGAGGGGTAAGGCATTATAAGACTTTGAGCACAAGCTTGTACCCATTTGAGGTAAGGCTCTAGAGGGATGAAATTCTTATGCCCCAACGTCTTGCTATCTACCTTGTTCAACATCCTCCAAGCCCGGATAAATCTTTGGCGATGACCTTGATCGTCGTTCTCGTAGTCAAATACCAAATCTTGAATGAGCATCTCATGTGGGCCATCCCTTCGGGCGTAACCAAATTGTCTTAAGGCTAAGCAGGGGTTGTAGGTGATACCTCCCCTAATTCCAAGTAAAGGGACATTAGGTAATTCTCCATAACGATCGACAATAGTAACATTATCTATAGATCGGGCACACCAATAAATGTCTGAATGTTTGAGTGTCATCAACTTATGTGACCACCTTGAACCTTGCTCGTTCTTTAGTACAGATTGGGGAAGATGCGAAATAAACCATCTTTCCAAAAGACGAGTACATCATATAAGGATACCTATTTTCCTCATAGCGCGAGTGTGAAAGAAATGTAGGATGTCCCCTAGCAAAGTAGGCACCGGGTTACGAGACATGAAGATTTTGATGGTGTTCACATCTATGAGTTGGTCAGGATTTGGAAACAAAACCATCCCATAGATGAGGAGAGCCACAATTTCCTCAAAAGCTTGCAAATCCAAAGAGTTCCAATAGTTTTGGGCTTTCTCAAACAAGAACTTTGCTAGGAAACCCTTGACACCACTCCTTGTTTCCCAATTAGTTGTGATATCAGATGGTTGCAAGTGTAGAGCTTGAGCAATATCTTCTGGCTTTGGATCTCTTTCCGTACCGTTGAAAGGTAGTTGATTGAGAATGGGAATCCTGAAGAGTCGGGAGAATTCTTTCAAAGTTGGCACAAGTTGATAATCGGGAAATGTGAAGCAATGGTGTAAAGGATCGAAGAACTTAAAGAGCACCTTCATCACGTCCTCATCAGTGTTGGAGGTGACCAAGTTTAACAGACGACCATGTCTTTCGGTAAATGGAGAATTTTCAGGAATCCTTGATGCTAGCTCTTTAAGTTGAGGAGGAATCCTTACAAGATTGACTTGAATAGTTTTCCTGCGAATATAATCCATGTCCTGCAAAATAGAACAAAGATAAATCCCAAGATCCTTGAAATGGTTAGTGAATATGAGTATGATGTTATGATGTTTATGATGTTATGTACAAGTATATATATACAAACAAAGCAAACAAGTCCTTAGGTTTAGGCTTGCATGGAGTCTCATAAGTAAGTACCCTCTTGAAGTTTAGTTGGCTCAAACCTGTCCTAGTAATAGTAACCGGGTTCTAAGGAGCTCAATATCACTGGTTTGTTCCCTCGGGCATTGTTTCAGTGTAATCCTCTTTAATGGCGACCGAAATATCCCAAAAAAACAAACCTCAATGAGTGCAGTATCGAGTATCTACCAACTTCGGACTGCACCAAAGTCGGCCATCTCACTACGTCCTAATGGCCAAGTTGGTCAAGTAAAGGTTCTAAAAGTTCATTAGTGCTTCATGACATCACTCAGCGGCCCCGTATTCTCCTTGACTACTCAAGGGTTACCGGTACCCATAAATATGTCGCACTAACATAGCTATTGCTTAGACCATGTCAGTATATCCCGCACAGTTTCCACAACGTATTGCTACTTACCTATAAGGTATCCCAAACCTGGGTATAGGATTCAAACCCAAACAAAGAACCATAATGTAAAGCATACAAGTCAAACAAAGAAAGCAAGTAAATGTGATCTAACCCTAAGGTAACCCCACTTTTAGAATTTTCCCCAGCAGAGTCTCCAGTTCTGTGATACAGTGGCAAAACTGAGATGGGTGTTTTGCGTTTGATCACATATGTTGCAGTTAGCAAGAGTCGCCATCGACTTTTCTTTTATCCAAAAGGAAAGGTGAAAAAGCATAGGAAAGACATTTGAGATTGTTTCTTGAGTTCATAGGGTGGATTATGAAAAGGGAAGGTATTAGTACCCTTTTCATCCATGGTTTTCCATGGGCTCTTAGTTACTTGCTAGATCACTTGATTTTGATTGAAATTATGCTTTGTGTGGTTTTGAAAGTATTTTGTAAAGAGGTCATTGTTTAGGCAAACCTTTATAATGATTCTCATTCGTAAGAATGTATACAAAGGTGTTGATCTTTTTGAAAATGTTTTCAATTTTTGAAAGATGTTTTGAAGTGTTGGTGTTTGTTTTGAAAATAGCAATGATGTTTTTGTTTTGAAATGGAGCAAGTAACTAGGAACATTCTACCTACTCAAAAGTCTTTCATGTTCATTTCCTCTTTCCTTTGACATTGTCATCTTACCATTGATTTGGTAAGTAACCCTATCTTTGAATGTAAACGGGACGGGCGTGGATTATCGTATAACCATGATTAGCAATGTTGCAAGGTATTTTAGCATTTTTCTTTAGGGACTAAGATCATTTTGAAAGGCAACTTTTGATAGCGTCATCGAGGGACTATGATCTTGTATTTTGCTTGTCTTTGCTAAGATACCATACATGCGTAATATGGCCATTTTTATAAGGCAACCAAGTGGATTTACTCTAGGGGTGCTTGTGTGCAAGTGTATTGATTTTCATGCTTGATTTGTCTTTCATTAGGGTTTGCTATTGATTGGTTTTAGTCTTTCCATACAAAATCCTAATTACTAGCATTTGTATATAAAGCGATAAATTGCGGAATTTAAAATTACTACACTATTACAATACTTAGGGAAGGGGGTATACAAATTACAAATGGGGATTTTGTAAGAAAATTAAACCTAATTATCTATTACAACCATATTGAACATGTACAAATAATTGAATAAATGGTAATATATAAATACAAGAATATAAAAAAGGGATGATTTTTGTTTGGTTTTCATAAAAAGGGTTTAACCTAAACCTAATTAAGAAAAATGATTAGTTAAAATTAAAATAAAATTAACTTAAACTAATTGAGAAAAGAAATTAAATTAAAATAGATTTTTAGGGTTTTTATGAAGAAAAAAAAGGGTTTTAAGTTAAATAAAAATAAAAATGAAAATTAAATAATTGAAAGAAACCTAAATTCTAAATTAATTTTAATTAATAAAATAATTATTAAAACTAAGTCTAAATATTTAATTATTTAAAAGAGAAATTAATTTGTTAAGAGGAAATGTTTTTAATATTTTTGTTTCATAAGAAAATAAAAATGAATAAGTGTAAATAATAAATAATTTTTTTTTTGGATTTTTCATGATTAATGAAAATAATAATAATAATAATAATAATAATAATAATAATAATAATAATAATAATAATAATAATAATAAATAAAAGATAAAAAAAGTAAAAAATGAAATAAAATAAAAATAAGGAAAATAAAATAATAATGAAAAATGGGCCAGGGGGTGCTGAAGTAAGTCAGGGGTTAGTAAAAGAAAAAAAATCACCAGGCCTAAGTTGGAAGCCCGGGCGTGTTGTTTGGAAACAAAAAAAGTGAAAAATTGTGAGAAATGAGAAAAGGTAACGCGCTGGGTGTTGAACCCATGCCCTCTTGGTTACCAGCGTGCTGCCTTACCACTGGGGTGGCTATACATCCGTTTATTAAAATGAAATGATAAATACATGACGTAACATGCTTCCAAGGCATGTACTTTGTCTTCAACCTTCATCCAGCCAGAGTATCAGTAACTTCTTCATCTCTCAACAAAAATAGAAAGTACAAACATGAAAGTTGTGGCATTTCTTCCAATGAATCCAACCATATAAATAACTAAAGCTATAAATCCAAGATAAGTGAGAATTTTTCTGGCCCTAATTTAAAACCTAAAAATTTCAGAAACTTCAACTCTAAAATTCTCTAAGCTCAGGCCATATAAATGCAAACTATGGATATGTACAACTTCGTGGCAATGGTATCTAAATTTTATCTTCACAAATCAAAATCAAATGATACTTGTATGAAGAGATAGAAGTTTAAAAACTTACCTCTTGCAGCTGGAGTCGTGTATGGAGTTTGAGCAACCTTTGAGATGGCCTGATAATTTTTGTAGCTTTCCTGGACCTCCTTGAGTGTGTTCCAACTCCTACTTTGCTTTGAGGATGGCTGAAACTCCCAACTCAAGTCAAGTTGCAAGCTTCAGTTTTGGAAATGGTGGATAGTGATGGAGGAGTTACAGTATTGAAACGGGGGCTTGGATCACTTGTATATAATGTAAGTAAGGTGTATGTATGGTTAAGAATCAAACCGCACAAGTGGAAATGGAGATGGAGAGTTTTGGCTCAAAGCTGTCAAGTGGGACAGTTCTGTGCAACAAGGGTCTTTGAGAGAGTTCTTGGGGGCTTGAAATTGTGTGTTAGCTTGCAAATAACTTGTGCATAAGTAAGGAAAAGGTTAGAGTACTTGAGGAGGTCAGAAGAACAAGATGTAGAGTTATGGCTATTGTGATACGGTGGGAGAACTGACTTGAGGTTTTTGTGTTTTATCGCAAATGTTGCGGTTAGCAAGAGTCGCCACCGACTTTTCTTTTATCCAAAAAGGAAAGGTGAAAAAGCACAGGAAAGACCTTTAGAGATGTTTTCTTGAGTTCGGGGGGTAGATTATGAAAAGGGAAGGTGCTAGCACCCTTTTCATCCATGGTTATCCATGGGCTCTTAGTTACTTGCTTAAATCACTTGCTTTTGTTTGAATGTGTGCTTGTGGTGTGGGTTTTGAAAGAATTTTGAAAATATAACTTTGTAATGATTCTCGTTTCTATAAGAATGCATACAAAGTGTTTGTTTCGAAAAAGTTTTCAAGAAAGTGTTTGTGAATTGTGTTTCGGAAAGTGTTTTGAAAAGATGTTTTGCAATGGTTCTCGTCTCTATAAGAACGTATACAAAATGTTTTGTCTTTCGAAAATGTTTTGAAATGAAAGTGTAGGTGTAAAAATGTTTTTATTGTGAGCAAGCGAGTAACTGAGAGCGAATCTACCTATTCAAAAGGTTTTAGATGTGCTTTTCCTCCTCCTTTAGATTTTGCTATCTTATCGTTGTTTTGGTAAGAAGTCCCATCGTTGGATGTGAAGGGACGGGTGCGGGATGTTTGGATAGTCATAGAAGGCAACTTATGAGACGTTTTAGCAATATCGTTTAGGGACTAGATCGTTTACCGAAGGCAACATCAAGGGTCATCGAGGGACTACGATCCTTTTTTATCGAAGGGTTTTTTTGCTAAAACGTCCCATATTCGAGGGACATGACTATTTTCCGAAAGGCAACAAAATGAGATTACCTTAGAGATGCTAGTGTGCAAGTGTGTTAGTTTGCATGCATTTGTCTTTGATTTTTGGTGAGCTACTTGTTAGTTTTTATCTTGTCATACATCCTATTTTACTAAACATATATGAAAAGCAAGTAAAAATGAGGAAAATAAAATCTAAGCTATTACATCATTTTAGAGGGACGGGGGGTACAAATTAACAATAGGGATGAGGTAGAAACTAAAATATTACAACCATATCGAACAATAACAAAGATAATGTAAAAACAGTATAAAATATAGGAAGAAATGCATTTTGAACCACTATGTGTCGACCCATGCTGCTATGCATCGACACATAGCTTTTCCTTGCTCCTGTAAAAACAAAAATGACTCAGTATGAGTCGACACATAATAGGATGTGTTGACTCATGCACCCTTCTTGTGTCGACGTGAAGCGCGTATGTGTCGACCCATAGTCTTTTCCCACTTCTGTTTTGTAATCTGAAATCAGTATGAGTCGATGCATGGGGGTTGTGTGTCGACTCATACCCTGTTTTTTCACTAGGATGAGTCGACACATGAGGATATGTGTCGATACATGCTGCATTTTCCTGCCTTAAACATTATTTTACTGAATTTACATGTTAGCTTGTGGCATATGATGGATAAACATGAAGAACAAATGATTGAATAAGCCTAAACAAAGTGCAGATGACTAGTTCAAAAAGATATTAAAGTATTACATCTTGTCTTCAAAATAAATAAATCATTAATGATGTATGAAGATATATCAAATCAAGAAGACTTACCTCTGGACTGCACTGTCTGTTTTAAATCTGAATGTTTTTCCAAATGTGATGAATACCTCAATGAATCTCCAGAAAGCTACTCCGGACTGTTGAAACTAAGTTGGACTGTACTGTAATGTTTTTGGTGTTTTGAAGATGGAGATGAATAGCAACACAGGAACTATTTTTGTGATGTTTTAGACCACCTTTGCATGTGATGAGTTGTTTGGTTTAAAGGAGAGTTTGTATGGTAGAGTAATGAGTTGGGTTTCTATTTTGAACAAGAGCAGTTTTGGTTTTTGAAAATGAGTCAAGGTTGCATAGAATATTGTTTTTCTCTGCTCAACAAAACTCTCTATCTTTTTTCTCTTCAAAGTCCAACCTTTTTGTCTTATGAGACAATCCTCTTTTGTAGACCCCTTGACTGTGGTTTAGGGGGGAAAACAAATAAGTTGTTTGAATTGTTTTTGCCTACTGCTTTGATACTTTCTTCACATAATTTTCCTTTGCCATTTTGGTGCAATTTTAGGGCTGTTGTGGTGTAGGCTTGTGCAGACTGCATAGAGCAGTTTTGGACTGTATTGGGAAGCATGCATACTTAGGATGTAGCATGGCACAAGCTTTCTTGCAGGGCAGCATAGTGTGTTGTGGCAATGTGATATCATATTTTCTTCAACTTTGGACAACATAGTTTGTAGCATGTCACAATTTTGGGTCTTGTGGAATAATTCATGCACATTATATTAAGGGTCAAAACATTGTGACAAAGTCTTTTGAGAAAATTCAATCAAGCATAGTTGTAGAATTTGTAACTTAGTAAGAATGCCACTTTGTAATAACTTGAATTACTTGCATCATCTTGAATTATTTTATAGTGAAATGCCATGAAGCAAATGAAATTAACCAAGTATAGAAAACACTTAGAAAAATTTCAAAGTTTTGCAAAGTTGGATTTTGATTCTCTTGACCTTTGATGATCAAACTTCATTTTTTGGATGTCTTGACATAATGTGATTTTTGGGACTCAAATTTGATCAAAAAGTCAAAGTTTGACTTTTTTAGCGTTCGGTTGACTTTTCCAGCTGAAACTCCGATTTTGCCCATTTTGCCCCCCTTTTTGATAATTTGAATGATTCTTCTTAGAAAATGTGGTCTGAGGCTTGAAACTTGACTGAAGTAATTCTAAGAATTCTTGAGACACGAGAGGGAAAATTTTGGGGTACAACAGCTGCCCCTGTTCAATCTTCTTAAACCTGAAAAGTTAGATTGGCATGTTTTGCCAGTCGTGACTCGAAGGTGGAAGACGATTAGACACTAGAGTGCCCAGAAATTTGCACTCGGTGATGTGATGGTTGGGGGAATGGGCTTAGAGATTCCATTTGGAGATATGATAGAAAGTTGTTGGAGATGGGCTTAAAGATGCCATCCAAAAGTGATTGTTGGCATTGTAATTTGTAAGCAAACTGAATGAGTATCAGAATGGCATCCGTGTCTGGGGCGTATATGAACTGTATCAGGAGGTGTCTTTGAATGAGTATCAGAATGGCTTCCATGTCTGGAATGTATCTGAATTGTATCAAGTAATATCTTTGAATCTGAATGAGTACCAGAATGGCTTCCGTGTCTAGAGCGTATCTGAACTGTATCAAGTAATGTCTTTGAATCTGAATGAGTACCAGAATGGCTTCCGTGTTTGGAGCGTATCTGAATTGTATCAAGTAATGTCTTTGAATCTAAATGAGTATCAGAATGGCTTCCGTGTTTGGAGCGTATCTAAATTGTATCAAGTAATGTCTTTGAATTTGAATGAGTATCAGAATGGCTTCCGTGTTTGGAGCGTATATGAATTGTATCTGAACTTGAAATATGAATGAGTATCAGAATGGCTTCCGCGTTTGGAGCGTATCCGTACTGTATTTGAACTTGAAATCTGAATGAGTATTAGAATGGCTTCCGCGTCTGGAGCATATCTGTACTGTATCTGAACTTGAAATCTGAATGAGTATTAGAATGGCTTCCGCGTCTGGAGCATATCTGTACTGTATCTGAACTTGAAATCTGAATGAATATCAGAATGGCTTCCGTTTCTGGAGCGTATTTGTACTGTGTGTGAATGGGTATCCGAATGGCTTCCGTGTTTGGAGCGTATCTGAATGAGTAACAAAATGGCTTCCGTGTCTGGGGCGTATTTGGACTTTATCATGATTGCATATTGTTAGCGGTAGCTTATTAATCTTATCCTGAAAAGGGTAAAATGTTAGCTGAAACACAAACTTATGTTGCATGAAATGTATGATGCAATATATGTGTTTTTATCAATGTTTATGATATGTGGATGTAATGTATGCGCATGTAAGCTGATTCGCTGTATTGTTGAGGAAAATAAATCCTTGATTGCTGCTGAGGATATATGGACTCTTCATGTCTTGAAGTTGGAGTAATTGACAAAAAATCTGTTGTGAGCAATGCCACATACTGCTTGAGTAATTTGCTTGGGGAATCCAGAGAATTTTGATGACTTCTACTGGGGATTTAACAATGGGAATCTTCGTTCTGTTGGGGAGCAAAGAAAAACTCTGTGGGGAAAAAAGCTTATTCCTGTTTGGGAAAAAGTTCAAGAGTTTCGGTCGTCTACCACTCTACTGGGGAATTATCCTAGGTTAGGGAGAAACAGAAGTTAGTCGTTATCCGGTTGATTTTCAGGTTTCAAGACAACTTACTGGGGAACTTAGAGAAACTGGATGGTTTCCACCGGGGATTAATAGTTTAAAGTTTCAGCTCCGCTGGGGATCTTAATAACGTATCGTAGGGACTGCTCATGGAATAGCCTAAAGACATTTTCCTATTCTTTCAACCTGTCAGTAATTGTTCTTTTCCATTTTGTTTATTTGTAAACAGTAATTATGTTCAAATGCATATGTTCATTAATGAATCATTGGACGTTTTTGCAGATAAAACACAAGTGTAAAAGGAAAAGGACAAATAGTTTTCTGTACTTTAAAGAGATATCTTTGTATTCACTTTGAATAAGTATTTTGTAAAAAGGAGACAGACATCCTAGTAAGAGGATGATGTCATAAAAATAAGAAAAATTTATACAAAGAAAGATAGCTATGTGTGATAATCCCATGGGGTTCCCATTCTGTTATAGCCTCCGTATCTCCGAATATCTTGTCTATTCGTTGCTTCGTCCGAAGATGATTGAATTGATCAGAAGCTCCGAGTTTGTCATTGAAGAGATTGTCCTCAAAGTGATCCTACGAGACATAGTTATACGCTTTAATTCCCTAACTTTTTCCTGGACCGCCCTTTCGGGTTTTCAGTCCACCGGGAAACCCTTTTTTGCCCAAGTCGCCCTTTCGGGTTTTCAACTTGCCGGGTGTACCGATTTTTTTTAATTTTATCCCTAATTTTTTCCCGAACCTTTTGGTTCGCCGGGATGCCCTTTGTGATACGGTGGGAGAACTGACTATTGTTTTGCGCTCGTATTCGCACTTGTGCGGTTGAGCAAGAGTCGCCACCGACTTTTTATTTTATCCTAAAGGAAAGGTTAAAAAAGCACAGCAAAAACCTTTTGAGATATTTCGTGGGTTCGGGGGGTAGATTATGAAAAGGGAAGGTATTAGCACCCTTTTCATCCATGGTTATCCACGGGCTCTTAGTTACTTGGTTTTTTAGATCACTTGCCTTGTTTTTTTTCGATTGCTTTGAAAATGGTGTGTGTGTGGGTGCTTTTGAAAATGTTTTGGAAAAAGATGCCTTGTCTTAGGCTAACCTTGTAATAATTCTTTACTCGAATGTTTTACAAAGGCGCATATCTTTTCGAAAAGATGTTTCAAAGGTTTGAAAGGTTGATTTTTTGAAAGTGTTGTGGATTGTGTTTTTTTGAAAAGAAGGCAAGTGTTTTTTGCAAGTTTGATCTCAAGTAACTAAGAGTTTTGTCTACCCTATTGTACTCAAAGGTTTTTTGTCATGTTTTAACCCCTTTTAACAATTTTGTTCTACCATTGAAATTGGTAGACAATCTTGCATTTAGGAAGTTTATTCGGGACGGGCGCGGGTCATCGTATGGACCATGAATGCAATGGTGCCAAGTGTCTTTGGCAATTTGCTTGAAGGGACTTGATCATTTTGATAGGCGACTTTCGAAAGCGTCATCGAGGGACTTATGATCATTTGAATTTGTTTTGCCAAAGATACTCGACGTGCAAGCATGGCCCATTTGGAAGGCAACATGTGGGATTACCCTAGGGGTGCAAGTGTGATTGTGTATTGATTACATGTATTTGTCTTGTATTAGGTTATCTAGCGTTTGATTTTATGTACATACAAACCCTAGGTCTAACCATGGTATAATTGGAAAACTGTAAATTGCGGAATGTAAATCTACGCTATTACAAAATAATGTCCGGGAGTGGGGATATAAATGTACAAGGGGATGGGACTTATTTACAACCAAATCGAATGTCACAATCAAAATGTAAATATCGAACGTACGAATATAAGATAAAATGTGTATATGGCAATGTGAATGTATTTGTGTAAGTGTACAAGTATATATGTATGTGAATTGTATAATTATGTACAGGTGCGATATGAAGTTGAAGCGTATTAGGGTTTGACCTAGAGAAATGTTTTTAAATGTATTTTTGATTTTGTATGTTTATGTACAAAAGAAAAATGAAGGTGTTTTGATTAAATGTTTGGAAATTAATTGGACAGTATTTTAGTCTAATGTTTGTGAGTTTAATATTAGAGAAAAATGTATTTCTATTTTTATATACAAATATGTATGTTAATGTGTATTATTAAAAAATGTTTTCAAGTTAATTGAATTAAGTATATATAACAAAGGAGTGTTTTAATTATATTAGGTATAATGTAAAAATGTATTCTAAAATAATTTTGTAAAGAAGAAAAAAAATGTTTATATAATATAAAAAGAAGATTAGTGTTTATGTTTTGTTAAAAAAAAAGTGATTTAGTGGGCTTAGGCGGATATTTGCAACGGGTCAGGCCCATGGTTTGGAAGCAACATTTTTAGGGTTAGGGAATTGTTTGTTCAATTGGAAACGCGGTAGGGTTTGAACGGCGCCGCTCACTGAGTTCCGTCTCCTTCCTCGTTCATTCTTGAGTGCTTCTCTTTGCTTCGAGGCCACCAGCGCTACCCCTACATTTCCTCCTCCTTCCAGCTCGAGTTCAAAGGCCTCAATACAAAAAGGTTCGCTTTAGATGTTTTCTGATTCTTTTCTCTTTTATGAATTGCATGCATTATTTGATTCGAATTTGATTCTTAAGTTTGTATTGCTATGGAGGTGATGGAGAAGAAAGAGGGAGAAACAACTGACTACCTGACTTGGAGAAGGAGGAGGAAAAAGGATGTGGCGCTCAGGAGGCTCGATGGCGGAGATTCGGTGATGAAGACGCTGGCTTGCTTCTTGATGACCCTGGTAACTTCGTTCTTTGCTTATGTTAGGGCTTTGATGATGTTGCTAGATTTGCCTGAAAGCCCTTCTTAACATTCACTCTTTTTATCTTCTTCTTCCACTATGTGTTGCCCTTTGGATTTGTATGTTGCCTGAGATGCTGCCTTGAGCTTACCCCATGATGTGTTTCACTGAGTTCACCTCTTTCTTTTCTCTTGAGCGCTGTATATTTTCTCGTATCACCCTGTGATGACCTCAAAGGTCTGAGGGTCTAGGTTGCCTACGTTGCCCTGACTATGCTTCTTGTTGTTGCCTTGGGAATTCTGTATGTTGCTTTTGCCTATGTTGATATTGCTTTATCTCCTTCTTCTGGTTGCCTCGCTTGCTTGCATTTTTGATGATGAGTATGGTTGTTGGTACCTGTTTGAGAGGTTTGGTACTGGTATGACAGTAATGGTTTGAGTTTGAGATGTGTTATGTGTCTTGTGATTCTGGACAGTAGGCTTTGGCTTGAGTTTGAGTTTTGTATCTTTTCTCTTCCTTTCTAACCTTTACTGAACTGCCTTGGTCTTGGTTTGTGTCTATTGCAGAGTTGTGTTTGATGCAGGTTTTGGGTATTGGTATCTCAGGTTTCTTTTGAATCTTTTAAATTTGAAGTTGTATTTTCAGGTTATTTGTTTGGTGGTTCTGGACAGTAGTATGTTCAGTGTTGGAGCTTGGCTTTATGGCTTGAGATGTTCAGTTTTACAGGGTTGTAGACTTGGGTTTGTGAGAATGATGCAGGTTATGGTGATTTTAGTGTGTTTTGTGTTTGAGAATGGTTTGATAGATTTTTTTGGTTATCCTCCCCCTTCACTTCTGAACTGGCTTATGTATATCTTCTCCTTCTGCTGAACTGGTTTGGCTTTTGATTTTGTATATCTCTTTTTCCTGTCTTCTCTACTGTCTAATGCCTGCTATGCTGAGCTCAGTCTTGGCTTTTGTGTATTTTGTTTTCTTCTTACTCTTCTGAACTGTCTGCTGTGAACTGCTATTGAACTATGCCTAACCCTGCCTATGCTTTATCTCTCTTTTCTTCTCTCCTAGTACAGTTTTGAATTATTATATGATTTTATTCTGTACTTGCTCTGAAGGGGTTTGACTAGGGAAATGATGAAAAAATCTCTTGCATAAAACACTATTGCATCTTTATCTCCAGCTTTTGTACTTTGCTCTGACTTTGCATTTCTTTGATATCTTGGGACTTTGTGATATGTCTCATATCTTTCTTTGACAGCCTGTATGCTTGTGACAGCAAATGCACTTTTGAAATCTTTGATACCTTTGGCATTGGACTTTCAGTTTAGTTTTGAATGGGAAGTTTTGCAATTTAGTTTGAATTGGAAGCTGAGGTTCTATGCAGTCTTGAATTTGTAACTTATGCATTTTTTGACATTTGCATTTCATGAAATAAAAAATAATCTTCCCTCTCTGTGAACCGGGAGAAATCCCGCGATTTGCAGAGAGGGTCAACTGATCCCAGTCAGTGGCCCCTAATGATGAGCACTTTTTATCTGTCTTTTCCAATTTGAATGCTTTCTGACTTTTCTTGTTTCTTTTTGCAGATGAAAAAAATGGAATACCGGAGCGGAATGAAGCACGAAGAATATTTAGAAAATAGGATAGTTTTTTCATTCTATGTAATATTTAAATTAAATGTAAATTATTGTCTGTAACAACAATTTGTACAAATAATTCGAATATCAATAAAAATCAAATTATCCAATTGGTTCTAACTTTCTTTATTGCTTATTTATTTATTTAAAATTCTTAGAATTAAAACAATTGAAAAATAAATTCAATCATTTAATTTCAGAATAATAAATAACTAAAATAAAACAACATTGATCCAATAAACCTGTCTTATCCAACATCCAAAGCAAAGCAGCAATTAACCCAGATAGACTGATCAAACACATGAACACTGTGAATCCAATACTGCATCTTGTATCTGACTGGCCCAATCAAAACGTACTGAATTCAAACCACTGTCTCTTTTGCTGATTAAACCAAGATAACGCGAATTTTAACTCGAATCTTGAAATAAACCGCAAAGTGTTGTGAAATTTAAATTCTTCTGAGAATATGCCCATAAAACCCTGATTTCCGATTAAATGCCAAATAACGCTCGCCTGATCAAAATTGGACTTAAAATCATCCAAACCCTAAGCCCACTGTATGAAACAATTCAGAGCTCTGAAAATCAGTAAAAACCCTAGTTTTGCTTGACTGTCAAGAAAAGTCCGTTTGTCCGATTCTTGAGCCGGTTTGAGAAGTCAGGAAATGCTTGAAGCTGAGATTTCTTGGGGAAAAGCGCGAGGGCAAATTTTGGGGTACAACAGTTGCCCCTGTTCAATCTTCTTGGACCTGAAGAGTTAGATTGGCAAGTTTGCCTTTCGCGACTTGAAGGTAAAAGGAGATTGAACACTAATGTGCCCAGAAAATTTGCGCTCGTCGACGTGACGGTGGAGGTGAATGGGCTTAAAGATGCCATTTGGTGATGGGCTTAAAGATGCCATCTGGTGCGAGAGAATTTTGTCGGGGGATGGGCTTAGAGATGCCATCTGAGAATGGGCTTACAGATGCCATTCGGCGACTGCTGGTAAGAGGATGGGCTTATAGATGCCATCTGAGAATGGGCTTACAGATGCCATTCGGCGACTGTTGGTAGGGGGATGGGCTTATAGATGCCATCTGGAAATGTTGAACTGTATGCCACAAGTGAGTGTACAAGTATCAGAAGGGCATCCCTGTTTTGGAACGTCTCTGAATTGGGGTCCGGACAAGCAACAGATTGACGTCCGTATCTGGAGAATCTGTAACCCATCTGAGATTGAATAAGCAATAGAGCAGCATCCGTTGTTGGGACACGTCCGTAAACTATTTTCAAAAATTGAGAAGAGTCTGAATCAGTCGGTAGATTGACATCCGTTGTAGGGAAGAATCCGTAAACTAAATTCAAAGGTTGAGAAGAGTCTGAACAAGCCGATAGATTAACATCCGTTGTTGGGAAGAATCCGTAAACTATTTTCAGACGTCTTGAAGAAGAATCTGAACAAGTGATAGGTTAACATCCGTTTACTTGGAGAACCCGTGAACTGTTTTCAGAAATCTTGAAGTTGAAGAGGAACCGGTGTAGGGTTTCTTGATGATGCGTCTGAATGGATCTGGAATAAGTATCAGAATGTCGCCGTGTCCGGGTCACATCTGAACTATTTCTGGATGAATCCTGGGAGTTGATCTGTGTCTGTCGACTGATCTTACCTGAAAAGGTGAAGGGTTAGTTGTATGCAATGTTATGATGCATGACGCAATGCATGTGACATTAATGTTTATGATATGAATGTAATGGATGCGCATGTAGGCTGATGAGCTAATCTTGCCGAGGATACACGAATCCGAGATGGCTGAAGATAAAAGCATCTTGACTGCTGCCGGGGAAAATAAATCCTTGGCTGTCGCTGGGGAAGAGAATTCCTGATGACCTCTACTGGGGAGTTCCCACTAGTAGACTCGTGCTGGGGAGGTCAGATTTGAGAATCGTTAGCTTGATGGGAAGTAACTCTGGAGACTTCACCGGGGAACTCAAGATTTGTCCTTCTAAAAACTCTGTGGGGAGAAGATTTAAAAGTCTGACTTCGCTGGGGATTGTCCACTTGAAGCTCTTGATCTGCTGGGGAATTTTGATGAACTCCGCTGGGGGATAGGGAGAATCCTGGCGAGTGCGATCTTCCGTGGTTGTTAGCTTGAGAAGAATCTGAACAAGTGATAGGTTAACATCCGTTTACTTGGAGAACCCGTGAACTGTTTTCAGAAATCTTGAAGTTGAATCAGTAATAGAGCAGCATCCGTTGTTGGGAGGCTTCTGAATTCAAAGGTGCATCTGAACAAGCTGATAGATTAACATCCGTTACTTGGGAAGAATCCATGAACTGTTTTCAGAAGTCTTAAGAAGAATCTGAACAAGTGATAGGTTAACATCCGTTTACTTGGAGAACCCGTGAACTGTTTTCAGAAATCTTGAATTCAAAGGTGCATCTGAACAAGCTGATAGATTAACATCCGTTACTTGGGAAGAATCCATGAACTGTTTTCAGAAGTCTTGGGAAGAATCTGAACAAGTGATAGGTTAACATCCGTTTACTTGGAGAACCCGTGAACTGTTTTCAGAAATCTTGAATTCAAAGGTGCATCTGAACAAGCTGATAGATTAACATCCGTTACTTGGGAAGAATCCATGAACTGTTTTCAGAAGTCTTGGGAGGAATCTGAACAAGTGATAGGTTAACATCCGTTTACTTGGAGAACCCGTGAACTGTTTTCAGAAATCTTGAATTCAAAGGTGCATCTGAACAAGCTGATAGATTAACATCCGTTACTTGGGAAGAATCCATGAACTGTTTTCAGAAGTCTTGGGAGGAATCTGAACAAGTGATAGGTTAACATCCGTTTACTTGGAGAACCCGTGAACTGTTTTCAGAAATCTTGAATTCAAAGGTGCATCTGAACAAGCTGATAGATTAACATCCGTTACTTGGGAAGAATCCATGAACTGTTTTCAGAAGTCTTGGGAGGAATCTGAACAAGTGATAGGTTAACATCCGTTTACTTGGAGAACCCGTGAACTGTTTTCAGAAATCTTGAATTCAAAGGTGCATCTGAACAAGCTGATAGATTAACATCCGTTACTTGGGAAGAATCCATGAACTGTTTTCAGAAGTCTTAAGAAGAATCTGAACAAGTGATAGGTTAACATCCGTTTACTTGGAGAACCCGTGAACTGTTTTCAGAAATCTTGAATTCAAAGGTGCATCTGAACAAGCTGGTAGATTAACATCCGTTACTTGGGAAGAATCCATGAACTGTTTTCAGAAGTCTTAAGAAGAATCTGAACAAGTGATAGGTTAACATCCGTTTACTTGGAGAACCCGTGAACTGTTTTCAGAAATCTTGAAGAGGAACCGGTGTAGGGCTTCCTGATGATGAGCTTGTGTAAAACTGCATCGGTTTTTGAACACTTTTGACATTCGAATGCCCCAAGTGGTGAAGAAGGAATCTTGAATCAGATTACTCTGCATATTGAGAGATTTCTTGAAATCTTGACTGGACTGCCCCAGGTTAACTGAATTTTGAAAGATCCGTTGGACCTTGACTGGACTGCCCCAGGTTAATTGAACTTTGAAAGATCCGTTGGACCTTGACTGGACTGCCCCAGGTTAATTGAATTTTGAAATGTCATGCCCCTTGTTGATAGGAGATTTGTCGTTGGAAGTGTTTTTGAAGTGATCTTGCTCACTGAGAGAGTTTTCGTTCCTCCGAACATTCGCTGTATGAATTTCTTCGCTGTCAAACAAAAAGTCAAATGCAGACAGTGATATTCAAGCAATGCAAAGTTTATGTTTGTCTCGAAGTTTTTTTTCGTTTTGGAAAATGCGTTTTTAGCATAAAACTTTTATAAGACAAATCAACACAAGATTTAGAGTAAAGCCCTACAGGAGTCAGGATACCTTTTGTAACAGTATGCTTTCGAACTAACCCATGCTTCAATTAGGACTTTTGAAGGGTTGTAACGTGGCTTGGTTCACGGCTTAAGAAACAAAGGATAAAGGCTCAAAGTATATTTGTACCCACCCGCTCTTCGTGATGTTCTCCAACCTAAGCTCAGTTAACTGCGCGTCGCACTCTGTTTTGAGTTTGGAACGACTTTTGGGCGATGGTTCACCAGTTTGAATTTGGGAGACAGTCATCTTCTCCTTTTTCTTTTCCAACATTTTTCATGTTTGTTGAGGATTTTTTAATGACCTCACTTATTTTGATTTTGATTTGTTATCCCTAACTTTTGCCTGACTGTTACCGCTTTCGGGATTACTGTCAGCGGGATGCCCCAGCCTCCTTTATAGGTTTTGGCTTGGTGGGCTTTTCTCTTTTGAGAGATTGACTGTCTATGTGATAGGGAACCACCCTTGTCTTTTGATTCCAAAGGAACGCTTTCCTTTTTGGCGTTGTTCGTTGTATTACGAACTGAGAGTTTGCGACTTCAATGCGCGTTTTCTCTTGAATTAACTGAGATACTACCCTGCCCCGGGTTTATATCAAAGGTTTTGATTGTTTAGAACAGGAAACTCCTACTTCTTTGGCTCGAAGGGGTCGACTAGGGATTAACTTCCTTATAACTCCAGTGTTTGGGAATTGAAAGAAATGCCTGTACATCATCAGCGAGGTCTGTTCAAAAGCATACTGTATAAGATCACGGTATTGTTTCGTCATCCTCCCTCTAAAGGCTTGCAGCTTTTTATCGAGAGTCAAATATCATAAAGAAAAGCATAAGAGTAGTGAAACGAATGGATGAATTCAAGACAAACATATGCAATGCACTAATGAAAACAGAGTTTAACATCAACAGATAATTGTTTGACAGCAAAAGAAATTACAACTTTGAAAATTCAAAAAGAAGCAAAAGTCTTTCAGTTTCGAGCTTCGTCACTTCAAGCGGAGATCCCTTTAACGGAATATCTTCATCTCGCCGTCTGGCATGAATTCCAGCACCCCAATGTCAATCAGATCTTGAATCTTGTTCTTCAAGGCCCAGCAGTCGTCAGTGTCATGCCCAGGACCATAGGAGTGGTAGGCACACCTCCTATTAGGATGATAGGTAGGAGCGGAAGTGTTGGGATTCCGGGGAGGATCCTTTAGAGTAAGCAGGTTGACCTCCAACAGGCGCTTCAGTATGAAGGACGATGGTATCTCAGTCTCAGAGAAATGTCTACCGGGTACATTTTGCTTGCGCCGATTTCCTTGTTGATGCTGGCGAGGTTGTTGATGGGTTTGTGACCCTGAAGCATGCAAAGGAGCCTTCCCTTTGTCCTCTTGAGTGGAAGGAGGTTGAGCGGTGACTTGCTCTTCAACCTTAGATGTCTGCCCCAGTTGGTTGTTCTGAAGCAGTTGGTTGACGAGAACCCCGAGCTTTTCTTGTTTTTGAGCCAAGTCTTGGATGAGAGCCCTCTGACTCGCCAGTTCTCTTTTCAAAATGGCTACTTCAATGTGTAGCTCCCACTGGTCGCCTCTGTCGTTCCTAGGACTTCCCACGATCATGCCCCTGGCGAGGAGCGTTTTGACCTCTTCTTGCCCCTTGGATAGGTTCAAGAACATCTCTTGAAGTTGAGCGCTTTGGGCTTGGAGGCCCTTGAGAGTCTGTTCTAGAGCCATCTCTTACTGAAATAAACAGTAGGAGAGTAAGGAAACCTGAAAAAGGAAAAGCTGTCAAAATGCAATGCATGATATGTGAATGCATGCTTTCAAGGGTCTCTTGGGGTAAACACAAGAGAATGTTAGAGGTTGAACTTTGCTCTTTGATTGGAGAACTTTTCACCGGTGGATGTCCTTCCACTAGAATCAAGCTCACCATGTCGAGTGGGTCATAGCCACTGATTCAAGTTGTTGCACTTGATCTTTGACTGGAGAACTTTGTGTCGGTGGATGTCTTTCCACTAGAATCAAGCTCACCATGTCGAGTGGGTCATAGCCCCTGATTCAAGTTGTTGTACTTGAACTTTGACTGGATTGGTTAGAGGAGAGACCTCTTGCCCCTTGATAGATGTCTGGTTCAACGTAACCCTGCATCAACAGAACCCTCGAGATCCTTGAAATGGTTATTGAAAATGCTATGGTATGATGTCGTGATGTTATGTGCATGTATGCACAAGCAAGTAAGTGTATATACAGGCAAACAATATTCACACAAAGCACGCAAGGCCTTAGGTTTAGGCTTGCATGAGGTTCAGGTACTACCCTCTTTCAGTTTGTTGGTTGAAACCTGTCCTACCAGAAGTAACCGGGTTCTAAGGGTCCCAATATCACTGGATTGCTTTCATTGTTCATCGTTTCGATTTAGCCACTGAACTGGCGACCGAGATATTCCAGGAAAGCAACCCTCAATTGAGTGTAGTATCGAGTATCAACCAACCTCGGACTGCACCAAAGTCAGTTATCTCACTACCCTAAAAAGGCTAAGATGGTCAATTAAGGTTCTAAGGTCAGTTGATGCTTCACGACACCACGCGGCGGCCCCGTACTCTCCTTGATTGACTCAAGGGTTACCGGTACACACCAAAGTGCCACATCAACGTAGCAGACTGCTTCAACCATGTCGGTATACCCCGCACAGTTCCCTCACAGCCTTGTTGCTACCTAAAAGGGTTTCCCCAGATCCGGGTTAGGATCTATAAAAACTCCGATACAAAGCCCACAAATGTAAAGCAAACAAAGCAATCAATTGAAAACAAAAGTGATCTAAACCCTAAGGTAACCCCACTTTTAGAATATTCCCCAGCAGAGTCGCCAGTTCTGTGATACGGTGGGAGAACTGACTATTGTTTTGCGTTCGTATTCGCACTTGTGCGGTTGAGCAAGAGTCGCCACCGACTTTTTATTTTATCCTAAAGGAAAGGTTAAAAAAGCACAGCAAAAACCTTTTGAGATATTTCGTGGGTTCGGGGGGTAGATTATGAAAAGGGAAGGTATTAGCACCCTTTTCATCCATGGTTATCCACGGGCTCTTAGTTACTTGGTTTTTTAGATCACTTGCCTTGTTTTTTTTCGATTGCTTTGAAAATGGTGTGTGTGTGGGTGCTTTTGAAAATGTTTTGGAAAAAGATGCCTTGTCTTAGGCTAACCTTGTAATAATTCTTTACTCGAATGTTTTACAAAGGCGCATATCTTTTCGAAAAGATGTTTCAAAGGTTTGAAAGGTTGATTTTTTGAAAGTGTTGTGGATTGTGTTTTTTTGAAAAGAAGGCAAGTGTTTTTTGCAAGTTTGATCTCAAGTAACTAAGAGTTTTGTCTACCCTATTGTACTCAAAGGTTTTTTGTCATGTTTTAACCCCTTTTAACAATTTTGTTCTACCATTGAAATTGGTAGACAATCTTGCATTTAGGAAGTTTATTCGGGACGGGCGCGGGTCATCGTATGGACCATGAATGCAATGGTGCCAAGTGTCTTTGGCAATTTGCTTGAAGGGACTTGATCATTTTGATAGGCGACTTTCGAAAGCGTCATCGAGGGACTTATGATCATTTGAATTTGTTTTGCCAAAGATACTCGACGTGCAAGCATGGCCCATTTGGAAGGCAACATGTGGGATTACCCTAGGGGTGCAAGTGTGATTGTGTATTGATTACATGTATTTGTCTTGTATTAGGTTATCTAGCGTTTGATTTTATGTACATACAAACCCTAGGTCTAACCATGGTATAATTGGAAAACTGTAAATTGCGGAATGTAAATCTACGCTATTACAAAATAATGTCCGGGAGTGGGGATATAAATGTACAAGGGGATGGGACTTATTTACAACCAAATCGAATGTCACAATCAAAATGTAAATATCGAACGTACGAATATAAGATAAAATGTGTATATGGCAATGTGAATGTATTTGTGTAAGTGTACAAGTATATATGTATGTGAATTGTATAATTATGTACAGGTGCGATATGAAGTTGAAGCGTATTAGGGTTTGACCTAGAGAAATGTTTTTAAATGTATTTTTGATTTTGTATGTTTATGTACAAAAGAAAAATGAAGGTGTTTTGATTAAATGTTTGGAAATTAATTGGACAGTATTTTAGTCTAATGTTTGTGAGTTTAATATTAGAGAAAAATGTATTTCTATTTTTATATACAAATATGTATGTTAATGTGTATTATTAAAAAATGTTTTCAAGTTAATTGAATTAAGTATATATAACAAAGGAGTGTTTTAATTATATTAGGTATAATGTAAAAATGTATTCTAAAATAATTTTGTAAAGAAGAAAAAAAAGTTTATATAATATAAAAAGAAGATTAGTGTTTATGTTTTGTTAAAAAAAAAGTGATTTAGTGGGCTTAGGCGGATATTTGCAACGGGTCAGGCCCATGGTTTGGAAGCAACATTTTTAGGGTTAGGGAATTGTTTGTTCAATTGGAAACGCGGTAGGGTTTGAACGGCGCCGCTCACTGAGTTCCGTCTCCTTCCTCGTTCATTCTTGAGTGCTTCTCTTTGCTTCGAGGCCACCAGCGCTACCCCTACATTTCCTCCTCCTTCCAGCTCGAGTTCAAAGGCCTCAATACAAAAAGGTTCGCTTTAGATGTTTTCTGATTCTTTTCTCTTTTATGAATTGCATGCATTATTTGATTCGAATTTGATTCTTAAGTTTGTATTGCTATGGAGGTGATGGAGAAGAAAGAGGGAGAAACAACTGACTACCTGACTTGGAGAAGGAGGAGGAAAAAGGATGTGGCGCTCAGGAGGCTCGATGGCGGAGATTCGGTGATGAAGACGCTGGCTTGCTTCTTGATGACCCTGGTAACTTCGTTCTTTGCTTATGTTAGGGCTTTGATGATGTTGCTAGATTTGCCTGAAAGCCCTTCTTAACATTCACTCTTTTTATCTTCTTCTTCCACTATGTGTTGCCCTTTGGATTTGTATGTTGCCTGAGATGCTGCCTTGAGCTTACCCCATGATGTGTTTCACTGAGTTCACCTCTTTCTTTTCTCTTGAGCGCTGTATATTTTCTCGTATCACCCTGTGATGACCTCAAAGGTCTGAGGGTCTAGGTTGCCTACGTTGCCCTGACTATGCTTCTTGTTGTTGCCTTGGGAATTCTGTATGTTGCTTTTGCCTATGTTGATATTGCTTTATCTCCTTCTTCTGGTTGCCTCGCTTGCTTGCATTTTTGATGATGAGTATGGTTGTTGGTACCTGTTTGAGAGGTTTGGTACTGGTATGACGGTAATGGTTTGAGTTTGAGATGTGTTATGTGTCTTGTGATTCTGGACAGTAGGCTTTGGCTTGAGTTTGAGTTTTGTATCTTTTCTCTTCCTTTCTAACCTTTACTGAACTGCCTTGGTCTTGGTTTGTGTCTATTGCAGAGTTGTGTTTGATGCAGGTTTTGGGTATTGGTATCTCAGGTTTCTTTTGAATCTTTTAAATTTGAAGTTGTATTTTCAGGTTATTTGTTTGGTGGTTCTGGACAGTAGTATGTTCAGTGTTGGAGCTTGGCTTTATGGCTTGAGATGTTCAGTTTTACAGGGTTGTAGACTTGGGTTTGTGAGAATGATGCAGGTTATGGTGATTTTAGTGTGTTTTGTGTTTGAGAATGGTTTGATAGCTTTTTTTGGTTATCCTCCCCCTTCACTTCTGAACTGGCTTATGTATATCTTCTCCTTCTGCTGAACTGGTTTGGCTTTTGATTTTGTATATCTCTTTTTCCTGTCTTCTCTACTGTCTAATGCCTGCTATGCTGAGCTCAGTCTTGGCTTTTGTGTATTTTGTTTTCTTCTTACTCTTCTGAACTGTCTGCTGTGAACTGCTATTGAACTATGCCTAACCCTGCCTATGCTTTATCTCTCTTTTCTTCTCTCCTAGTACAGTTTTGAATTATTATATGATTTTATTCTGTACTTGCTCTGAAGGGGTTTGACTAGGGAAATGATGAAAAAATCTCTTGCATAAAACACTATTGCATCTTTATCTCCAGCTTTTGTGCTTTGCTCTGACTTTGCATTTCTTTGATATCTTGGGACTTTGTGATATGTCCCATATCTTTCTTTGACAGCCTGTATGCTTGTGACAGCAAATGCACTTTTGAAATCTTTGATACCTTTGGCATTGGACTTTCAGTTTAGTTTTGAATGGGAAGTTTTGCAATTTAGTTTGAATTGGAAGCTGAGGTTCTATGCAGTCTTGAATTTGTAACTTATGCATTTTTTGACATTTGCATTTCATGAAATAAAAAATAATCTTCCCTCTCTGTGAACCGGGAGAAATCCCGCGATTTGCAGAGAGGGTCAACTGATCCCAGTCAGTGGCCCCTAATGATGAGCACTTTTTATCTGTCTTTTCCAATTTTAATGCTTTCTGACTTTTCTTGTTTCTTTTTGCAGATGAAAAAAATGGAATACCGGAGCGGAATGAAGCACGAAGAATATTTAGAAAATAGGATAGTTTTTTCATTCTATGTAATATTTAAATTAAATGTAAATTATTGTCTGTAACAACAATTTGTACAAATAATTCGAATATCAATAAAAATCAAATTATCCAATTGGTTCTAACTTTCTTTATTGCTTATTTATTTATTTAAAATTCTTAGAATTAAAACAATTGAAAAATAAATTCAATCATTTAATTTCAGAATAATAAATAACTAAAATAAAACAACATTGATCCAATAAACCTGTCTTATCCAACATCCAAAGCAAAGCAGCAATTAACCCAGATAGACTGATCAAACACATGAACACTGTGAATCCAATACTGCATCTTGTATCTGACTGGCCCAATCAAAACGTACTGAATTCAAACCACTGTCTCTTTTGCTGATTAAACCAAGATAACGCGAATTTTAACTCGAATCTTGAAATAAACCGCAAAGTGCTGTGAAATTTAAATTCTTCTGAGAATATGCCCATAAAACCCTGATTTCCGATTAAATGCCAAATAACGCTCGCCTGATCAAAATTGGACTTAAAATCATCCAAACCCTAAGCCCACTGTATGAAACAATTCAGAGCTCTGAAAATCAGTAAAAACCCTAGTTTTGCTTGACTGTCAAGAAAAGTCCGTTTGTCCGATTCTTGAGCCGGTTTGAGAAGTCAGGAAATGCTTGAAGCTGAGATTTCTTGGGGAAAAGCGCGAGGGCAAATTTTGGGGTACAACACCCTTGTTTTGCCTAGGTGTGTCAACCTAGAGGGTCTCTTATGTGTAGTATCTTTTGACTATGTATGCGTTCGCAGGGTGTGGCAGGTCGTCACCGTCCATGGTGGTTAAGATCATTGCCCCACTGGAAAAGATATTCTTGATTACAAATGGTCCTTCATAGGTAGGAGTCCATTTGCCCCTGGGATCACTTTGTGGTAAGATGATGCGTTTGATCACTAGATCTCCAACTTGATATACTTGGCGTCTGACTTTCTTGTTGAAAGCCTTGATCATCCGTTTTTGATACATCTGACCATGGCAAACAGCAGTAAGTCTCTTTTCATCAATTAAGTTCAGTTGATCAAGTCGGGTCTGGATCCAATCGTCCTCACTCAAACCTACATCCTTCATAATTCTCAAGGAGGGGATTTGAACCTCAATAGGCAAAACAACCTCCATGCCATAAACCAAAGAATAGGGTGTTGCCCTAGTTGATGTGCGAGCCGTGGTACGGTACCCGTGGAGAGCAAACGGTAGCATTTCATGCCAGTCCTTGTAAGTGAATGTCATTTTTTGTATTATCTTTTTAATGTTTTTATTAGCAGCTTCGACTGCACCATTCATCTTTGGCCGATAGGGGGATGAATTGTGATGTTGAATCTTGAACTGCTCGCACAAGGCGGTGATCATAGTATTGTTAAGGTTTGTAACATTATCAATGATGATCCTTTCGGGGATACCGTACCGGCAAATAAGACTCTGCTTGATGAAGCGGGCAACAACATTCTTAGTAACTGATGCGAAGGAGGTTGCTTCGACCCACTTTGTGAAATAGTCAATGGCCACTAGAATGAAGCGGTGTCCATTGGAGGTTGTAGGCTTGATCTCCCCAATCATATCAATTCCCCACATGGCAAAGGGCCAAGGAGCTGTTAATACATTTAGAGGAACCGGAGGCACGTGCACCTTGTCCGCATAGATTTGACACTTATGACAAGTCCAAGAGTGTTGATAGCAGTCCGCTTTCATGGTAGACCAATAATAGCCTGCCCGTAGGATTTTCTTCGCCATCGTATGCCCACTAGAGTGAGTGCCAAAGGTACCTTCATGTAATTCAGCCATAATCTCTTCAGCTTCAATCTTATCCATACAACGGAGTAGAATAGAATCATGACTGCGTTTGTACAAGATGCCATTACTCAGGAAGAACTTAGCGGAGAATCTCCTTAGGAACTTTTTATCATTGATTGAAGCTCCTTCTGGATATTCTTGAGCCTCGAGATACCTTTTGACTTCATGAAACCAAGGTCGGTCCACTACTTCTTCAGTATTAATCTCGTGACAGTATGCTAGTTCTTCCATTCGTTCAATGGTGATCTGGGGAGCCTCGTTATCCCAATTAAGTTTAAACATAGATGACATTGTGGCTAGAGAATCTGCTAGCTGATTTTCTTCTTGCGGGAAATGCTCGAAAGTAATATGCTCGAAATGTGGTAACAATGTCAAAACATGTTCTTTGTAAGGGATAAGGTTTGGATGCTTAGTGTCCCATTCTCCTTTGATATGACTGATGACCAAAGCTGAATCTCCAAATACATCTAAAGATTTGATTCCCAAGTCTATGGCAGCCTTGAGACCAAAGATGCATGCTTCGTATTCCGTTATGTTGTTCGTACAGTTGAAGCAAAATCTGGAAGTAAAGGGGGTGTGACACCCTTCCGGAGATATGAGTACAGCGCCAATACCATTACCAAGTGCATTGGATGCCCCATCAAAGAACAGGGTCCATCGGGATCCTCGTCTAGGTTCGTCGTATGGCTTGATTTCTTCACAGTTGTCTAATGTCATGATGTCTTCGTCAGGGAATTCAAACTTCATGGACTGATAATCTTCTACAGCTTGATGAGCAAGATGATCAGCTAGCACACTGCCCTTTATAGCTTTCTGAGTAGTGTACTGTATGTCATATTCTGTTAGGATCATTTGCCATCTAGCTATCCTCCCAGACAAAGTGGGCTTTTCGAAGATATACTTTATCGGATACATCTTAGATATCAACAAAGTAGTATGAGTCAACATATATTATCTTAGCCGGCGAGCAGCCCATACCAGAGCGCAACAGGTTTTCTCGAGCAGTGAATATCTGGTTTCACAGTCGGTAAACTTTTTGCTCAGGTAGTAAATAGCGTGCTCTTTTCGGCCAGACTCGTCATGCTGTCCCAATACACACCCCATTGAGTTCACTAAGACGGTCAGATACATGATCAGTGGTCTTCCCTCGACTGGTGGCATCAAGACAGGAGGCTCTTGTAAATACTCTTTGATTTTGTCGAAAGCAATCTGACATTCATCATTCCATCTGACTACTTGAAATTTCTTCAATAATTTGAAGATTAGTTTACAAGTAGACGTTAGGTGAGAAATGAACCTGGAAATATAGTTCAGGCGTCCCAAGAATCCTCTGACTTCCTTCTCAGTACGAGGAGCAGGCATTTCTTGTATTGCTTTGACCTTGGCAGGATCAACCTCGATGCCTTTGTTGCTGACAATGAAACCTAAGAGTTTATCAGACCGGACTCTGAATGTGCACTTGTTCGAGTTCAACCTTAGCTTGTACTCCTTCAATCTGAAAAACAGCTTTTGCAAGTGATCAAGGTGTTCTTCTTTAGTTTTTGATCGGGCTATCATGTCATCTACGTAGACCTCTATCTCATGTTGTATCATATCATATAACAAAGCTACCATGGCACGTTGATAGGTTGCCCCGACATTCTTCAGTCCGAATGGCATCACTTTATAGCAGAACGTCCCCCACTGTGTGACAAATGTAGTTTTCTCCATGTCCTCAGGTGCCATTTTGATCTGGTTATAACCTGAGAATCCATCCATGAAATAAAACACTTTGTGCTAGGCTGTATTATCAACCAGGATGTCGATGTGTGGAAGTGGAAAATCATCTTTAGGGATGGCCCTGTTTAAATCTCTATAATCCACGCACATTCTTAGTTTGCCGTCTTTTTTAGGCACGGGAACAATGTTGGCAACCCATTGAGGATAGGAAGTAACAACCAGAAATCCAGCATTGAACTATTTCATGACTTCCGCTTTGATCTTCTCTGACATGTCAGGTCTCATGCGGCGGACTTTTTGTTTTACTGGTGGACAGTCTTATCTTGTGGGTAGACGATGTACCACGATGTCCGTATCAAGTCCCGGCATGTCTTCGTATGACCAGGCAAAGATCTCAACATAATCATGCAATAGCTGAATTAGACGCTCTTTGACACTCGGCTCTAAATTGGCACCTACTTTGATTTCCTTTTTCTCTTCCTCGGTACCCAAATTGATTGTATCCAACAACTCCTCATGAGGCTGAATAGCTCTTTCCTCTTGTTGTAGTAGTCTGGCCAATTCCCCTGGCACTTCACAATCTTCCTCACCTTCGTATTCGGCTTGGTAGATCAGATCTTCAGAGTCACTGAAGGTTATAGTAGTATCGTTACCCATGGGATCCGGAATGGAGGGGTACCTGCATTTGTGAGTGTGGGTGTGTGTAAGGGTATAGCCATCTTTAAACAATAAAATGTAAAAGAAAGACAATGAGCACAAAGGTTTATATGTGAAAAAGCGTCCATGATTCATTGAATGTCATATGAAGATGAAATAAAAACCCTTACAAATGGACCATTGTGCCTCGGGTAAGACACAAGGTTTTTAAAGTGTGAATTGTTCGTGAATATTACAAGTCCAACAGAAATGTAAAAGATAAATTACTGAGAGATAAAAGTTATTGGGACAAAGTCTCTAGCTTCCCAGTTGTAAAGTCCTCCATTGACAGTAGGAAATATCCAATCTTCCAAGCTGCCATCCTCCTCATTGTCTTCTACTGCATTGACCCCTTGGTTACTAATCTTCACAGGTGGCCCCCCAGCACGGGCACGGCGCACAGCCTTCTGAGAAGTTGAAGTAAACCCTAATAAAAACTTGTCTGATTTGTACGGAATGTCTGGAAGCTTCCCCCAGATGGTGCATCCACCCTCTTCCACTACTGCCTTGGCATCCTTTAGTGATGACATCCGAAGCGGAGGTCTTGTGATCTTGGGAATCGAGGATACCGCCTGGGTTGCTGCTACTTCTTGAGAGACTTCTTCAAAATGTTGGAAAGGGGTTTCAATGAACTAACCATCCAACTCCACATATCGGAAAGAATTCAGATGACTAGTCATGTACTCCTCCTCCCCGTGGACAGTTATGATCTTTCCTTGGACCGGGTACTTCAGCATCTGGTGTAGCATGGAGGTGACAGCACCGGCATTATGGATCCAAGGCCGTCCTAACAGACAAGAGTAAGAGGGAAGGATGTCCATCACATAGAAGGTTGAATTGAAAGTCTGAGTTCCCACCTTTATCGGGATGTCCACCTCCCCATGGACCATCCTCTTCGAGCCATCAAATGCTCTCACAATTATGTTATTGGGTTTCAACGTCAGCCCTTCGCAATCCAATCTATCAAGAGCTTTCTTTGGTAAGACGTTCAAAGATGAACTAGTGTCTACCAAGACATGGGCTAGGGTTGTTCCTCTACACTCCATAGAGACATGTAATGCCTCGTTGTGTTTTCTCCCTTTGGGTGTCAAGTCAGCATCAGAGAAGCCTAGGCCATTATCAGTTGTCAAACTGGCCACACATTCTTGGAATTGGTCGACAGACGTCTCTTGCGGCACATGAGTTGTCTTCAGAAATTTTACCAGAGCTTTCGCATGTGCCTCAGAGCACAACATCATTGCTAGAATAGAGATCTTGGAAGGGGTTTTCCCCAACTATTCAACCACATCATAATCACTCTTCTTTATTATCCTCAAGATTTCTTCCATCTCCTTCTTGGATGTTTCGGGAATAGCTGGTGATTGAGCCTTCGTCCGGATAGGCTTTTCTTGAACGATTTTTCCTTTATTCTCAGTAGTGGAAGTATTGGTAGGGATAGGGATTGTGTTGTCTTTGTCGGTAAGTACGCTTGCAGGTATAATCACTGGTACAGAGGTAATCCTTGGAGCGGCCACAGGTCCAAAAATTGCCTTTGGAGGGGCAATCTCTGGAGAGAAGATTCTACCAGTACGGGTAATCTTGCTAGTTCTGGCAATATTGCTAATGTCAGAATTGTATTCTTCGGAGCTCTCTTCTTCAGTGGTTAACCCATCTTGTTTAATACCATGGTAATATATTTCTCCACTGTAATTCCATGGTACTGTTTTATCTGATTCGTACGGGATCATCCCGGGCATTGTAATCTTAAGTGGAGTAGTCTTTGGAGCAGATGTAATCCTAACAGGTCTTTTAGGGGCCCTGGAAGGATTGGCGTAGATGGTTATAATTGAAATGTCTTTAACAGGAACGGGTGAAACAGGAGCATTCTCAAATAGAATTTCTTGGTTGTCAATCAGTCGTTGGATACCCTTTTTTAACAGAGGGCAATCAAATGATGAGGATATGCAAACATGGCAGTCTTTATCACAACCTGGGAATATACCAGTTTTCAACAAATTCAACTTAATGATGGGGAGCGGAGTCAACAGTTCATCCACGGTGGCAATAAATAAATCTTCCTCGACAGCATTGGCATTGTGACCATGCCTAGGCATCGGAGTGGAAATAACATTTGGTTTCTCAGGCGCATCAAACTCAACTTCCTTCGCATCTATTAGGTCTTGAATTTTGTTCTTCAGAGCCCAACAGTTGTTCGTGTCGTGCCCTGGACTTTCAGAATGGTATGCGCATCTGGCATTTGGATGGTAATGAGGGGATGCAGTATTGGGATTCTTTGGGGCCTCTTTTAAAGTTGCCAGATTCAATTTTAGAAGATGTGGTAGAACCTGGGTTGGAGTCATATTAATCCTGGTGAATTTCCGGACTGGCCTTTCCACCCTTGGCTGGTTATTTCTAGGTTGTTCTGATGCAGGCTTTGGAATCATAACGACCCCCACCACTGGTCGGCGTTCATTTCTTCCTTGATTCCTGTGTGAATAAACAGCAGATACTTCCTTCCCCCCAGTGAAGGGTTTTTTCACAGCTGTAGAGGCAGACGAATCTTTCTGAATCTTCCCACTTCTTATACCAGCTTCCACCCTCTCGCCGGTTAATATCAATTCAGTAAACCCTATAGAGGAACTTCCAATCAAATGATTGAAGAAAGGGCCTGATAGAGTTTCCAAGAACATGTCCACCAACTCCCTTTCAGACAGAGGGGGTTACACTCTTCCGGCTAGATCTCTCCACTTTTGCGCGTAATCTTTGAAGCTCTCATTGGAAGCCATAGCCATATTCTGAAGTTGAGTACGGGTAGGTGCCAAATCAGTATTGTACTGGTATTGTTTATAGAAAGTTGCGGCCAGGTCTTCCCAATTTTAGATGTCAGCCCTTTCCAATTGGTAAAACCAATCGAGTTGCGTTCCTGATAAGCTGTCTTGGAAAAAGTGGACCCACAAGTCTTTATCAGTAGAGTGTGGTTGAATCTTCCTGACATATGATCGGAGGTGCATTTTAGGACACGAAACTCCATCATATTTTGCAAATAGGGGCACTTTAAACTTTGGTGGGATCACAATTCCTGACACTAACCCCAATTCCTCAAAATCTAGCCCCTTTACTCTCTGGATTTCCATAACGGTTAAACGCTCTTCCAGGTGTCTGTACTTATCATCAGCCGGAGGGTATTGTTGTTCAGAATAGTCCTCCTCTTCCTCCTCTTCTTCAGAGTCTGACGGAACTGCCGTTTCTTTTCCTTTTCTTTCCCCTTCATCAGATGTTGTTGGAAAATCTAAGGTCCTTTTAGCTTGTCCCTGAAACCTTCTGCCCATGATTACCACACCAGCTGGCTTCTTCTTCTTTTTCTCTTTTTCTGGCAGAGTCTTCAGCTCCTCTTGCCCCTTGGCTAAGGTCATGAGTAATTGTTGAAATTGTGTGTTTTGAGCTTGAAGGTCTTTGACCGTCTGTTCGAGATCCATCTTACTGAAATAAACAGTAGAGAGATGAGGAAACTTGTTGCAAAGACCTGTTTATGTTTATGATGAATGATATGTATTCATGCAATGCTTTCAAGGATAAAAAATTCAAATTTGTTTCAAATAAAAAAGAAACACGCGTTATATTAATAAGATAGAATTTGAGTACATCAATGCCCCTTGGGCAAAATAATACAAAATTCTAAGATAAAAAGACATTGCGAATCCTCTTTGGTGCAATGTAGGTATTTAGAGTCTGCTCTTCATGAAGTAGCCTAGTGAGTTCCAAAACCTTCTTCTCGCTTGCGTAGAATTGGGCTTCGAAAGCATCACACTCTCCCTTGAGTTATATCCAATCCCTTTGTAGGTCTTCGAGTGATGTAGGCATGTCAGGATGTAGGATAGTGTATGGAACTTCTCCCTCCTTAACAGGCTCAATAATCACTGGGAGAATGGAAGGATAAGGCATCATAAGAATTTGAGCGCGGGTTCGTACTCACTCGAGGTAAGGCTCAAGAGGGATGGAATTCTTGTGTCCCAAAGTCTTTCTATCCACTTTGTTTAGCATCCTCCAAGCTCGGATGAATCTCTGGCGAAGTCCTTGATCGTTGTTGTCGTAGTCGAAAACCAAACCTTGAATCAACATATCATGTGGGCCATCCCTTCGGGCATAACCAAACTGTCTTAGATCCAAGCACGGGTTGTAGGTGATGCCTCCCCTAATGCCAAGTATATGGACATTAGGGAATTCCCCACAATGGTCAACAATGATAACATTCTCTTTGGATCGAGAACACCAATGGATATCTGAATGTTTAAGCGTCATTAACCTTTGTGACCACCTCAAACCTTGCTCATTCTTTAAGACTGATTGGGGAAGATGAGAAATAAACCATCTTTCCAGGAGAGGAGTTCAACATATAAGAACACCTCTTTCCCTCATTGTGCGAGTGTGAAAAGAGTGTAAGATATCCCCAAGCAATGTAGGCACCGGGTTGCGTGACATGAAGATTTTGACAGTGCTCACATCTATGAGTTGGTCAGGATTGGGGAACAGGACCATCCCATAGATGAGAAGAGCTACAATCTCCTCAAAATCTTGCAAGTCTAAGGAGTTCCAACAGCTTTGGGCTTTCTCAAACAGAAACTTTGCCAAGAAGCCTTTGACACCACTTCTAGTTTCCCAATAAGTTGTGACATCAGATGAGTGCAAGTGCAGGGCTTGAGCAATCTCTTCTGGATTTGGATCTCTTTCTGTACCATTGAAAGGTAGTTGATTGAGAATAGGAATCCTCAAGAGTTTAGAAAATTCTTCTAAAGTAGGCACGAGCTGATAGTCAGGAAATGTGAAGCAATGATGCAAAGGGTCAAAGAACTGGAAGAGAACCTTCATCATATCCTCCTCTGTGTTAGAGGTGACCAAGTTGAGTAGACGACCATGTCTCTCGGTGAATGTAGAGTTCTCAGGGATCCTTGAAGCTAGCTCCTTGAGTTGTGGAGGAATTCTTACAAGGTTGATTTGGATAGTTTTCCTGCGAAGTGAATCCATATCCTACAAAACAAGAACAAAGATGAATTTCCAAAATCCTTGAAATGGTTAGTGAATGCATATGATGTTCATGATGTCTATGATGTTATGTACAAGCATGCATATACAAACAAATCAAACAAATTCTTAGTTTAGGCTTGCATGGTGTTTCATAGGTAAGTATCCTCTTGAAGTTTAGTTGGCTCAACCTGTCCTAACAATAGTAACCGGGTTCTAAGGAGCTCAATATCACCGGATTGTTTCCTTGGTCATTGTTTCAGCTCAATCCTCTTTAATGGCGACCGAAATATCCCTAGAAACCAAACCTCAATGAGTGTAGTATCGAGTATCTACCAACTTTGGACTGCACCAAAGCCGGTCATCTCACTACATCCTAAAGGCCAAGTTGGTCAAGTAAAGGGTTCTAGAAGTTCATTAGTGCTTCATGACATCACTCAGCGGCCCCGTATTCTCTTTGATTGACTCAAAGGCTACCGGTACCCACAAATATATCACACTAACATTACTATTGCTTAGACCATGTCGGTATACCCTGCACAGTTTCCACAACGTATTGCTATTTACCTATAATGTTTCCCAAATCCGGGTGGAGGATTTAAACCCAAAAAAAGAACCATAATTATAAAGAAAACAATTCAAACAAAGTAAGCAAATAAATGTGATCTAAACCCTAAGGTAACCCCACTTTTATAAATATTCCCCAGTAGAGTCTCCAGTTCTGTGATACGGTGGGAGAACTGACTTGAGGTTTTTGCGTTTTATCGCAAATGTTACGGTTAGATGTTTTCTTGAGTTCGGCAGGTAGATTATGAAAAGGGAAGGTGCTAGCACCCTTTTCATCCATGGTTATCCATGGGCTCTTAGTTACTTGCTTAGATCACTTGCTTTTGTTTGAATGTGTGCTTGTGGTGTGGGTTTTGAAAGAATTTTGAAAATATAACTTTGTAATGATTCTCGTTTCTATAAGAATGCATATGAAGTGTTTGTTTCGAAAATGTTTTCAAGAAAGTGTTTGTGAATTGTGTTTCAGAAAGTATTTTGAAAAGATGTTTTGCAATGGTTCTCGTCTCTATAAGAATGTATACAAAATGTTTTGTCTTTCGAGAATGTTTTGAAATGAAAGTGTAGGTGTAAAAATGTTTTTATTGTGAGCAAGCGAGTAACTGAGAGCGAATCTACCTACTCAAAAGGTTTTAGATGTGCTTTTCCTCCTCCTTTAGATGTTGTTATCTTACTGTTGTTTTGGTAAGAAGCCCCGTCGTTGGATGTGAAGGGATGGGTGCGGGACGTTTGGATAGTTGTTGTACCCCAAAATTTGCCCTCCCATATTCTTCAAGATTTGCAAAGAGCATGCTTCAAAATCTCCCAAAAGTTGCACAGTCCAATGGCCTTCTAACAGTCAAAAACTAGGGTTTTGGTTCTGGCAAAGGAATTGAAGTTTTCAAGGGTCCAAACTAGTCCCACATGCCTATAAACATTGTCAAGCATCCTTATGCCAAGTTTCAAGACTCACAGCTCAAAATTGCACAGCCAAAAACCCTAATTGCTCAACAGTCAACTGCAGGGGCAAAATGGTCATTTGACAGTCAAAAGTCCAAATTTTTGGTCAACATATAATTTTGAAGCCACAAACATCATTTGATCAATTCCTGATCATGATTCTCAAGGCATGGCTCAAAAAGTCTCAAGATGCAAAAGTTTCCATATTTGGACAGTTGAAAAAGTCAACTGTAACTTGACCAGGGCATAACTTCCACATGGTTTATCATAAAAATTCCATCCAAATCTCATTTTGAATAGAATGAAATTTCCTACAACTCATCTTCACACTTCAAGTCCAAGAAATGCTCTCACAAAAAGTTATCAATTTCAACATTATAGGTAATTTTCAAAAGTCAACAAAAAGGGACTTTAAGTCAAAGACCATAACTTGGGATTGGTAAATCAAAATGACATGGGACCAAAGGCATTATTTAGAGGACTTCAAGACCTTTCCAAAATGTCCAAGAACATGATCAAAGCTTAAAATTTGAGCAAGATATGCCTTATGGAAGTTGGGAAATTTTTGGGAATTTTGAAAAGTCAACTTTGCTTCAAATGCCTCAAAATTGCTAATGGGCCACATTTTCTTCCAAGAATCATCACCCAAAAGCTATGCACGACCCATTGACCCAAAGGGGAGTTATTTTCCTATTTTTAATTAATTAATTGAATATTTAATATATTTAATTCATTTAATTATAATTAATTATAAGAAAAATACTAATCCATGCTTTTCAAATCTTTTTGTGCATATAATTCACTCAAGATTTCGTGCACTATTCAATAAGGAAAGAATCAAGGTGATTGGCAATGATTGGCATCAAAAGGACATGAAAAAGATTGGAAAAGATTACATGAAAAATCAAATATGCAAAATCATCAATGCAAGGTATTGGGCTTGGATTTCTGACCTAAATCGTTCCTAATACATATGCAAACACAACCCTAATGCTCACAACTCAGAAGCTGCGCCCAAGAACACCATACACCTTGCACTTTTCTCTCAAATTTTTAAAAACTGAAAACACAGCTAGAGTTTGTTTCAAGGCAAAATAACCATTCCAATAGCTTGCTTACACATCCAGGAAGCTTTCTGAATCAAAATCACAATCCCTAACCTCAAGAACTGGTAGCACGAAGTCACCCTGTTCATGCTTTTTTTACATATTCGTATTCATATTTTCATGCCATATCAATGCAGTTTAATGTTTGATTTATACTAATGTGGACTCACTGAAGCTTTTGGTGTATTTTAATTGAACTAATCTTGCCTGTAGCGACATATACCATTGAAGTGTTCTAGGGTTTCAGAAGCTTCCATTTGGGGCTTTGAGTATCTGGTAAAATTAGACCATGAGACTAGGACCATTGAATTCGTAACATCCCAACGAATCTAAAACACTCATTGCGCTCAATTTATCATTGCCCAATTTCTATTCGCTATTATTTGTGGTTTCAGATTGTGGGGGTTTAAAACCCCCGCTATCTAGCTTGTATTTTCAGGTAAAACAAAGAATCCAGGAGGAAGATGCTGAGTTGTATGCCTGTGGTTGGTTAATTCAAATCGTTGGCGCGTTTTTGTTGGTTTCCAGGATGATGGCACTTTTCGCTTATGTTGATCAGTGCCCACTAAGTAAACAAATGAATGCATTTGGCTTGGTGGAAGATGACTTGGCTGGCAGGTATTGGGACCTGGGTTCGATTCCCAGGTCCCCCCACTCATTCATGTATTTTTTTCTAACACGCTTCTATGCAGTATGTCCTCAAAGACTCACCATGCGCCTTCGCCTCCTAGCTTGCCATGTGTCTCTAATGATGAATCCAAAAGCCATGATGAGAGTTCCAGGGTACACACCAGTCAAACGTTCCACACGCAAGCCTGAAAAGTCAAAAAGGGCCTCAATCTAATGGGCCAAATTGCTGTGAACAAACCTCCAATTTGGGTCAACACCCCCATCTGTTTGCATTTTCTTCTCTTCTTTTTTTTCTTTTCTTTCATTTATTTTAATTATATTAATTGTTTATTTAATTCCACAAATTAATTTTTTATAACATAAAATACAAAAAAAAAATCAGAAACTATAAAAAATAAAAATATGTTCATTTATTTTTTAATCAATATTTTGTAAATAAAATTCTAATAACTAATTAGTTTAATTTTAGGTTTAATTCTAATTTTTTTTAAATAAACTAAAAAGGGTAGAAATTAGGGTTTTTATACTTTTATTCTTTTTTCCTTTTTCACCATATTTAATTATTAATTATTTTTGTAAATAAATATGCCATTTAATTAATTAGGGTTAAATTAGGTTACAACTTAAACATTTTTTAATAAATTAAAAACAATTTAGAACTAGGGTTTTAATTAACTTTTAATTCCAATTAATTTTCTCATTAAATTCCATAAATACAAAAACTCCAAAAAATAAGTTCCTTCTTTTATTTAATTTAATTAATTTATGATTTCGATTTAATTTCTTTAAAAGGGTCCAACGCCCTCGCATTCTCGATTTTTATTTCTTTTCGCACATTTACTCTTATTTCCTTTTTTAAATTTCATGTAATTGCCCCAAAGCTTTGTAATAGATTAATTAGGATATTTACTTTCCGCATTTTATTTATTTCAAATCGGGTCTTGGTTTAATTTGGCGATGTAGACCCGCGCCTTTGTAATAGCGTAGGACTTTTATCTCCCCGCACCTTTTAAACTGCTAATAATTTGCATGAAAGAATGAATGGACAAAAATAAAATCAAAGCGTAGAACACTCAATGCATGACAAGACAAAAATAACTGAAAATGACACACGAATCACACACCACTCCTAGGGTACGCCTCACTGTTGCCTTGCCCCTCGAATTGTGGTCGTCGAGTAGAGGACGTTTTAGTAAGTCCTCATGTCCATGAACATGGCATGAGGGTAGCTTCTAAGGTGTCCTACTATTGCTCTGGCGACCACACTGTTGCCTTGTCCCTCGAAACGTGGTCGTCGACTATAGGACGTCTTAGTGAGTCCTTATGTCCCATTGATCTGGTTGCCTCGAAACAAGTTGCCTCGGAATAGTTGCCTCGGAATAAAAGATCAATGGCATAAGGGTAGCTTCTAAGGTGTCTTACCGTTGCTCGGTGACTACACTGTCCCTAAACTCGAATTGACCCGAACACCTCCAACGGTGGTGCTACCTACCTCTCAATGGTGGGATGGCACTACCTTAAGGACATTTACACAGCCTAATTCCTTAGGGTAGGTAGATGACTCATAGATACTTGCTCTAATTCAAAACAAATCAAAAACTTCTTTTCACACCGACACTTTGCAAAAAGCTTTCAAAAACAACTTTTCAAACACTCTTGAGGACTGATACAAGAGTCGAACTGAAATTTTAAACGAACTTTTTCAAAACCCACTCACCTTGAAAAGCAAACAAACATTTTTTGAAAACACAGATGAGCAAGTATCTAAGAGCCCATGGATAACCATGGATAGAAAGGGTGCTAACACCTTCCCTTTCTATAAATCTACCTCCCGAACCGAGAACTAATCTCAATAAGGAATTTTTCTGTGCTTTTGTCCTTTCCATATTGGAGAAAATAAAAGACGGTGGCGACTCTTGCTTACCGCGACATTTCGCGAACCAGCGTTAAACAGTCAGTTCCAGATCCACCAATCACAATAGTTATAGAAGGCAACTTATGAGAAGTTTTAGCAATATCATTTAGGGACTAGATCGTTTACCGAAGGCAACATCAAGGGTCATCGAGGGACTACGATCCTTTTTTATCGAAGGGGTTTTTTGCTAAAACGTCCCATATTCGAGGGACATGACTATTTTCCGAAAGGAAACAAAATGAGATTACCTTAGAGATGCTAGTGTGCAAGTGTGTTAGTTTGCATGCATTTGTCTTTGATTTTTGGTGAGCTACTTGTTAGTTTTTATCTTGTCATATATCCTATTTTACTAAACATATATGAAAAGCAAGTAAAAATGAGGAAAATAAAATCTAAGCTATTACATCATTTTAGAGGTATGAGGGGTACAAATTAACAATAGGGATGAGGTAGAAACTAAAATATTACAACCATATCGAACAATAACGAAGATAATGTAAAAACAATACAAAATATAGGAAGAAATGCATTTTGAACCACTATGTGTCGACCCATGCTGCTATGCATCGACACATAGCTTTTCCTTGCTCCTGTAAAAACAAAAATGATTCAGTATGAGTTGACACATAATAGGATGTGTCGACTCATGCACCCTTCTTGTGTCAACGTGAAGCGCGTATGTGTCGACCCATAGTCTTTTTCCACTTCTGTTTTGTAATCTGAAATCAGTATGAGTCGATGCATGGGGGTTATGTGTCGACTCATACCCTGTTTTTTCACTAGGATGAGTCGACACATGAGGATATGTGTCGATACATGCTACATTTTCCTGCCTAAACATTATTTTACTGAATGTACAGGTTAGCTTGTGGCATATGATGGATAAACATGAACAACAAATGATTGAATAAGCCTAAACAAAGTGCAGATGACTAGTTCAAAAAGATATTAAAGTATTACATCTTGTCTTCAAAATAAACAAATCATTAATGATATATGGAGAGATATCAAATCAAGAAGACTTACCTCTGGACTGCACTGTTTGTTTTAAATCTGAATGTTTTTCCAAATGTGATGAATACCTCAATGAATCTCCGGAAAGCTATTCCGGACTGTTGAAACTAAGTTGGATTGTACTGTAATGTTTTTGGTGTTTTGAAGATGGAGATGAATAGCAACACATGAACTGTTTTTGTGATGTTTTGGACCACCTTTGTATGTGATGAGTTGTTTGGTTTAAAGGAGAGTTTGTATGGTAGAGTAATGAGTTGGGTTTCTGTTTTGAACAAGAGCAGTTTTGGTTTTTGAAAATGAGTCAAGGTTGCACATAATATTGTTTTTCTCTACTCAACAAAACTCTCTATCTTTTTTCTCTTCAAAGTCCAACCTTTTTGTCTTATGAGACAATCCTCTTTTGTAGACCCCTTGACTGTGGTTTAGGGGGGAAAACAAATAAGTTGTTTGAATTGTTTTTGCCTACTGCTTTGATACTTTCTTCACATAATTTCCCTTTGCCATTTTGGTGCAATTTTGGGGCTGTTGTGGTGCAGGCTTGGGCAGACTGCATAGAGCAGTTTTGGATTGTATTGGGAAGCATGCATACTTAGGATGTAGCATGGCACAAGCTTTCTTGCAGGGCAGCATAGTGTGTTGTGGCAATGTGATATCATATTTTCTTCAACTTTGGACAACATAGTTTGTAGCATGTCACAATTTTGGATCTTGTGGAATCTTTCATGCACATTATATCAAGGGCCAAAACATTGTGACAAAGTCTTTTGAGAAAATTCAGTCAAGGCATAGTTGTAGAATTTTTAACTTAGTAAGAATGCCACTTTGTAATAACTTGAATTACTTGCATCATCTTGAATTATTTTATAGTGAAATGCCATGAAGCAAATGAAATTAACCAAGTATAGAAAATACTTAGAAAAATTTCAAAGTTTTGCAAAGTTGGATTTTGATTCTCTTGACCTTTGATGATCAAACTTCATTTTTTGGACGTCTTGACATAATGTGATTTTTGGGACTCAAATTTGATCAAAAAGTCAAAATTTGACTTTTTTAGCATTCGGTTGACTTTTCCAACAGAAACTCCGATTTTGCCCATTTTGCCCCCCCTTTTTGATAATTTGAATGATTCTTCTTAAAAAATGTGGTCTGAGGCTTGAAACTTGACTGAAGTAATTCTAAGAATCCTTGAGACACGAGAGGGCAAATTTTTGGGTACAACAACTATGTTACTTGATTTTGAAGAAAAGTGAAAACATGGTTTCAAGGCATAGTACAAGAATGGCCTGAGTTTATGGGAGGCTCTAGACATGTTGATTTTGCCTTTATCATTGCTTGTGATCAGAAGGAACAAGTGCAAAGCTCTACGCATTGACTTTGTGATTAAAGCTTCTTTACAAGAATGGAATGGTTACTTTGTGCCATAAATGGAAATGTAACTTGGATAAAGGCTCAAGTGCTTGGATTAAAGCTCTAACAGCTGTGTAAACATTTAATTAAGTTAAAAACAAGTTTTAGGCTTGCAAATCAAAGATTATGCAACCTAGGCTTGGATTTGAATTCTTGTTCATCATGAAATGGCTTGTAATTCAAGTTTGAAAACCCTAACTTCATCTCTTTGATAACTGACTTTGGTGCAGTCCGAGGTTGGTTGATACTCGATACTACACTCAATTGAGGGTTGCTTTCCTGGAATATTTCGGTCGCCAGTTCAGTGGCTAAATCGAAACGATGAACAATGAAAGCAATCTAGTGATATTGGGACCCTTAGAACCCGGTTACTTCTAATAGGACAGGTTGAGCCCACCAACTTCAAGAGGGTAATACCCAGACCCCATGCAGGCCTAAACTCTAAGGGTTTGTCTTGTGTGACTTGTGTGCCTTAACATGTTTGCCTTTGTAAATATTTGTGGTGTGTTTAATCATAGCATCATGACATCATACAGCATCACATGCATTGGCTAACCATTTCAGGGGTTCGAACCTTCATCTTTGTTCTTGTTTTGTAGGACATGGAAACTGTTCGCAGAAAGACAATTCAGATCAGCCTTGTAAGGATCCCTCCTCAGCTTAAGGAGCTTATATCCAGGATTCCCGAGAGCTCTTCATTCAGGGAAAGACATGGAAGACTCATTAGCTTGGTCAACACCAACATTGAGGAAGATATGATAAAGGTCCTGTTCCAGTTCTTTGACCCTCTGCATCACTGTTTCACTTTCCTGGATTATCAACTGGTACCTACATTAGAAGAGTTCTCCCGGCTTCTGAAGATCCCTATCCTTGATCAACTACCCTACAACGTTACGGAAAAGGAACCCAAGCTTGAGGAGATTGCTAAAGCCTTACACCTACAATCATCTGACCTTAAGGGACATTGGGAAGTTAGAAGTGGTATCAAAGGGTTCTTAGCCAGGTTTTTGTTTGAGAAGGCCCAAGAATGTTGGAACTCCCTTGACCTACAAGCTTTTGAAGAAGTTATGGCCCTCCTTGTCTATGGTTTGGTGTTGTTCCCTAACCCAGATCAGCTTATAGATATCAGTGCTGTCCAGATCTTCATGTCCAGGAATCCTATACCTACGTTGCTGGGGGACATCCTTCACTCATGTTACACTCGAACCATGAGAAAAAGAGGTGTCCTTATGTGCTGCACTCCTCTCCTGGGAAGGTGGTTTATTTCGCACCTTCCACAATCAGTTTTGAAGAACGAGCGGGGTTTGAGATGGTCACAACGGTTGATGACTCTTACACATGCAGATATACATTGGTGCCCTCGGTCCAGAGAGGATGTCACTATCATTGATCGTTGCGGGGAGTACCCTAATGTTCCTTTACTTGGAATCAGAGGAGGTATTACTTACAACCCATGCCTGGCTTGGAGACAGTTTGGTTATGCTCGGAGGGACGGTGTAACACCCCAGTTTCAATTATCTGATTTATTTAAATTTGGGAAATTATTTTATTAGAATTAATAAAATAAAAAGGAATTATTTATTTTGAAGTTTGGAGGAAAATAAAAGAAATAAGAAAATGCTGAGTTTTTAAGTTATTGGGCTTGGATGTTGTTAGTAAAGAGTGGGGGTGAAAAAAGAAGTAAGGATATGTTTTGGAACTCAAGTTATTTTCTCATTTTTCACGATAAACAGATTTGGGAGTTATTGGGGAAATAGAGCTCTGAAGGTGAGAAGAACGAAGAACATCGCTCAAGAACTCAAGCTGCTAATTGATAAGGTAAGGGGGGCTATTACTCGATTTACCTTTATTTATGGGTTTATGTACGGTTGATTTGGGTAATCGTAGGAAAAAACCCAATTGTTAGATGTTATTAGGGATCGATACCCTTAGGATTGAACTTTGTTAAAGAGGGTTTAGGTTCTCAATTTTATGAAATCAATTAACGATTTTAGGTTCCTAATGGTGGATTGGAAGTATATCTGCATGATCGTGAATTTACCTTAGAAGTTATAGGGATAACCCCAATGTTAGCAGATTTCCCCAAAATGAACGAATAATCACTTCTAAGGTTACTATAATGATTGTTGGTAATTAGGAAATTGAGGTGTTGTTTTGAATTATACAAACTCGATGTCGTTAGGTACCGAAATGCGCGTTTAGCAGGCATTTTTCCGCGTTTGGCTGCTGTTCTGAGCTGCTGCAGGTACAGGAAAATTCTGTACGCGCTCAGCAACACGGGCCGTGTTGCACAACACGGGCACCCGTGTTGTTCTTCTGTGTTGGTGAGATAATGTGTTTTCTGGACACATTACAACACGGGCCGTGTTGCACAACACGGGCACCCGTGTTGGTCCCCTGTAATGAGAAAAAATGTGTTTTCTGGACACGTTACAACACGGGCCATGTTGTTTAACACGGGCACCCGTGTTGATGCTACTGTGTTGATTTTCTGAACTTTGTTTTCAGTGCTTGATTGTGGATTTTATTGCCATGCTTTTAGATAATGTTATCAAGCATGAATTATGATATAACTTGATATGATTGATGTTTAAATAGTATGCTGAGTGATTACATGCTATCCATATCCTGTTATGATTGATGTTGTTGATGTTGCATGATATGTTGATTGATGTTCATAGTATGCTGAGTGTTACATACTTTACATATCATGTTGCATTTGTTAATTCCCATTGTGTGGAATTAACATGGTGGCCAATATACGTGTCTGCGATTTAATGGAACGTTGAGGTGGTAGCCGTGTCCGCGATATAATGGAACGGTGAGTTATCCGTGACCCGAGATTTAATGGGGCGGTAAAGTGGTACCACATGCATGGGTGTGTTGCATTACCTTGAATATAACATGAATGGATGATTTTTCCAATGTTGTATTTAATTGTTTGTAGGCACGTATGGTTGCTAAATTGTTGACGATATTTGATGTTAATTGCAAATATGAAAAATAATATATATGGGTATATGAATTGTAAAGATTTTTGTAAACTATGAAATATGCTAATTGTTGGGTGATGCTTATGGTTTCCTGAATTGGTTGTTATGAACGTATAATCAAATGTATAATTGAGATGCTCACCCTTACTGTTGAATATTTCAGATTGAGGAGCTTCGTTCAGGTGCTTGGCGAAGGCTCGTCGTTTCTAGTTTATTTTCGTTTTAGTATTGTCCGGGTCATGCTCTGATAGTTGTAACTCCGGGAACGTTTGTTTGTCGAGCTGTTTTAATCAGACTCGTTTAATTCCTTATGTTTTGTTATAATATGATGTTGACATTTTCCAGGTGTTAATCCCTGATGATTTTGAAAATATTATAACATTGATTTTATTAATTGAATTATTCCGCTGTGTAAACATGTATGAGTTACTACTACGTTATGCATGACAGGAATTTGTTTTATTAAAAGAGAATTGTAGCATCCTCGATTATACATGTACTCTGAAATTATGATTTTAATATTTGCGAAAATTTATTCGGGGTTTTAGAGGGTGTTACAATAGTGGTATCAGAGCATAGTCGGTCGTTGCGACCAGAGTCTTGAGTCAGTCATCCCTTTTGTATGCGATTAGTGTAAGGTAACACTGTCGATACTGTATTCTGATGAAGAGTATGTTTTGATTCTCAGGAACATGGCTGGAAGGGGTAACGGACGAAATGATGCTGCACTAGCTGAGGCTTTGGGGATGTTAGCTGGTGTACTTGCTGGAAATCCAACTGGAGGCGTGATTGGTGCTGATAGGCAATTGGGAAATTTCCAAAGGAACAATCCTCCGTTGTTCAAAGGTACACATGACCCTGAAGGTGCTCAGAAGTGGCTGAAGGAAATCGAAAGGATTTTCCGTGTGATTGATTGTGCTGAAGATCTGAAGGTCAGATATGGTACGCATATGCTGGCAGAAGAGGCCGACGACTGGTGGGTCGCCACAAGGACTGAAATGGTTCAGGATGGAGAGGCACTGACTTGGGCTAACTTCAGAAGAGCTTTTCTGAGGAGGTACTTTCCTGAAGATGTTCGGGGAAGAAAGGAAATTGAGTTTTTGGAGCTTAAGCAGGGCAATCTGACTGTTAGTGAGTATGCTACTAAGTTCACTGAGCTGGCAAAGTATTATGCTCACTACAACAATGATGAGGCTGGAGAATTCTCTAAATGTATCAAATTTGAGAATGGTCTCCGAGATGAGATTAAGCAGGGAATCAGGTACCAGCGTATTCGTAGATTTTCTGATCTGGTGGATTGTAGCAGGATCTTGGAAGAAGATATTACCAAGAATAGGTCGTCTCACTCTCGTGGGGCTGTTGATAAAAGAGGAAAGCAACATATGGACCGTGGCAAGCCATATGGTAGAGATAACCAGAAATCAGGTGGTTGGAAAAGGCCTAGTGGGGGAGATTCTAAGGCTCCTATCAGATGCTACAGGTGTGGTGAGTCTGGTCACCACATTCGAGATTGCAAGAGTGATGAGAAGAAGTGCTATAAATGTGGAAAGGCTGGTCATTTGTCTATTGATTGCAAAGGGAAGTCTGTTACTTGTTACAATTGTGGCGAAGAAGGTCACATTCGTCCGCAGTGTCCTAAGCCTAGGAAGGATCAGTCAGGTGGAAAAGTGTTTGCTTTGTCTGGATCTGAGACTACTCCAGAGGATCGATTGATTAAAGGTACGTGTTTTATTCATGGCACACCTTTAGTTGCAATTATTGATACTGGTGCAACTCATTCTTTCATTTCTTTGGATTGTGCTGAGAGGTTGAAACTGGACATATCTGGTATGCGAGGTAGCATGGTTGTTGATACTCCTGCATCGGGTTCAGTGACAACTTCACTTGTATGTAGGAATTGTCCTATTGAGATTTTTGGTAGAGGTTTCAGTATGGATTTAGTGTGCCTACCGCTTGAACAAATTGATATTATCCTTGGGATGAACTGGTTGGAATTCAACCGGGTTCATCTGAACTGCTTTGCTAAGACGGTGATTTTTCTAGAAGCAGTTGGTGTCGAGAATTTGACTATGACTGCTAGGCAGGTACAAGAAGCAATGGAAGACGGTGCTAATGTGTTTATGTTACTTGCTTCATTAGATGCAACAGGAAAGGTCAGGAGTGGGGAATTGCCAGTGGTGTATGAATTTCCAGAAGTCTTTCCTGATGATGTTGGTGAGTTACCTCCTGAGAGAGAGGTGGAATTTTCTATAGATTTGATTCCTGGTACGAGACCGGTGTCGATGGCGCCATATCGTATGTCTGCGTCTGAGTTGGCTGAATTGAAGAGTCAGTTGGAAGATTTACTGGAGAAGAAGTTTATTCGTCCAAGTGTTTCGCCTTGGGGTGCTCCGGTATTGTTGGTTAAGAAGAAAGAAGGTTCTATGAGACTGTGTGTTGATTACAGGCAATTGAACAAGGTAACCATTAAGAATCGGTACCCGTTACCGAGGATTGATGATTTAATGGATCAGCTAATTGGAGCCAGTGTATTCAGTAAGATTGACTTGAGATCTGGATATCATCAGATTCGTGTGAAAGCGGAAGATATTCAAAAGACTGCTTTTCGAACGAGGTATGGGCATTATGAATATTCTGTTATGCCGTTCGGAGTTACTAATGCACCTGGTGTTTTCATGGAATATATGAATAGGATTTTTCATCCGTATCTGGATAAATTTGTTGTGGTTTTTATTGATGACATTCTGATTTATTCCAAGAACGACAAAGAGCATGCGGAACATCTCAGAATTGTGTTAGAGTTGTTGAAAGATAGGAAGTTGTATGCAAAGTTGTCCAAATGTGAGTTCTGGCTGAATGAAGTTAGTTTTCTTGGACATGTGATTTCTAAGAATGGTATTGCAGTGGATCCTACAAAAGTAGAAGCAGTATCTCAGTGGGAAGCGCCGAAGACTGTTTCTGAAATCAGAAGTTTTCTTGGTCTTGCAGGTTATTACAGAAAGTTTATCGAAGGATTCTCAAAGTTAGCTTTGCCGTTGACAAAGTTGACTCGTAAAGGACAAGCGTTTATTTGGGATTCGGAATGTGAGAAAGGTTTCCAAGAATTGAAGCGGAGATTGACTAGTGCTCCTATTCTGATTTTGCCGAATCCGGTGGAATCTTTTGTGGTTTATTGTGATGCATCTCTGATGGGATTAGGTGGTGTTCTAATGCAGAATCAACAGGTAGTTGCGTATGCTTCGAGACAGTTGAAGGTTCATGAAAGGAACTATCCTACTCACGACTTAGAGTTGGCAGCAGTTGTGTTTGTCTTGAAATTGTGGAGACATTATCTGTATGGTTCGAGATTTGAAGTGTATAGTGATCATAAGAGTTTAAAGTATCTTTTCGATCAGAAAGAGCTCAATATGAGGCAAAGAAGGTGGTTGGAATTTCTCAAAGATTATGATTTTGGTTTGAATTACCATCCTGGTAAGGCAAATGTGGTTGCAGATGCTTTGAGCAGGAAATCCTTGCATATGTCTATGATGATGGTTCGTGAATTGGATTTAATTGAACAATTCCGAGATTTGAGTTTAGTCTGTGAAAGTACTCCGAAGTGTGTTCGTTTGGGTATGTTGAAACTTACTAGTGGTATCCTAGAAGAGATCAGGATCGGGCAGAAATCTGATGTTAATTTAGTTGATAAATTGACATTGATCAACCAAGATCAAGGTGGTGAGTTTAGAATTGATGAGAATGATGTTATGAGATTTGGCGATAGAGTTTGTGTTCCTGATGTCGCAGAAATCAAGAAGAGTATATTAGAGGAAGGACATCGCAGTGGGATGAGTATTCATCCGGGTGCCACGAAAATGTATCATGATTTGAAGAAATTGTTTTGGTGGCCGGGAATGAAAAAGGAAATAGCTGAATTTGTGTATGCATGTTTAATCTGTCAGAAATCGAAGATTGAGCATCAGAAGCCGTCTGGATTTATGCAGCCAATGTTTATTCCAGAATGGAAGTGGGATAGTATTTCTATGGATTTTGTATCTGGGTTGCCGAGGACTCCTATGAATTGTGAAGCGATATGGGTCGTTGTGGATAGGTTGACTAAGTCTGCTCATTTTATACCGGTGCGAATGGATTACTCAATGGAGAGATTGGCACAGTTATATATTGAGAAAATAGTGAGTTTGCATGGAGTTCCTTCTAGTATTGTGTCGGATAGAGATCCGAGATTCACTTCGAAATTTTGGGAAGGATTGCAGAAGGCTTTGGGTACTAAATTGAGGTTGAGTTCAGCTTACCATCCTCAGACTGATGGACAGACGGAGAGGACGATTCAATCGTTAGAAGATTTGTTGCGTGTTTGTGTTTTAGAGAAGGGTGGAGCTTGGGATAGCTATTTTCCATTGATTGAATTTACTTATAACAATAGTTACCATTCGAGTATTGGTATGGCTCCGTTCGAGGCATTGTATGGTAGACGGTGTAGAACACCTCTGTGTTGGTATGAATCTGGAGAGAGTTTGGTAATTGGGCCAGAGATTGTTCAGCAGACTACTGAAAAGATCAAATTGATTCAAGAGAAGATGAGAGCTTCTCAGAGTCGTCAGAAAAGTTATCATGATAAGAGGAGAAAGAATTTAGAATTTAGTGTTGGAGATCATGTGTTTATGAGAGTTACTCCGATGACGGGTATTGGTCGAGCGTTGAAATCTAAGAAGTTGACTCCGCGTTTTATTGGTCCGTTTTAGATTACGGAAAGAGTTGGAGAAGTTGCTTATCGTATTGCTTTACCTCCGAGACTTGCGAATTTGCACGATGTTTTTCATGTTTCTCAGTTGAGGAGATACATTCCAGACCCATCTCATGTAATCCAAATAGATGATGTACAGGTGAGAGATAACCTGACAGTAGAAACATTTCCTATGAGGATAGAAGATCGGAAAGTGAAACAGTTAAGAGGTAAAGAGATAGCATTAGTGAAGGTTGCTTGGGGAGGTCCAGCAGATGGAAATATCACTTGGGAGCTGGAGAGCCAAATGAAAGAGGCTTATCCGGAACTGTTCGTCTAAGGTATGTTTTCGAGGACGAAAACTCTTTTAGTGGGGGAGAGTTGTAACACCCCAGTTTCAATTATCTGATTTATTTAAATTTGGGAAATTATTTTATTAGAATTAATAAAATAAAAAGGAATTATTTATTTTGAAATTTGGAGGAAAATAAAAGAAATAAGAAAATGTTGAGTTTTTAAGTTATTGGGCTTGGATGTTGTTAGTAAAGAGTGGGGGTGAAAAAAGAAGTAAGGATATGTTTTGGAACTCAAGTTATTTTCTCATTTTTCACGATAAACAGATTTGGGAGTTATTGGGGAAATAGAGCTCTGAAGGTGAGAAGAACGAAGAACATCGCTCAAGAACTCAAGCTGCTAATTGATAAGGTAAGGGGGGCTATTACTCGATTTACCTTTGTTTATGGGTTTATGTACGGTTGATTTGGGTAATCGTAGGAAAAAACCCAATTGTTAGATGTTATTAGGGATCGATACCCTTAGGATTGAACTTTGTTAAAGAGGGTTTAGGTTCTCAATTTTATGAAATCAATTAACGATTTTAGGTTCCTAATGGTGGATTGGAAGTATATCTGCATGATCGTGAATTTACCTTAGAAGTTATAGGGATAACCCCAATGTTAGCAGATTTCCCCAAAATGAACGACTAATCACTTCTAAGGTTACTATAATGATTGTTGGTAATTAGGAAATTGAGGTGTTGTTTTGAATTATACAAACTCGATGTCGTTAGGTACCGAAATGCGCGTTTAGCAGGCATTTTTCCGCGTTTGGCTGCTGTTCTGAGCTGCTGCAGGTACATGAAAATTCTGTACGCGCTCAGCAACACGGGCCGTGTTGCATAACACGGGCACCCATGTTGTTCTTCTGTGTTGGTGAGATAATGTGTTTTCTGGACACATTACAACACGGGCCGTGTTGCACAACACGGGCACCCGTGTTGGTCCCCTGTAATGAGAAAAAAATGTGTTTTCTGGACACGTTACAACACGGGCCGTGTTGTTTAACACGGGCACCCGTGTTGATGCTACTGTGTTGATTTTCTGAACTTTGTTTTCAGTGCTTGATTGTGGATTTTATTGCCATGCTTTTAGATAATGTTATCAAGCATGAATTATGATATAACTTGATGTGATTGATGTTTAAATAGTATGCTGAGTGATTACATGCTATCCATATCCTGTTATGATTGATGTTGTTGATGTTGCATGATATGTTGATTGATGTTCATAGTATGCTGAGTGTTACATACTTTACATATCATGTTGCATTTGTTAATTCCCATTGTGTGGAATTAACATGGTGGCCAATATACGTGTCCGCGATTTAATGGAACGTTGAGGTGGTAGCCGTGTCCGCGATATAATGGAACGGTGAGTTATCCGTGACCCGAGATTTAATGGGGCGGTAAAGTGGTACCACATGCATGGGTGTGTTGCATTACCTTGAATATAACATGAATGGATGATTTTTCCAATGTTGTATTTGATTTTTTGTAGGCACGTATGGTTGCTAAATTGTTGACGATATTTGATGTTAATTGCAAATATGAAAAATAATATATATGGGTATATGAATTGTAAAGATTTTTGTAAACTATGAAATATGCTAATTGTTGGGTGATGCTTATGGTTTCCTGAATTGGTTGTTATGAACGTATAATCAAATGTATAATTGAGATGCTCACCCTTACTGTTGAATATTTCAGATTGAGGAGCTTCGTTCAGGTGCTTGGCGAAGGCTCGTCGTTTCTAGTTTATTTTCGTTTTAGTATTGTCCGGGTCATGCTCTGATAGTTGTAACTCCGGGAACGTTTGTTTGTCGAGCTGTTTTAATCAGACTCGTTTAATTCCTTATGTTTTGTTATAATATGATGTTGACATTTTCCAGGTGTTAATCCCTGATGATTTTGAAAATATTATAACATTGATTTTATTAATTGAATTATTCCGCTGTGTAAACATGTATGAGTTACTACTACGTTATGCATGACAGGAATTTGTTTTATTAAAAGAGAATTGTAGCATCCTCGATTATACATGTACTATGAAATTATGATTTTAATATTTGCGAAAATTTATTCGGGGTTTTAGAGGGTGTTACAGACGGCCCTCATGACATGTTAATTCCTGACATAGTTTTTGACTTCGACAACGATGCACAAGGACTTCGCCAGAGATTTATCAGAGCTTGGAGGATGCCAAATAGGATAGACAGCAAGACCCTGGGGCACAGGAATTCCATCCCATTGGAACCTTATCTCAAGTGGGTACGAGCCCGCTCCCAGAAGTTAGTAATGCCTTATCCTCATGTGCTCCCTGTGATCAAAGAGCCAGTCTTGGAGGGAGAGGTGTCCTACACCATTCAACATCCTGACATGCCCACGTCCTGGGAAGAGATGCAGAAGAGTTGGATCTAGCTTAAGGAAGAACTGAATTCTCTTGAGACCAGTCTACATGCTAGTGAAAAGAAGGTCTTGGAGCTCACCCGCCTATTGCACGAGGAGAGGAATCTCAACACCTACATAGCTCCAAAGAGGATGCGTAGTGTCTTTTGGGATTGATTTTCTTTGTAATATGTGCCCATGAGGCTTTGATGTACTGAACAATTATTTCCTTAATGATCATGTGTGTTCCTTTTTGTCTACAACAAATTTGAACTTTCGAACCCTTGAATGCATTGCATAAACACATATCATTCATCATGTGCATAGCAGGTTTTCTTCTTTTCAGGTTGCTTACTGTTCTTCGCTGTTTATTTCAGCATAATGAACCCTGAATCATCAACCGAGATGTCTATCAAGGCCCTTCAGGCGCAAAACGCACAATTTCAAGAGCTGATCATGGGTTTGGCTCAAGGCCAAGAAGAGCTGAAGGCTTTGCTCCTGAAGAAGGAGAAGAAGAAGAAGAGACTTGTTCTTTTCAACTCGGGCCGGAGGTTTGGTAATACTCTGCAGAATGAGGAGGCTGGTTCTTCTGTAGGCAAAGACAGTCCCCACGGGGGAAAGGCTCCAAGTCCTCCTTCTGACAACGAGACTGACTTTAATGAGGAACAGTATCCTCCTGCTGAAGATCGGTACAAGCAGTTGGAAGACAGACTGAACGCTATGGAGATCCAACAAGTGGCTGGGCTGGATTTCGGAGACTTGGGCTTATCTACTGGTGTGATCATTCCTCACAAGTTTAAGGCACCATCTTTCACCAAGTATGACGGGGCGTCTTGCCCCAAGCTACACCTCAGATCTTATGTGCGGAAGATTCAACCGTACACAGTGGACAAGAACTTGTGGATCCACTTCTTCCAGGAGAGTCTTTCAGGGACTCATCTCGAATGGTTCTATCAGCTGGATGGGACCAAGGTTCGTAACTGGGAGGAGTTGGCTACTGCTTTTTACAAGCAGTATCAATATAATGCCGACCTTGCTCCTACACGTACCCAACTCCAGGGTATGTCGCTAGGATCAAGCGAAGGTTTTAAAGAGTACGCACAGAAGTGGAGGGATCTGGCTGGCAGGGTGCAGCCTCCGTTAACAGACCGTGAGCTGGTAGATATGTTCTTGGGGACCCTGTCCGGGCCGTTTTTCAACCATCTTATCGGTAAATCGTCTGCAGGATTCACTGATCTTATTCTGACTGGGGAGAGGATAGAGGCTGGAATGAAGTCCGGAAAAATTCAGAAGGGTGCATCTTCAAGTTCTGAGAAGAGACCCTTTAAGAAGGAGGCCAGTGCTGTATATGGGCCTAGAAGACAAGATAAACCAGAACGCCGCCAATCTATCAACGCGGTGGTAATTGCTAAGCCTGCTGCCGCTCCTCGGCAACTCAATCAACAAAGGGGTGAGAGACCCAGAAGAGAGTTTACCCGGCTGAGTATGACCTTGTCGCAAATCTTGCCGCAGTTGCTATCCACCAACTTGGTGACTGTCAGAGAGGCCCCAAAGGTTGTGAATACTGCCTCTCCCAAGTACAATCCAAATGCCCGTTGTGCTTATCACTCCGATAGCCCGGGGCATTCCACTGATGACTGTTGGGCCCTAAGGAATAAGGTGCAGGACCTTATTGATGCGAAGGAGATACAATTTGAGGCGCCTGAGAGGCCAAATGTGGTGACTGCTCCTATGCCCCAGCATGGAGTAAATGTTGTTGATGAAGATGTGTATGTCGTTTCTGTGAATGATGTAGCTACTCCTCTGATGACTGTTAAGAGGAACTTACTGCTGGCCGGTTTATTTCCGGGTTGTAGCAAAGGTTGCCTTTTGTGTATTGTTTCCCTTTCTGGTTGTCCTTTGCTGAAGTTAGGCATCCAAAGCCTGATGGACAGCAAAGAGATTCTCTTCAAGAAGACCGCTGTTCCGTTTGTTCCTGTGGAAGAAGTATCTGTTGTTACAATTTTCAGTAATCCAATCAAGGCTCCCCCGAGGAAGCCAGTGAAAATCATGACTGTCGCACCCATTGTTATTACTGTCCTGGGGCCTCTCCCCTATGAATCTGATAAGGCTGTCCCATGGCACTATGGGGCAGATGTATATGTACATGGTATAAAGCAAGAATTCAACACTGGTACCAGCATCAGCAATATCACTGGTCCAGCAAAAGTTACCCACAGTGGCAGGCTCTTCTCGCCTGACATTGCTCCACCAGCTATTCAAAGACCTCTCGTTATAAAACCTGCAAGTGCACCTGTTCCCATTTCTGATCAAGTTGTTTCCTCTGCTGCCGAGTCATCTAATGCTCGGGGCAAAGGGATTGAAGATGAGCCTGCCCGGATGGAGGCGCCAAAATCTGTGAATGTTGAAGCCTCCCAGCAAGAGATGGAGGAAATTCTTAAAATAATCAAGAAGAGTGACTTTAATGTTGTTGAACAGCTGGGGCACACCCCCTCCAAGATCTCTATGCTCTCCTTGCTGCTGTGCTCAGAGGCCCATGCTAAGGCCCTGATTTCATTTCTAAAGACGGCTCATGTGCCACAAGAGACCTCTGCAGTCCAGTTTAATGATTGCGTAGCCAATTTGACAGCCGACAATGGTTTGGGTTTCTCGGATGCTGACCTTACTTCTAAGGGAAAGAACCACAATGATGCCCTGCATGTCTCTATAGAATGCAGGGGCACTACTCTTGCGCACGTGTTAGTAGACACCGGTTCTTCCCTGAATGTGCTACCCAAAAAGGCCTTAGACCGGTTGGATTGTGAGGGCCTGGAGCTGAAACCTAGCAACATCATTGTCAGAGCCTTTGACGGTTCTAAGAGGATGGTTCATGGAGAGGTAGACATTCCTATTCGTGTGGGTTCTCAAGTATTCGACTCAACTTTCTATGTGATGGATATCCGTCCATCTTATTCCTGCTTACTAGGTCGACCTTGGATTCACAAAGCTGGGGCAGTGACCTCTACCCTACACCAGAAGCTCAAGTACCCCGTCAGAGGGAAGATAGTCACTGTGCAGGGAGAGGAGGAGTATATGGTGAGCCATTTGAATTCCTTCCGGTATATTGAGATGGATGGGGAGTTTATTGAAACCCCCTTTCAGCATTTTGAAGAGGTACCTCCAACATTGGCAGCGGCAGAAACAGTGGTTGAAGAGGATGTTCCTTTGAAGATGGCTTCCCTGAAGGATGCCCGGGCTGTAATCGAGAAAGGTGAATGTGCTAACTGGGGCAGGCTCCCTGATTTCATTCTTAAAACTGACAAGTTTGGACTGGGTTTTACTGCAGAGGCTCAGAGGGCTGTGCGCAAGGCAAGGACCAGAAGACCTCATGTGCTCATTACCAATCCTGGAGTGAATGTTGTTGGGGATGAAGACGAAGTGGAAGAGTCAGAGTTCGATAGCTGGATCTACCCGACGACTGATGGTGGATTGACCAATTGGACTGCTAAAGATCATACTCCTGTTACTTTTGTTACGCAGTAATAAACTCCTTTGTTTTTTTTATTTGTAATAAACAATGAATTGAAACTCTATGACCCGGTGTCTTACCCGGGGCACCGTGGCTCCATTTGTGAGGGCATATTAATTGTCATTTCATATATCATGAATAAAGACCTTGGACGTTTTCTCGCACTTCAAATCTTATGCTCCTTTTCTTTCTTTCTTTTCTTTATATATTGCAAAACAGTTGTATTTACACACACACACTCATACAGGTTTCAATCCACTCTGGATCTCACTGGTAACGACTCTGCTACTGCCAGTTATGACTTCAAAAATCCGATCAACTTAGCCGAAGACGAAGGTGAAGATGATTGCGAAGTGCCTGGCGAGCTTGCAAGACTGTTACTCTAGGAAGAGAGGGCAATTCAACCACATGAAGAGCCAGTGGAAACAATAAATCTAGGTACCGAGGCAGACAGAAAGGAAGTCAAGATTGGTGCCAACCTAGAGCTCAGCGTGAAGCAACGGTTAACTCAGATGTTACGTGATTATGTGGAGATCTTCGCCTGGTCCTACGAAGACATGCCTGGGTTAGATACCGACATTGTGGTCCATCATTTGCCTACCAAGGAAGACTGCCCACCGGTTAAGCAAAAGGTCCGCCGTATGCGTCCAGAGATGTCCGAGAAGATCAAAGCTGAGGTTATGAAACAATTCGATGCCGGTTTTCTTGCAGTGACTTCTTACCCTCAGTGGGTTGCCAACGTAGTTCCAGTGCCAAAGAAGGATGGTAAGGTCAGAATGTGTGTCGACTACAGGGATCTGAACAGGGCCAGCCCCAAAGATAACTTCCCTCTACCTCACATTGACGTTCTGGTTGATAATACTGCTCAGCACAAGGTGTTCTCTTTCATGGATGGTTTTTCAGGGTATAATCAGATCAAGATGGCTCCCGAAGACATGGAAAAGACTACCTTTGTTACTCAGTGGGGCACCTTCTGCTACAAGGTCATGCCATTCGGGTTGAAGAATGCTGGGGCAACCTACCAACGTGCCATGGTTGCTCTATTTCATGACATTATCCATCATGAGATAGAAGTGTATGTTGACGACATGATCGCAAGGTCCCAAACTGAGGAGGAACACCTTGATCATCTGTAGAAGTTGTTTGACCGTCCGAAACTTTACAAGTTGAGGTTGAACCCGAACAAGTGCACCTTCGGGGTTAGATCTGGAAAATTGCTAGGCTTCGTTGTAAGTGATAAGGGTATTCAAGTGGACCCTGCCAAGGTTAAAGCTATTCAAGAGATGCCAGTTCCTAAGACAGAGAAAGAGGTCAGAGGCTTTTTAGGACGCCTGAACTACATTGCCCGATTCATCTCACACCTAACTGCTACCTGTGAGCCAATCTTCAAGCTGCTGAAGAAAGATCAGGTAGTACGTTGGAACGATGAATGTCAGGCCGCTTTTGACAGAATCAAAGAGTATCTCCAAGAACCACCCATTCTTATGCCACCGGTTGAAGGGAGACCTCTAATACTATACCTGACAGTACTTGACAACTCAATGGGGTGTGTGCTGGGGCAGCATGACGAGTCTGGCCGAAAAGAGCATGCCATTTATTACCTTAGCAAAAAGTTTACCGACTGTGAGACCTGATACTCACTGCTTGAGAAAACTTGCTGCGCTTTGGTATGGGCTGCTCGCCGGCTGAGACAGTATATGCTGACTCACACTACCTTGTTGATCTCAAAGATGGATCCTATAAAGTACATATTTGAAAAGCCTGCTCTGTCTGGGAGAATAGCAAGATGGCAAATGATCTTGATGGAATACGACATCCAGTACACGACTCAGAAAGCTATCAAGGGAAGTGTATTGGCAGACCACTTGGCACATCAGGCAGTGGACGATTATCAGTCAATGAATTCCGAATTTCCAGACGAGAGTATCATGATAGTGACTGATTGTGAAGTACCTGGACCGGATGAAGGACCTGAGGAAGGATCCCGATGGTCTATGCACTTTAACGGAGCCTCCAATGCTTTGGGTAACGGCATCGGCGCTGTGATCATATCCCCTCAAGGCACTCATACTCCACTTACTGCCCGGTTATGTTTCAACTGCACCAACAACATGGCGGAGTATGAGGCATGCATCATGGGTCTTCAAGCTGCGATTGACTTAAGGATCAAGTTTCTGAGTGTTTTCGGAGATTCCGCTCTCGTGATCAATCAGATCAAAGGAGAGTGGGATACGAAACATCCGAATCTTATTCCTTACAGAGAATGTGTGTTGACATTGATCCCCCACTTCACAGAGATAACCTTTGAACATTTCCAAAGAGAGGTGAATCAGTTAGCGGACGCGTTAGCTACGATGTCTTCCATGTTCAAAGTCAAATGGGACAATGAGGCTCCCCGGATCATCATCTGGAAACTAGACGAACCGGCATACTGTTGTGATCTTGAGACTGAATTGGTGACTGAGAAGCCTTGGTACTATGAGGTGAAGAGGTACTTGGAAGCTCAAGAATACCCTGAAGGTGCATCTGTCAACGATAAGAAGTTTCTAAGAAGATTCGCAGCGAAGTTCTTCCTTAGCAACGACATTCTGTACAAGCGAAACCATGATTCGACCTTACTGCGTTGTGTGGATAAGAATGAAGCAGAAAGGATCATGGCAGAGCTGCATGAAGGTACCTTCGGAACAAATTCCAGTGGACACACTATGGCAAAGAAAATCCTTCGGGCAGGGTATTTCTGGTCCACAATGGAAGCCGACTGCTACCAACATTCCCGGACATGTCACAAATGCCAGATTTATGCAGACAAGGTGCATGTTCCTCCAGTTCCTCTGAATGTCTTGACCGCACCTTGGCCGTTTGCAATGTGGGGCATAAATATGATCGGTGAGATTAAACCTACGGCATCCAACGGACATCGCTTCATCCTGGTAGCGATTGATTACTTCACGAAGTGGGTCGAAGCAGCTTCTTATGCTACTGTAACCAAGAATGTTGTGGCACGGTTCATTCGGCATAACCTGATCTGTCGATACGGCGTCCCGGAAAGGATCATTACAGACAACGGTACCAATCTCAATAACAAGATGATCACTGAGCTCTGCGAGCAATTTAGGATACAGCACCACAACTCTTCTCCTTACCGTCCGAAGATGAATGGGGCTGTAGAAGCAGCGAATAAAAATATCAAGAAAATTGTGCAGAAGATGACAGTGACTTACAAAGATTGGCACGAGATGCTACCGTTCGCTCTTCATGGGTACCGTACCTCAGCAAGGACGTCAACCGGGGCAACCCCTTTCTCCTTGGTCTATGGTATGGAGGCAGTCTTACCGATCGAAGTGCAGATACCCTCTCTCCGGATAATGAAGGATGCAGATCTGAGCGAAGATGATTGGATCCAGACACGACTTGATCAAATAAACTTAATTGACGAAAAGAGACTTGCCGCTATTTGTCACGGTCAGACGTACCAAAAACGGATGATCAGGGCATTTAACAAAAAGGTCAGACCACAAGAATATCAAGTTGGGGATCTGGTAATCAAGCGTATCATCCTTCCTCAGAGTGATCCGAGGGGCAAATGGACCCCTACGTACGAAGGGTCATTTGTGGTTAAACATGTGTTCTCAGGAGGAGCCATGATTCTAACCAACATGGATGGTGACGACCTTCCTCACCCCGCCAATGCAGACATAGTAAAAAGATACTACGCATGAAAAAAGACCCGCTAGGTTGACATACCTAGGCAAAAATTAGGGCTTCCCGGCGAACCAAAAGGGTTCGGGCAAAATGAAGGGATGAAATGAAAAAAATCTGTACGCCCGGCAAGTCGAAAACCTGAAAAGGCGGCTTGGGCAAAAATGGGTATCCCGATGGACTGAAAACCCGAAAGGGCGGTCCAGGAAAAAGTTAGGGATAAAGCGTAATACTATGTCTCATTGGATCACCTTGCATCCAGAATCCGGTATCAACATCAAGTTCAGACGGCATCGATCAATCAGCTTCATCTTCAGCTAGGTCATCAAGTGATGAGACGCTCGAAGATATAAAGGTGATAGCAGAGTTGGAACCCAGTGGGATGATTCTTTTCACACAGCTGTTTTATTTTCCCTTTGTACAAAATTGTATAAACTCTTTTATTCGGCGGTGTTCTCTTACTAGGACGTCATCCTCTTGTACATGAACGCCTATTTACAGGCAATTCAAAAATCAATACAAAAATCACTTTTCAGTTAAAATTGCCAATTGTTTTCCTTTTCTGTTTTGTTTTGCGAAGAACGTCCAAGATTCAATTTGTGATATATGCATTTGACGATAATTTGCTAACTCATGAATATTTTGCATACGAAACAAAGGATTAATTACAAGTAACATTAGAAACAGGGGCAATAATGAGTGGTCTAAACGATCTAATTGTTCTGTCCATCAAGGTATCAAGGTAGGTTCAGCCGAAGAACAGAAACAAGATATCTTAATTCCCCAGAGAGTGAGCCAGCAAGTCAATGCACTCTCCCCAAGCAAAGTTATACAATCAGCCTCAAGGAAGTTGGGTACCCCCGCAGATCTCAACATTCCCCAGCACGATATACAGATATTCTTAAACAAGCATCCCCAGCAGTCTTGACCTAAAGATTGTTCCCCGACGGTATATCAAACATTCAATGGAGTCACTTCCCCAATATAGTTCAAAATTTCCCCAGGAGAGTCCAATCCAGTTTCCCCTGGAAAGTTAGAATCCATCTCCCCAAGCAGTAAGCTTATCCCCAGTAGATTCTGGAAGCTTGTCCCCTGCAGAGCTCGAACGTGTCCCCCGGCTTTATTCAAAGGTTATTTCCCTACCAGGATATAACTGGGTTATCCTCAGCCAAAAGCCACAGAAAGATCGTCCTCGGCGAAGTCTTCTTACCCCCAACGAAGTCTATTAAAACTTCCAACATAACAACGGTATCCCCAGCGAAGTTACCATCAACATTCCAGCAAAGTACCTCTCTCCCCACAGAGTATAGTTCCCCAGCAAGATCACTAGAATAATTTTCTCCTCGCAGAGTAATCCATTCGCCAAGTTTATTCCCCAACGGAGTTATCTTCTCCTACCGGTATTCTTGCAACTATCATCCCCAGCGGAAACAACAAAGCACTATTCTCCAACATCAGCCCAGGATGTGACTTCCCGGCACCCGTCAAGGATTTACTTTCCTAGACAAAAACATACGTTCATAAACATCACATTTCCATACATTATAGCATGCATATACGCATCATACCTTACAATCTCATTTATGTTGAGAACATCATTGCTTGATCCATATCATGCATTGCATATGACTGACCTTTACCTTTCAGGAAGGATCCAGTTAAGTTCTCATCTATATCCAAGACTTTAGCCTGGTTCAGTTAAATCGACCCTAAGATTTTCCTGATTCTTATCCAGTCAAAGGCCTTCTCTGGTTCAGTCAGATTGACCCTAAGATCTCCCTGATTCTTATCCAGTTGAAGATTCCAAGACCTTGTCCGGTTCAGTTAAATCGACCCTAAGATTTTCCTGATTCTTATCCAGTCAAAGGCCTTCTCCGGTTCAGTCAGATCGACCCTAAGATCTCCCTGATTCTTACCCAGTTGAAGATATTCCAAGACCTAGCCTGGTTCAGTTAAATCGACCCTAAGATTTTCCTGATTCTTATCCAGTCAAAGGCCTTCTCTGGTTCAGTCAGATCGACCCTAAGATCTCCCTGATTCTTATCCAGTTGAAGATTTCAAGACCTTGTCTGGTTCAAGTAAATCGACCCTAAGATTTTCCTGATTCTTATCCAGTCAAAGGCCTTCTCTGGTTCAGTCAGATCGACCCTAAGATCTCCCTGATTCTTATCCAGTTGAAGATTTCAAGACCTTGTCCGGTTCAGTTAAATCGACCCTAAGATTTTCCTGATTCTTATCCAGTCAAAGGCCTTCTCTGGTTCAGTCAGATCGACCCTAAGATCTCCCTGATTCTTATCCAGTTGAAGATATCCCAAGACCTAGCCTGGTTCAGTTAAATCGACCCTAAGATTTTCCTGATTCTTATCCAGTCAAAGGCCTTCTCTGGTTCAGTCAGATCGACCCTAAGATTTCCCTGATTCTTATCCAGTTGAAGATTTCAAGACCTTGTCCGGTTCAGTTAAATCGACCCTAAGATTTTCCTGATTCTTATCCAGTCAAAGGCCTTCTCTGGTTCAGTCAGATCGACCCTAAGATCTCCCTGATTCTTATCCAGTTGAAGATTTCAAGACCCTGTCCGGTTCAGTTAAATCGATTCCTAAAGATTTTTCTGATTCTTATCCAGTCAAAGGCCTTCTCTGGTTCAGTCAGATCGACCCTAAGATCTCCCTGATTCTTATCCAATTGAAGTTATTCCAAGACCTTGCTTGGTTCAGTTAAATCGACCCTAAGATTTTTCTGATTCTTATCCAGTCAAAGGCCTTCTCGGGTCCAGTTAAATCGATTCCTAAAGATTTTCCTAAATAAAGACTCAGTAGAAGACACCCAAGATTCTCTCATCGTTACTGTTGAGGTTGAAGTCGCCCAAGATTCTCTCATCGTTACTGTTGAGGTTGAAGTCGCCTATGATTCTCTCATCGTTACTGTTGAGGTTGAAGTCGCCTATGATTCTCTCACCGTTACTGTTGAGGTTGAAGTCGCCTATGATTCTCTCATCGTTACTGTTGAGGTTGAATTCGCCTATGATTCTCTCATCATTACTATTGAGGTAGTAATCACCCCAGATTCTCTCATCGTTACTGTTGAGGTAGTAATCACCCAAGGTTCTCTCGTCGTCCCGTTGAGTTAGTAACCATCCCTGATTCATTCATCACCGTTTGAAGCTCCAAACTCAATTCCTGTAACCAGTCAGGGCGCATCTACATAAAAAGTTCGAAGACCAGCTCCTGTAACAGGCCAGGTAATCATTTTCTTTTTCAGGTACGCAAGTTCTCGCTAAAGAATCTCTTACGCGACCAACACCCAGATGGCATCTATAAGCCCATCCACCTATCCATTACCTCTCAGCATGGCATCTGTAAGCCCATCTTCCTATCCATCAATCTCCAAATGGCATCTATAAGCCCATTCCCACCATCACACTACTATGTGAGCACAAATTTCTGGGCACTCTAGTGTTCAATCATCTTCCACCTTCGGATTACGAAAGGCACGTCAGCCAATCTACATCCTCAGGTCTAAGAAGATTGAACAGGGGCAACTGTTGTACCCCAAAATTTTCCCTCCCATGTTCTTCAAGATTTGCAAAGAGCATGCTTCAAAATCTCCCAAAAGTTGCACAGTCCAATGGCCTCCTAACAGTCAAAAACTAGGGTTTTGGTTCTGGCAAAGGAATTGAAGTTTTCAAGGGTCCAAACTAGTCCCACATGCCTATAAACATTGTCAAGCATCCTTATGCCAAGTTTCAAGACTCACAGCTCAAAATTGCACAGCCAAAAACCCTAATTGCTCAACAGTCAACTACAGGGGCAAAATGGTCATTTGACAGTCAAAAGTCCAAATTTTTGGTCAACATCTAATTTTGAAGCCACAAACATCATTTGATCAATTCTTGATCATGATTCTCAAGGCATGGCTCAAAAAGTCTCAAGATGCAAAAGTTTCCATATTTGGACAGTTGAAAAAGTCAACTGTAACTTGACCAGGGCATAACTTCCACATGGTTTATCAGAAAAATTCCATCCAAAGCTCATTTTGAAGAGAATGGCATTTCCTACAACTCATCTTCACACTTAAAGTCCAAGAAATGCTCTCACAAAAAGTTATCAATTTCAACATTATAGGTCATTTTCAAAAGTCAACAAAAAGGGACTTTAAGTCAAAGACCATAACTTGAGATTGGTAAATCAAAATGACATGGGACCAAAGGCATTGGTTAGAGGACTTCAAGACCTTTCCAAAATGTCCAAGAACATGATCAAAGCTTAAAAATTGAGCAAGATATGCCTTGTGGAAGTTGGAAAATTTTTGGGAATTTTGAAAAGTCAACTTTGCTTCAAATGCCTCAAAATTGCTAATGGGCCACATTTTCTTCCAAGAATCATCACCCAAAAGCTATGCACGACCCATTGACCCAAAGGGGAGTTATTTTCCTATTTTTAATTAATTAATTGAATATTTAATCTATTTAATTCATTTAATTATAATTAATTATAAGAAAAATACTAATCCATGATTTTCAAATCTTTTTGTGCATAGAATTCACTCAAGATTTCGTGCACTATTCAATAAGGAAAGAATCAAGGTGATTGGCAATGATTGGCATCAAAAGGACATGAAAAAGATTGGAAAAGATTACATGAAAAATCAAATATGCAAAATCATCAATGCAAGGTTTTGGGCTTGGATTTCTGACCTAAATCGTTCCTAATACATATGCAAACACAACCATAATGCTCACAACTCAGAAGCTGCGCCCAAGAACACCATACACTTTGCACTTTTCTCTCAAATTTTTCAAAACTGAAAACACAGCTAGAGTTTGTTTCAAGGCAAAATAACCATTCCAATAGCTTGCTTACACATCCAGGAAGCTTTCTGAATCAAAATCACAATCCCTAACCTCAAGAACTGGTAGCACGAAGTCACCCTGTTCATGCTTTTTTTACATATTCGTATTCATATTTTCATGCCATATCAATGCAGTTTAATGTTTGATTTGTACTAATGTGGACTCACTGAAGCTTTTGGTGTATTTTAATTGAACTAATCTTGCCTGTAGCGACATATACCATTGAAGTGTTCTAGGGTTTCAGAAGCTTCCATTTGGGGCTTTGAGTATCTGTAAAATTAGACCATGAGACTAGGACCATTGAATTCGTAACATCCCAACGAATCTAAAACACTCATCGCGCTCAATTTATCATTGCCCAATTTCTATTCGCTATTATTTGTGGTTTCAGATTGTGGGGGTTTAAAACCCCCGCTATCTAGCTTGTATTTTCAGGTAAAACAAAGAATCCAGGAGGAAGACGTTGAGCTGTATGCCTGTGGTTGGTTAATTCAAATCGTTGGCGCGTTTTTGTTGGTTTCCAGGATGATGGCACTTTTCGCTTATGTTGATCAGTGCCCACTAAGTAAACAAATGAATGCATTTGGCTTGGTGGAAGATGACTTGGCTGGCAGGTATTGGGACCTGGGTTCGATTCCCAGGTCCCCCCACTCATTCATGTATTTTTTTCTAACATGCTTCTATGCAGTATGTCCTCAAAGACTCACCATGCGCCTTCGCCTCCTAGCTTGCCATGTGTCTCTAATGATGAATCCAAAGGCCATGATGAGAGTTCCAGGGTACACACCAGTCAAACGTTCCACACGCAAGCCTGAAAAGTCAAAAAGGGCCTCAATCTAATGGGCCAAATTGCTTTGAACAAACCTCCAATTTGGGTCAACACCCCCATCTGTTTGCATTTTCTTCTCTTCTTTTTTTTTTCTTTTCTTTCATTTATTTTAATTATATTAATTGTTTATTTAATTCCATAAATTAATTTTTTATAACATAAAATACAAAAAAAAATCATAAACTATAAAAAATAAAAATATGTTCATTTATTTTTTAATCAATATTTTGTAAATAAAATTCTAATAACTAATTAGTTTAATTTTAGGTTTAATTCTAATTTTTTTTAAATAAACTAAAAAGGGTAGAAATTAGGGTTTTTATACTTTTATTCTTTTTTCCTTTTTCACCATATTTAATTATTAATTATTTTTGTAAATAAATATGCCATTTAATTAATTAGGGTTAAATTAGGTTACAACTTAAACATTTTTTAATAAATTAAAAACAATTTAGAACTAGGGTTTTAATTAACTTTTAATTCCAATTAATTTTCTCATTAAATTCCATAAATACAAAAACTCCAAAAAATAAGTTCCTTCTTTTATTTAATTTAATTAATTTATGATTTCGATTTAATTTCTTTAAAAGGGTCCAACGCCCTCGCATTCTCGATTTTTATTTCTTTTCGCACATTTACTTTTATTTCCTTTTTTAAATTTCATGTAATTGCCCCAAAGCTTTGTAATAGATTAATTAGGATATTTACTTTCCGCATTTTATTTATTTCAAATCGGGTCTTGGTTTAATTTGGCGATGTAGACCCGCGCCTTTGTAATAGCGTAGGACTTTTATCTCCCCGCACCTTTTAAACTGCTAATAATTTGCATGAAAGAATGAATGGCCAAAAATAAAATCAAAGCGTAGAACACTCAATGCATGACAAGACAAAAATAACTGAAAATGACACACGAATCACACACCACTCCTAGGGTACGCCTCACTGTTGCCTTGCCCCTCGAATTGTGGTCGTCGAGTAGAGGACGTTTTAGTAAGTCCTCATGTCCATGAACATGGCATGAGGGTAGCTTCTAAGGTGTCCTACTATTGCTCTGGCGACCACACTGTTGCCTTGTCCCTCGAAACGTGGTCGTCGACTATAGGACGTCTTAGTGAGTCCTTATGTTCCATTGATCTGGTTGCCTCGAAACAAGTTGGCTCGGAATAGTTGCCTCGGAATAAAAGATCAATGGCATAAGGGTAGCTTCTAAGGTGTCTTACCGTTGCTCGGTGACTACACTGTCCCTAAACTCGAATTGACCCGAACACCTCCAACGGTGGTGCTACCTACCTCTCAATGGTGGGATGGCACTACCTTAAGGACATTTACACAGCCTAATTCCTTAGGGTAGGTAGATGACTCATAGATACTTGCTCTAATTCAAAACAAATCAAAAACTTCTTTTCACACCGACACTTTGCAAAAAGCTTTCAAAAACAACTTTTCAAACACTCTTGAGGACTGATACAAGAGTCGAACTGGAATTTTAAACGAACTTTTTCAAACCCCACTCACCTTGAAAAGCAAACAAACATTTTTTGAAAACACAGATGAGCAAGTATCTAAGAGCCCATGGATAACCATGGATAGAAAGGGTGCTAACACCTTCCCTTTCTATAAATCTACCTCCCGAACCGAGAACTAATCTCAATAAGGAATTTTTCTGTGCTTTTGTCCTTTCCATATTGGAGAAAATAAAAGACGGTGGCGACTCTTGCTTACCGCGACATTTCGCGAACCAGCGTTAAACATTCAGTTCCAGATCCACCGATCACAATAGTCATAGAAGGCAACTTATGAGAAGTTTTAGAAATATCATTTAGGGACTAGATCGTTTACCGAAGGCAACATCGAGGGTCATCGAGGGACTACGATCCTTTTTTATCGAAGGGGTTTTTTGCTAAAACGTCCCATATTCGAGGGAAATGACTATTTTCCGAAAGGAAACAAAATGAGATTACCTTAGAGATGCTAGTGTGCAAGTGTGTTAGTTTGCATGCATTTGTCTTTGATTTTTGGTGAGCTACTTGTTAGTTTTTATCTTGTCATATATCCTATTTTACTAAACATATATGAAAAGCAAGTAAAAATGAGGAAAATAAAATCTAAGCTATTACATCATTTTAGAGGTATGAGGGGTACAAATTAACAATAGGGATGAGGTAGAAACTAAAATATTACAACCATATCGAACAATAACGAAGATAATGTAAAAACAATACAAAATATAGGAAGAAATGCATTTTGAACCACTATGTGTCGACCCATGATGCTATGCATCGACACATAGCTTTTCCTTGCTCCTGTAAAAACAAAAATGATTCAGTATGAGTTGACACATAATAGGATTTGTCGACTCATGCACCCTTCTTGTGTCAACGTGAAGCGCGTATGTGTCGACCCATAGTCTTTTTCCACTTCTGTTTTGTAATCTGAAATCAGTATGAGTCGATGCATGGGGGTTATGTGTCGACTCATACCCTGTTTTTTCACTAGGATGAGTCGACACATGAGGATATGTGTCGATACATGCTACATTTTCCTTCCTAAACATTATTTTACTGAATGTACAGGTTAGCTTGTGGCATATGATGGATAAACATGAACAACAAATGATTGAGTAAGCCTAAACAAAGTGCAGATGACTAGTTCAAAAAGATATTAAAGTATTACATCTTGTCTTCAAAATAAACAAATCATTAATGATATATGGAGAGATATCAAATCAAGAAGACTTACCTCTGGACTGCACTGTTTGTTTTAAATCTGAATGTTTTTCCAAATGTGATGAATACCTCAATGAATCTCCGGAAAGCTATTTCGGACTGTTGAAACTAAGTTGGATTGTACTGTAATGTTTTTGGTGTTTTGAAGATGGAGATGAATAGCAACACATGAACTGTTTTTGTGATGTTTTGGACCACCTTTGTATGTGATGAGTTGTTTGGTTTAAAGGAGAGTTTGTATGGTAGAGTAATGAGTTGGGTTTCTGTTTTGAACAAGAGCAGTTTTGGTTTTTGAAAATGAGTCAAGGTTGCACATAATATTGTTTTTCTCTACTCAACAAAACTCTCTATCTTTTTTCTCTTCAAAGTCCAACCTTTTTGTCTTATGAGACAGTCCTCTTTTGTAGACCCCTTGACTGTGGTTTAGGGGGGAAAACAAATAAGTTGTTTGAATTGTTTTTGCCTACTGCTTTGATACTTTCTTCACATAATTTCCCTTTGCCATTTTGGTGCAATTTTGGGGCTGTTGTGGTGCAGGCTTGGGCAGACTGCATAGAGCAGTTTTGGATTGTATTAGGAAGCATGCATACTTAGGATGTAGCATGGCACAAGCTTTCTTGCAGGGCAGCATAGTGTGTTGTGGCAATGTGATATCATATTTTCTTCAACTTTGGACAACATAGTTTGTAGCATGTCACAATTTTGGATCTTGTGGAATATTTCATGCACATTATATCAAGGGCCAAAACATTGTGACAAAGTCTTTTGAGAAAATTCAGTCAAGGCATAGTTGTAGAATTTTTAACTTAGTAAGAATGCCACTTTGTAATAACTTGAATTACTTGCATCATCTTGAATTATTTTATAGTGAAATACCATGAAGCAAATGAAATTAACCAAGTATAGAAAATACTTAGAAAAATTTCAAAGTTTTGCAAAGTTGGATTTTGATTCTCTTGACCTTTGATGATCAAACTTCATTTTTTGGACGTCTTGACATAATGTGATTTTTGGGACTCAAATTTGATCAAAAAGTCAAAATTTGACTTTTTTAGCATTCGGTTGACTTTTCCAACAGAAACTCCGATTTTGCCCATTTTGCCCCCCCTTTTTGATAATTTGAATGATTCTTCTTAGAAAATGTGGTCCGAGGCTTGAAACTTGACTGAAGTAATTCTAAGAATCCTTGAGACACGAGAGGGCAAATTTTTGGGTACAACAACTATGTTACTTGATTTTGAAGAAAAGTGAAAACATGGTTTCAAGGCATAGTACAAGAATGGCCTGAGTTTATGGGAGGCTCTAGACATGTTGATTTTGCCTTTATCATTGCTTGTGATCAGAAGGAACAAGTGCAAAGCTCTACGCATTGACTTTGTGATTAAAGCTTCTTTACAAGAATGGAATGGTTACTTTGTGCCATAAATGGAAATGTAACTTGGATAAAGGCTCAAGTGCTTGGATTAAAGCTCTAACAGCTGTGTAAACATTTAATTAAGTTAAAAACAAGTTTTAGGCTTGCAAATCAAAGATTATGCAACCTAGGCTTGGATTTGAATTCTTGTTCATCATGAAATGGCTTGTAATTCAAGTTTGAAAACCCTAACTTCATCTCTTTGATTCTGCTTGCTCACAAATGATCTCAAGGAGTTCTTGGACATTTTAGAAAGCTTGTAATGTGCTCTACAATCCCTACTTAAATCACTTTTGAAAATTCCCATTGGAACTAGGTGAAACTTGGGTCAGAAATTATGTCAAAATCCTGACCAAAACTAGGGCAAAATTTTCACTAAGTGTTCAATTTCAAGATCATGACTTTATGAATTAATAACTTGAGATCTAAGAACTTTTAGAAGAAGATGTGTAAATAAATTTTGTATATATCATGGAGATCTACAACTTTTATGTTGAAAGTTTCTTCTGAATCATCTGGCATCATGGTGAAAAATTGACTCAAAGTTATGAAAAAACATGAAGTTTTAAACACTTAGAAAAATTTCTAAGTTAGAAAACTTTGACTTTTCAAAATGAAATCTTGACTTTTTGATTTCTTGATGAATAAGTTTCATATTTTGACATGTTTTGATGAATTATGATCTTTGACACTTGATTTTGACCAAAAAGACAAACTTTGACTTTTCAGTGTACAGTTGACTTTTGATCAGTTGACTGAAAATTCACTATCAATCCAATTGATCTTGAGCAATGTTTTGGGTCATGCCATTAGGTAAAAAATGATGCAATTGAACTCTTGAGATCATGCCTCAAACCATTTAACCATTTCTAGGTCAAAAATCAAAAATTGCCTTTCCTCAATCAAAACCCTAATTTTGACCATTTTGCCCTTTTGATGATTTGATCAGATTTCTTGAGGAATTGTGGTCCAAACTTGATCAGATGATACATATGAATTTATAAAGTTGATATGGATCAAAAGTTATGAAGTTTGACTATAAATTGGCCACAATTGACTTTTTCCCCAATACAGTTGATTTTTAGGTCAACTGCTCAATTGACTGAGCAAAAATGTGATATAAGGCTTGAAACTTGACATGAGTAATCTTGGGGGTCCATAATGATCCATTAAAGTCATATGAAGCATTGAAAGTTCAATTATCCTTGTGCAATCTCAAACCCTAATTTTGCTCATCAGTGCTTAAGGAGGTGTCTTGAGTTGATCAACCCTAGTGCAGTCTTGAACCAAGAGAGATCTTTGTGAAAAAATATTTGATAAATTAGAGGGAAAATTTTGGGGTACAACAGAATGAGGTTATCTTTAATATGAGCTTTGGTTGGGGAAAATGGATGAAGTATGTGAAAGTTATTCCTGGTCAAAGTTCGGTTGACTTTTCCTATAGAAACCCTAATTTAGCAATTTTGACTTTTGATGAATTAGGGGCATTTCTTGAGGAATCATGATCAACCCTTGATCAAATGATGGATATTACTTAAAAATGTTGAGGTTGACCAAAAACCTTGAAGTTTGACTGTATATAGGCCATAATTGACTTTTGACCTAGTACATTTGATTTTCAAGCATTTGAGTAATTGACTGAGCAAACTTGTTGTGCAAGGCATGAAACTTGGCATGGACAATCTTGAAGACATATTAGGACTATGGAAAACATTTGAGACCTTGGGGATCACCCATCTTGATGAAAACTGAAACCCTAGTTGGAAGGCCAATGCTTAGGAGGAGAATTTGTCTGATCAATTCTTGGTCAACCTTGAGCAATTGAGGACCTCTAGGGGTATGTCTTGTATGAAAATTGGAGGGCAAATTTTGAGGTACAAAAACTTCCCCTGTTCAATATTCTTAGACCTAAGGATGTAGATTGGCTTGTCTGCCTTTCGTGATCTGAAGGTGGAAGTTGATTGAACACTAGAGTGCCCTGAAATTTACACTCGTCTGAAGTGATAATGTTGGTGAATAATATCGGGAATGGGCTTACAGATTCCATTTGGAAAAGATGACAGAAGACCATCGGAGATGGGCTTAAAGATTCCATCCAATGAATATGACGGAGAATCGTTGGAGATGGGCTTAGGAGAGTCGTCAGAGATGGGCTTAAAGATGCCATCCAAAATAGATGCTGACTTCGTAAGGAGTCTCTTTGTAGGGATTCCTGTTCCTGATGTCCAAGGAGGAGTCCGCTGGGGAATGTTTTTTAGGGGAATAAAGTCTAGGAGCTTCGGTTGTCCATTACTCTACTGGGGAGTCATCCCTTAACTGAAGAGACGGAAGTGAACTGCTATCTGGCCAAGATCCAGGCTTCGTAGTGACTTGCTGAGGATGATAAGGTTGACTGTTATCTGGTCGTATTCCAGGCTTCCAAGCGACTTACTGGGGAAATGAGATTAAACTGTCATCTGGTCATACTTCAGGCTTTGTAGTTTCTCCAACTGGAATAGAAATAAAAAAAAATCTTAGTGTCGATTTAACTGAACCAGAGAAAGGATCTACCAGAAAAGAATCAATAATAAATCAAAGGTCGATTTGAACTGAACCAGCAGAGATCTTGATTTATCTTTGACTGGATAAGAATCATAAAAATCTTAGTGTCGATTTAACTGAACCAGAAAAAGGTCTTGGACTATCTTCAACTAGAATAGGAATCAGAGAGATCTTAGGATCGATCTAACTGAACTATAGAAGCTATTGGATTAACTTTGACTGGAATGGTAATCAGGAAAATCTTAGTGTCGATTTAAGTGAACCAGACAAAAGTCTTGGAATATCTTCAACTGGAATAGGAATCAGAGAGATCTTAGGATCGATCTAACTGAACCAGAGAAGGCCTTGGATTAATTTTGACTGGAATGGAAATCAGGAAAGTCTTAGTGTCTATTTAACTGAACCAGACAAAAGTCTTGGAATATCTTCAACTGGAATAGAAATCGGAGAGATCTTAGTGTCGATCTGACTGAACCAGAGAAGGTCTTGGATTAACTTTGACTGGAATGGAAATCAGAAGAATCTTAGTATCGATTCAATTGAACCAGACAAAAGTCTTGGAATATCTTCAACTGGAATAGAAACCAGAGAGATGTTAATGTCGATCTGACTGAACCAGAGAAGGTCTTGGATTAACTTTGACTGGAATGGAAATCAGAAGAATCTTAGTATCGATTCAACTGAACCAGACAAAAGTCTTGGAATATCTTCAACTGGAATAGGAATAAGAGAGATCTTAGTGGCGATCTGACTGAACCAGAGAAGGTATTGATTTATCTTTGACTGGATAAGAATCAGAAAAATCTTAGTGTCGATTTAACTGAACCAGAAAAAGGTCTTGGAATATCTTCAACTGGAATAGGAATCAGAGAGATCTTAGTGGCGATCTGACTGAACCAGAGAAGGTCTTGATTTATCTTTGACTGGATAAGAATCAGAAAAAATCTTAATGTCGATTTAACTGAACCAGTAAAGGTCTCTAATTGTCTTCAACTAGAATAGGAATCAGAGAGATCTTAGTGGCGATATAACTGAACCAGAGAAGGTCTTGATTTACCTTTGACTGGATAAGAATCAGAAAAATCTTAGTGTCGAGTCAACTGAACCAGAAAAAGGTCTTGGATCATCTTCAACTGGAATAGGAATCAGAGAGATATTAGTGTCGATCTGACTGGACCAGAGAAGGTCTTTAATTAACTTTGACTGGAATAGAAATCAGAAGAATCTTAGGGTCGATTCAACTGAACCAGACAAAAGTCTTGGAATATCTTCAACCGAAATAGAAATCAGAGAGATCTTAGCGTCGATCTAACTGAACCAGAGAAGGTCTTGGATTTACTTTGGCTGGAACGGAAATCAGAAGAATCTTAGTATCGATTTAACTGAACCAGAAAAAGGTCTTGGACTATCTTCAACTGGAATATGAATCAGAGAGATCTTAGGATCGATCCGACTGAACCAGAGAAGGGATCTTTTGAGAATGTCTTTCTGAGGAAGTTTATGAAATAACCCTTCATCAGACGTAGCTTTTGAGAAGACTATCAGGTCACATAAGTAGCGGTGTTTGTTGATTTGATCTTTTCCTGAAAAAGGTAAAGAGTTAGTCATATTCAATGTCATGATGTATGAAATGCATTGTGATGATGTTCTCAAAACAAATGAGATTGTGTTGTATGTGATGTGTATGCGCATGCAATGATGTATAAATATGGGATGCTATTACGATATATCTTAGTCGGGGAAAGTAAATCCCAGACTGCTGCTGAAGAGTATTGGGAAGCTGAGTCCTTCATTTCCGTTGAGGATGATGAATGGATATGATTCATCGTGGATTTCCTCTTTCTGTTTGAGGAAATTCTGACAGGGATTGACTCTGCCTGAGAATAACTCTGTGGATGGAGGATGCTTTGTTCGAAGATTTTACCGATGTAGAGAAATAAACTTTGTTGGGGGATGAGCTTCCGCAGTTGGAGAAATAAACTCTATCCGGGAGGAGGTTTTATGTATTGTTTGAAATTATAAAACTCGGCTGGGGGATACAAATTTCAGCTGGAGCAGGTAATTCCTGCTTGGGGAAGAAGGAGACCAGAACTTTCTTGTTTCTGCTCTATGGGGAACATAGACGTCACGGGGTCGTATGTAATGGTTACTTTGTCTCAAACTATCCATGCCCATGTACCATGCTGGAAAGAGTAACTGTCGGGACTGCAAATTGTTTTTTAGACTTTGCCCCGTTTCTTAAAGTCATTAGCAACTGTCTTTTTGTTTTTTATGCAAGTATTTGTGAACAGCGATCATATTCAAATTCATATGTCAAGAATAAGTCATTGGATGTTTTTGCAAAACAAAACAGAAAAAGAAAAACAAACAGTTTTGTACTTTTAAAGAAATGATTTGTATTGATTTCTGAAGTTTGCCTATAACAGGCATTTTGTACAAAGAGGCTGACTGTCTTTCCGTAAGAAGTGAAAACTACACAAAATAGTGTACAAAGAGAAAACAGCTATGTGTAATAATCCCATTGAGTTTCAAATCTTCTATTTCCCCTATGTCTTCGAGCGCCTCATCACTTTGCTACTTGTCCGAAGTTGACTGGATTAGTCGGTACCGTTTGAGCTTGGTAGTTGATACTAAAGTCTGGTCGCAAGGTGATCCAATGGGACATAGTTATACGCTTCAAATCCCTAACTTTTTCCTGGACCGCCCTTTCGGGTTTTCAGTCCACCGGGATACCCTTTTTTGCCCAAGCTGCCTTTTCAGGTTTTCGACTTGCCGGGTGTACATATTTTTTTTGTTTTTATCCCTAATTTTTTCCTTAACCATTTTGGTTCGCTGGGATGCCCTTATTTTTTCCTAGGCCAGTCGACCTAGCGGGTCTTTATTTATGCATATATTTTCACTATGTATGCATTAACAGGGTGAAGAAGGTCGTCACCATCCATGGTGGTTAGAATCATGAACTTGATTCTCAGGTCAATAGCATCTTTGAGACCCATGATGCATGCTTCATACTCCACCATATTGTTGGTACAATTGAAACATAATCTGGTGGTGAAAGGAGTATGACAGCCCTCAGGAGATATGATTACAGCACCGATTCCATTGCTGAGTGCGTTGGAGGCCCCATCAAAAAACATAGTCCATCGGGATCCTTCCTCAGGTCCTTCATCCGGTCCAGGTCCTTCATCCGGTCCAAATGATCAGCTAGTAGACTTCCCTTGATTGCTTTATGGGTCGTGTATTGGATATCGTATTCGGTCAAGATCATTTGCAATCTTGCTATTCTTCCGTAGAGAGCGGGTTTCTCAAAGATGTACTTGATCGGATCTATCTTAGATATCAACAAAGTGGTGTGGGTCAACATGTACTGTCTCAGTCGGATAGCGTCCCATGCCAAAGCGCAACAAGTTTTCTCGAGCAGTGAGTATCTTGTTTCACAGTCAGTAAATTTTTTTGCTAAGGTAGTATATTGCATGCTCTTTTCGACCTGACTCGTCATGTTTCCCCAGCACACACCCCATTGAATTATCTAACACTGTTAAGTATATTATCAAAGGTCTTCCTTCAATCAGAGGCATCAAAATTGGAGGCTCTTGAAGGTATTCCTTGATTCTCTCGAAGGCGGTCTGGCATTCGTCATTCCACTTTACCACTTGATCTTTCTTTAGGAGTTTGAAGATTGGCTCATAAGTAGCAGTTAAATGGGAAATGAACCTGGTAATGTAATTTAGGCGTCCTAAGAAGCCTCTAACCTCCTTCTCAGTGCGAGGAGCCGGCATCTCTTGTATAGCCTTCACTTTTGCAGGGTCTACCTGAATGCCCTTGTCATTGACAATGAAACCTAGCAGTTTACCAGATCTTACCCTGAAGGTGCACTTGTTCGGATTTAACCTCAGCTTGTACGTCTTCAACCTATCAAAACCTTTTGTAGATGATCAAGGTGTTCTTCCTCATTTTGAGACCTGGCTATCATGTCATCAACATAAACCTCTATCTCATGGTGAATCATGTCATGAAACAGATCTACCATGGCTCGCTGATAGGTTGCACCGGCGTTCTTTAACCCAAACGGCATCACTTTGTAGCCGAAAGTGCTCCATTGTGTGACGAAGGTTGTCTTCTCCATGTCTTCGGGTGCCATCTTGATCTGATTGTAACCAGAGAAACTGTCCATGAAGGAAAAGATCTCGTGTTGTGCGGTGTTGTCAACCAGAACGTCAATATGGGGAAGCGGAAAGTCATCCTTGGGGCTTGCATTGTTCAAATCTCGGTATCCACACACATCTATACCTTGTCGTCCTTTTTAGGTACCGGGACTATGTTAGAAACCCATTGGGGATAAGAAGTGATAGTTAGGAACCCAGTGTTGAACTGTTTCATAACCTCTGCTTTGATCTTCTCTGACATTTCAGGGCGCATATGACGGACCTTCTGCTTTACCGGAGGGCAATCTTCTTTAGTCAGAAGGCGATGAACCACAATACCGGTGTCTAGTCCGAGCATGTCTTCATATGATCAGGCAAAGATCTTGACATAGTTATGCAACATATGTATCAACCGCAGTTTGACATTAAGCTCCAAATTTACACCTATCTTGACCACTTTTCTGTTCTCTTTTGTGCCCAAATTTATTGTCTCAACTGGCTCTTCATGAAGCTGTATGGCCCTTTCTTCCTGCTGTAACAGTCTGACAGGTTCTTCGGGTACCTCACAATCTTCCCCACCATCGTACTCGGCTTGGTTGATCAGATTTTTCAAAGTCATAACTGGCAATAGTAGAACTGTTATCAATGGGATCCAGAGTGGATATGGATCTGCAGTTTGATACGTGGGTGTGTGTAAGAGCATAACTGTATAGACAAAGTAAAAAGCAGAAAAGAAAAATAGAGAGCGCAAGATTTGTATGCATAAACATCCAATGCTTTATTAATTCCATATGAAATTAAACATGATAACCCTCATAAATAAACCATTGTGCCCGGGTAAGACACATGGCCATAGAGTTTATATTGCTTATTACATATCCAAAAACAATAAAGACAATTACTTTTGAATAAAAGTAATTGGTACAAAGTCTTTTTCCGTCCAGTTATTGGGTCCACCGTTGGTAGTAGGGAAGATCCAGCTATCCATGTCATAGTCACTGTAAGCATCTTCTATGTCGGAGACAACATCAATAGCATTGATCCCCGGGCTGTGCTTGGGCATGGGTGCAGTTATGACGTTGGGAGTTTCTGAAGCATTGAATTCAATCTCCTTTGACTCGATCAGATCATGTAACTTGTTCTTCAAATCCCAACAGTCGTTCGTGTCATGCCCCAGAGTCTCAGAATGGTAGGCGCATCGAGCATTTGGATTGTAGCGGAGAGAGGCGGTATTAGGATTCTTAGGAGCTTCCCTCATGGTTACCAGATTGGATTTCAACAAATGTGGAAAGACTTGAGACATCGTCATATTTATCCGGGTAAGTTGTCTTATAGTCCTTTATGTTCTAGGATGATTGTTCCTTTGTTGAGTAGGTGCAGGTTTAGAGATCATAACAGCCCCTACCGCTGGATGGTGTTCAGTTCTGTCCTGATTCCTTTGGTTGTACAAAACACTAACCTCTTTTTTTCTCCAAAAAATGGCTTCCTTACTGCATTGGAGGATGCATCCCTTTTAATCTTCCCACTCCTAATTCTAGCTTCCACTCTTTCTCCTGTCAAGATCAATTAAGTAAACCCGCTGAAGAGCTTCCAATCAGATTGTTGAAGAATGGTCCAGATAAGGTACCCAGAAACATATCCACTATCTCCCTATCAGACAGGGGTGGTTGGACTCTTCCTTCTAAACCCCTCCACTTCTGAGCATAGTCTTTAAAGCCCTCACTTGAATTCATAGACATAATTTAGAGTTGTGTGCGGGTGGGAGCAAGGTCTGCATTATACTGATACTGCTTGTAGAAAGCAACAGTCAGGTCTTCCCAATTACGGATGTTAGCCCCTTCCAGCTAGTAGAACCATTCTAGTTGAGTTCCGGACAAACTATCCTGAAAGAAGTGGACCCATAAGTCCTTGTCAGCAGTGTGAGTCTGTATCTTCCTCACATAAGATCGGAGGTGCATCTTGGGACATGAAACCCCGTCATATTTGGAAAACACTGGCACCTTAAACTTTTGTGGGATGACAACCCCAGAAACCAAACCCAGTTCTTCAAAATCCAGACTTGGTACCTTCCGGACCTCCATTGCATTCAAAGGATCCTCCAGTTGTTTGTATTTTTCGTCAGCAGGAGGATACTGTTCCTCATCATAGTCAGATTCATCATCGGATTCTTTTGGACTGGAGTCTTCCTCTCTTGTTTCCTCCTCTTGATTATTTCCTTCATTTGATGAAGTTACCAGTTCAGAGGCTCGCCTCACTGGTCCTCTGATCCTTCTTCCCAGATTCGCTAACCCAATTGGCTTCTTTGGCTTCTTCTTTTCTTTAACAAGCAGGGCTTTCGGTTCTTCTCGCCCCTTGGTCAGAGCCATGATCATCTGTTGAAACTAGGCATTCTGAGTCTTTAGATCATTCACTGTTTATTCTAGAGCCATTGCTAAAATAAACAGCGAAGAGGATGAGAAACCTGCTCTAAAACCTGCTTATGCAATGATATGTATGATATATGTATGTAATGTTTTCAAGGATTTCTAAGATCCAAATTTTCTTACACATAAAAAATAGCTAACGTTAATCGCATTAAGAAGTTTTATTGGTCACAACAATGCCTCTTGGGCTTACAAAAGAGGTAACAAAGCAAAAGTAAACTCCCAAAGCAAAGAGACTCAAGCTTCCCACGGGCGCATACTATTTGGTGCAATGTAGGCATTTGTATTTCTCTCCTCATGAAGCAACTGGGTGAGCTCTATAACCTTCTTCTCATTGGCATAGAATTAGGCTTCGAAAGTATCCCGTTCTTCTTTAAGTTGGATCCAGGATTTCCGTAGCTCCTCAAAATCAGTTGGCATATCAGGATGAAGAACAACGTAAGGCGTGTCTCCTTCAGCAATTGGCTCCACAATCACAGGTAAGATGGCGGGGTAAGGCATCATAAGACATTGAGCATGAGCTCGCACCCATTTGAGGTAAGGCTCAAGAGGGATGAAATTCTTGTGTCTCAGTGTCTTGCTATCAACACTGTTTGTCATGCCCCAAGCTCGAATGAACCTCTTGCGATAACCTTGAACATCATTCTCATAGTCAAATATGATTCCTTGGACGAGTGCATCGTGAGGACCATCCCTTCTAACATAACCAAAATGTCGCAACACCAAACAAGGATTATAAGTGATTCCTCCCCTAATTCCTAAGAGAGGGACATTAGGGAATTCCCCACAGCGATCAATGATGGTAACATTCTCCGAGGATCGCAAACACTAATGAATATCTGAATGTGTAAGGGACATCAACCTATGAGACCATCTCATACTCTGCTCATTCTTCAAAATAGACTGAGGTAGGTGCGAAATAAACCACCTAGCCTATAGAGGAGTGCAACACAGAAGGGTACCTCTTCTCTTTAGAGTTAAAGTATGCAGAGAGTGTAGAATATCTCCAAGTAAGGTAGGCACTGAATTATGTGACAGAAAAACCTTAACCGCATTCATATCTACAAGTTGGTCCGTGTTAGGGAATAGTACCATCCCATAGATGAGGAGGTCCAACACTTCTTCAAAATCTTGTAAATCCAGGCTATCCCAAAAATAATGATCTTTCTCAAATAGAAACTTAACTGGAAATCCTTGGACACCTCTTCGGGTTTCCCAATTTTCCACTACATCAGACCATTGTAAAGATAGAGCTTGAGTAATATCTTCAGGCTTTGGGTCCCTTTCCATACTATTGAATGGTAGCCGATTAAGGATAGGTACCCCCAATAACTAAGAAAACTCCTCCATAGTAGGCACTAACTGGTAATCAAGAAAAGTGAAGCAGTGGTGCAACAGGTCAAAGAACAGAAAGAGCACCTTTAATATTTCTTCATTAGGGTTTGAAGTGACCAAATTGAGAAGTTGACCATGTTTTTCAGTGAAGGGAGAGCTTTCAGGAATCCTTGATGCTAATTCCTTGAGCTGAGGAGGTACTTTCACAAGGTTGATTTGGATAGTGTTCCTGCGAGCGGATGTTATGTCCTACAAAACAAGACAAAGATAAGCCCTAGAAAATCCTTGAAATTGTTAGTATGATATGCCATGTCATGATGTCATGATTATGCCAAGAAATCACATATATAGCAAGCACAAGCAAATCAGACCAAGACCTTAGGTTTAAGGCTTGCATGGGTTTTAAGGTCATACCCTCTTGAAGTTGGATTGGTTCAACCTGTCCTATAAATAGTAACCGGGTTCTAAGGGATCTCAATATCATTGATCTTTCCCATAAGTTTAGTTCGATAGGTGACTGACGTGCAACCAAATAAAACTCGAGAGTCAAATCTCAATGAGTGTAGCATCGAGTATCTATCGACTTTGGGAATACACCAAAGACGGCCATCTCGCTATGTTCTAATGGCCAAGTTGTTCAATTAAAGGTTCTAAGGTCGGTTGACTCTTCATGACACCATGCAGTGGCCCCATATTCTCCTTGATTAACTCAAGGGCTACCGGTACCAACCAAAGTGTCGCATCAACGTAGCCATCGCTTTAACCGTGTCAGTATACCCCACACATTTCCCACGATCTATTGCTACTTAAATAACATGTTTCCCAAGATCCGGGTGTAGGATCTATAGTAACCCAAACAATCCCTTAAAAGTAAAGCAAACAAACAAGCAAACAATTTAGAAATGATCTAGACCCTAAGGTAAACCCCACTTTTATAATTATCCCCAGCAGAGTCGCCAGTTTTGTGATACATTGGCAGAACCGACTGTTTAATATTGGTTTGCATTTTGTATTCGCAAATATGTGATAAGTAAGAGTCGCCACCAACTTTTCTTTTATCCACAAAGGAAAGGGTGAAAAGAACAGAAAAAAACCTTTTCCAGATGTTTTCTGAGTAAGGGGGTATATTATGGAAAGGGAAGGTGTTAGCATCCTTTCCATCCAGATTTTTCCACGGGCTCTTAGAGGTTTGCTCATTTTTAAAATACCTTTGTGCTTTGTGTTTGAAAATGTTTTGAAAACGCCTTAGTACGGAGAACTTTGTAATATTTCTCGGGATAGTGGAGAAAGTATACAAAGTGTTTTGAAATTGTTTTTGAAAAGTAGTTTTTGTGTGTAAGTGCAAGATGTTTGAGCAAACTTTTAACAACTATCTACTTTATTACTCGAAAAGGGTCGTTCTTTTCCTTTAGACAATTCTATCCTATTATTAGTGAGTAGGTAGCCTTATCGTTGGATATTGAGGGACATTCGAAGGGACGTTTTATAGTCATAAAGGCAACATATGGAGACGCTTTAGCAATTTTCTTTTAGGGACTAGATCATTTACCGAAAAGGCAACCATAGGGTCATCGAGGAACTATGATCTTTTAATTTATGGGTCTTTTCTAAAGCATTCCTACCTCGTGGCTGTTTTATTTCTTAAAGGCAACCAAAGTGGGATACCCTAGAGGTGCACATGTGCAATTGTGTTTAGTTCAATTATTTATCTTGCGCATTTAGGTTTGCTAACGTTTTTTGTTTTCAGTCTTGTCACACATGCCTAATTACTAGTAGTAATATTATATAGAAAAATAAAGTGCGAAAACATAAACCTACACTATTACATGGCTTCGGGGATGGGGTACTTACAATGTACAAACAATTGGGGGAAAAAATAAAGAAAGCAATGAAAAGTCCTATTTAAAACTATTACATCCCAAATAACAGTTACATGAATATATAAAAAAATGTGAAAAATAAATAATACCCGAAAGAATGAAAATACGTTCTAAAACCTTGTGAAAAAAAATCTTTTTTATGTTGTTTTTAATTTAAGAAAATAACTAAATTAATTATTCTAAAGTCTATTTAGAAAATTAACTTTAGAAAAATCAACTAAACTCTTTTTGTGGTTTTTTATGTTTATGAAAAGAAATATTAAATCTAAAGTAAGTCCTAAATTCTAGTTCATTTTAAATTAAGAAAATAGTAAAAATTTAATTAATTAATTAAAGAAATTAATTATTTAATTAAAAAATCTATGCCTAATTTTTTTGTGAGTTTATTATTATTATTATTAAAAAAGATTAAGAAATGAAATAACTAAATAAAACAAAAAGAAAAGAGATTGGGCTTGATGGCTGAAGTAGAATAGGGGTTGTAATTGAAATTTCGCTAAGCCCAGATTGTGAAGCCCAGGTCCATCCTTGGATCCAGTGTGGGCAGTACTTGATGGTACATGGTATCTCATGTTCTAGACATCATACATTCCATGTAATTTCCCTAACTTGCTCTAAGGATATCCAAGAACTCATATACACACATTAGAACATTCAACAAATTAATAAAAATAGTGATTCAAATTTGAGATTATACCAAAACGGTGATAGCTTGGATCCGGTGATCTGGGACCTTGCAAACTTTGAGGATGGTTGGAACAATTCCCTAAGAACCCCAAGAGCAATGTATGATTACTAGTTCGGACCAAAAGTACCTGCAAAGTGGGTTTCGAATTTTTACCACTTTTCATAATTTTGCAAAAATGGTAGAACTCTCTCTAGGCTGTGTAGGTGTGTTGAAATGCTTGCTAGATGCTTGTTTATATAGATAGAAATGAGGAGACAAGAAAACAAAGGTTTAAACAACCTTAAAGCAAACATTTCAAAGCCATGAATTAAATTTGTAACTTTGGCCAAAAACAAGGAAACTTGTCCTTTTTTGAATTTGAATGAATGTGGACACCTTTTCATGAAATTTTATGGGCCTAGGCTGTCCAAAACATCAACCCAAAGCTCAAAGTCCATTTCCAATTATTTTATACATTTTATTTTATATTTATTTGAAATAAATTAAAATAAATATGAATAAAATAGTTAGCAAATGCAAGGCATGACAAGAATAATTTTAAAGGTCCTCTATAAACTTAGGAAGATGCTTGAAGTCCAATAAATTGAGCCATTGCGTTAAAACTTCAAATTTGCTCAATGCATAATTCTTGAAAATTCCTAAATTTTCCCAACTTGGGCAAGCCATAACTTGCTCAATGTTTATATCATGATTATGATCTTTGACTTTTTGTAAAGCCCAAGATGTCTACTTCAATCCCTCTTTTGATCAATTTTGCATTTGAAAATATTATCTTGATGTAAAAGGTCCTAGAAAAAAGTGGTTTTTGTTTACTTTCTGAAAATGACCTGTAATGTATGAGCTTGTATCTTTCAAATGGTGAATTTTTTGGACTTGAGGGCTGAAGAGAAGTTGTAGGGAATGAGATTATCTTCAATATGAGCTTTTGTTGGTGGGAAATGGATGAAGTATGTGAAAGTTATTCCTGGTCAAAGTTCAGTTTCCTTTTCCTATAGAAACCCTAATTTAGCAATTTTGACTTTTGATGAATTAGGGGCATTTCTTGAGGAATCATGATCGACCGTTGATCAAATGATGGATATTACTTCAAAATGTTGAGGTTGACCAAAAACATTGAAGTTTGACTGTATATAGGCCACAGTTGACTTTTGACCTAGTACATTTGATTTTCAAGCATTTGAGTAATTGATTGAGTAAACTTGTTGTGCAAGGCATGAAACTTGGCATGGACAATCTTGAAGACATATTAGGACTATGGAAAAACTTGAGACCTTGGGGCTCACCCATCTTGATTAAAACTGAAACCGTAGTTGGAAGGTCAATGCTTAGGAGGAGAATTTGTCTGATCAATTCTTGGTCAACCTTGAGCAATTGAGGACCTCTAGGAGTATGTCTTGTATGAAAATGGGAGGGAAAATTTTAGGGTACAACAATATGCTAGGGTTTTTGGTTCAAGAAGTTTCAATATGCAACACAAAGCAATGATACCTTCAAAGGATCTCATCCATGGTAAATTTGGGTTTATGGATATCTTAATGCAAGATATTTCATCTGAATGCTTGGTTTATTTGTGTTACGATTTTCTTTTGAGTTCATTCTAAAGTACATTAAACCACCCAATGCTTATCATGAAGGATTAAGATTCTGAGTTAAGGGTTAAAGTTCTTATAACAATGATCATTCAGTCATTTTGGGATAATCAAAGCACAATGATACATTCAAGGGATAATTCAAAGGTTGAGTTTGATTTAAAGTCCAAGTAATTCAAACTCAGATTTGTGTGCATAATTCCTCAACTAAGAATTTGCTTCAAAGGCAAGTTAGTGAAAATTTGAGATTGGAACATGGAGATTGAAATCACTTAAATGCAAGCATGGTATGTAAAATTGATGCAAGCTTGTAATGGAGGTTTTGAATTCAAGTTTTGGAAGAACATGACATATAAAAAACCAAAAACCAAGATCTTATCAAAATTCATTCAAGTTCCAAACATTACAAAGTCACATAAATACAAGTTCGGTTACTATTACATCCTTTGACACTATCCATTACATCAACAAAAAGGATTACAATTTTTACAAAAATACTATCCTAAACCTATGCCATTCATCTTCAATCTTCATGCTATCTTATATTTGATCCTTGCTCACTTATCAAGCTTCTAGCAATGCACATGCCTCGGGCGTTCTATTCTTTATCCCTCCGCTAATACAACAAAAACATACCCGATTTTTTATTCACATAAATGGGAAGCCCTACATTTTGTTCAAGAAACCAGTTCACTAAATCAGTTCACAAAAACTTGTTACGAAAAATCTACATATAATCATTCATCCAAAAAAAGAGAAGAAACCATGACCCTACATTGTTAAAAACAAATTCCACCATTCTACATGCAGATATTTGAGATTCTTTCCTTAAATGTTCCTCCCCTTGTGCAACTACTCCAGGCTTTCCTTCAAAAGTCACCAAATAAGATCAGCTAAGAGGCTAGATTGACCAAAGTACTTGTCATATTTGACACACTGATACGATCTTTAAGCACTTCTGAACAAGGATTTTATGTGCTTAACACTGTCATTCAGAGTCTCCCGTATGATGTTATTAAGCCTTATATTTCTCACATTTGGGCCTCTATTTTTAGAGAGCTCTAGAAGAAGCGGCCAATAAAGCTCCTCGAGTCTCTCTTGATATTCATTTCACCCTTTCTGGGTAAACATGGTTCTTCAAACGTAATTAATACTATGAACACTGTCCAGCCTAATATATTTAGTGCGATTTTGACCCGGTTCTAGATTCCTCATCTTAAGTATATTACGGGAAATATAGAAATCTCAAACTGACTTTTTCTAACTTCCAACTGAATTGATCAAACAAAACTAACAGTAAAACTGAAAATAACAGAAAATAGAAACGGAAATCTAACTGAATTCTAACTTCCTCTAACTACCCCTAACCAAATTCTAACTTCCTCTAACTTACCCTCTAACAAACTTCCAGCAGGTATGTAACAGAATGCTAACAGAAAAGAAAACTGATAGCCTCCTAACTGCCTCTAAAAACAAAAACTTCTAGCAGTAGAGATCTATAACAGAAAACTGGGAGAAGAAAAGGATTAAGATTCATTAACGATTATTCACACGGAAAGTTACAGAGGAAACCAGAAATACTAGCAAAAACTTCAAAAAAACTCACCAAGAACTCTTCTATTCTTTCTTATCCATCTCCATAACTTCTTCTCTAAATCTTCATCCTCCATCATCAAAAATGGGAGGTCTCTGTGATTCCCCTCGATTCCTTTCACCATCATCTTCAACCTCCACTTTTTCTATGCTCAATCTTCATGACCAACATGTAAATACTCTCTTTGCAATGATTCTCGACCATTCTCGTTAATCTCCATCATCATCAACATCACCGTCACTCTTCAACATAACAATATGCAACGACGCAACTGAATCTGCGTTAGTAACAATAACACACATCAACATCACAGTGCAAGAAGAAACAGAAGGAGAATATTGAATCAAAGAGGAAGAAGGTGCGAAACAGAGTTACATAGATTTCATAGATTCTAATTTTCATCATTTGATTCGTAGGAGGTTTGAACCGAGTGAAGCGGAAGTCACAACCGAGTTGTGAAGGTGAATCACACAAAGAAGAGAGATGTAGACCTGAGAAAAAGGCACGTGCATATATGATGGTCGGGCGATTGCACTACATCGTGGCGGTGAGACACAATTGGAATCCGAAGGTTGTAGATGATGATTGAGGTGTGTTGTACCCAAAAAATTTCCCTCCCATATTTCTCAAAACATGTCAAGAAAGATCCCCAAGTTGCTCAAAGTTGCTCAAGGATTGGCCACACAAGCTCTCTCCTAAGGCAGTCTACCCTAAACTAGGGTTTCATGTTGCATCAAGATCCTTGAGTCCAAGTGGTCCCAAATTCTCACCAATGTCCTAATATGTACTCAAGGTCATCCATGTCAAGTTTCAAGCCTTGTAGAGGAAGTTTGCTCAGTCAATTGCTCAAAGGCCCAAGAAATCGATTGTGCTAGGGCAAAATCAACTGTGACCCACATACAGTCAAACTTCAAGATTTTTTGTCAACATCCTCATTTTGAAGTATATTTCATAATTTTATCAAGGGTTGATCTTGATTCATCAAGGATTGCTCACAATTCATCAAGACTCCAAAGTTGCTAAATTAGGGTTTTGTAGGAAAAGTCAACCCAAAACTTTGACCAAGCATAATTTTCTCATAATTTTTGAGAAATGACCCATCCAAAGCTCATTTTGAAGAGGATGTGATTCCCTACAATCCATCTTCATCTCCCAAGATCAAAATATGCACTCACAAGAAGTTATGAATTTGGACATTATAGGTCATTTTGAAAAGTCAACAAAAACACCTTTTTTATCAAAGCTTCATACATGAGAATGGAATATCAAATTAATATTAGACCAAAAGGGTTGCTTAGAGGACATCTCAAGCTTTCTAAAAAGTCACAGAACACCTCCAAAGAGTCAAAATTGAGGAAGTTATCCATTGTTGAAGTTGACCTTTTTTGCAAAATTGCCAAAAGTCAACTATCCCCAAAACATCAAATTTTGCCAAATGGGCCCATTCTTTTTCAGTTGTTTTGAGTTGGAATTATTGCTCACGTGCTATAGCCTTGGCCATTTGTCCATATCATATTTTTATTAATTATTTTGATTTTTATTTAAATTAATTTGAATTAAATCAAAACAAATCAAATAAAATCAAAAATATTAAAAACCAAAGATCTTGTGATCATTTCAGGTCTTGTTATACAGCTAGGACCAATCAAACTCGTATCAAGGCAATTGTGTATAAAAATATTGCAAAGGAACCAATTTTGGAAAGTTTTAAATAAGCAAATCAAATCCATATCAAAATCATTGAAAGAGGAAGATTTGGGCAAGGCAATCAACCCTAATGCATTGTACAATACATAAGGAGGCGAGGCATATCAAACACGGGGTTGGAGATAAGCGGGAGAGCAAGAACAAAAATCTAAAAATACAAAGAAAAGTGTGAGATCGAAACAGAGGTTAGAGGCGTCCTCAAGGCTTGGTACTTGTCTCAATCTCTTCCTGTAAATCTCAGGAACCTAAAGCAAGCAAAACCACACGTTTTCAAGCCCTCCCACGCGCTGTAAGTCCTTCATGTTACACCCCTGTTCTTGAATTCGTATTTTTAAATTTAGGCATTTGTTGACATGAATTGATGGCATATTCTTAATCTACAAATTATTTGTAAGCTTTTGACATTACCCAATTGCATTTTAATGGTCTGTAACGAAATCCACCATTGTTAGGGTTTCGTATTTGGTTTTAGGGCTTTTTGTTTCAGGAATAATTAGCCTTCATAATGGGCATGGTTGTAACTAGGAGGATGAGACGACCTCAACCATAGTCTTAGAAATCATTTCCATGGCCTGTAGGAGATTTTGGATGAACCCCTGTTTGTAGCGACGGACATTTGTCCGTAGGTATAAGTGTTGCTGCTTTTAGCCACGGTTCAAGAACAGGGATGAAGGCGTGTCGTCCCACCATTCGTCCATTCAAACGAGCGCGTGTTTTTATTTAATTTTTCCAATTTTCTTATGTTTTATATATTATATTTAGTTTATATTATATTAACAACAAGAAGCAAGTGGCGTAGTGGCAAGTGTGGCATGGAATTCCCCCCAAGACCTGGGTACGAATCCCAGGTCCCCCTATTTTCTCTATAATATTTGTTTTCAGGTAATCCAGTACATGTTCAAGCCAAACGTCCACCATGATCCTTCCTCATCAACACACCAGATGGTCAGATGGCCAACTCTGGTGGCCATCATTGAAGGTGCACCAAAGGGCCAGTCAAACGCAATGCACATGATCAAAAAAGTCAAATATACCTCTCCTCAAATGGGCCAGAAAACTGCTATTCACAAACCCTTGAAAATCAGGCCCATCTCACTCTTTTTTTTATATTTTTGTTTATTTTATTTAATTATTTTATTTTATTTAATTTAATTACTAACCAATAAACAATTTTCTTTTTTATCAAAAAAATCACAAATTTTTTTTTACCCAATTAAAATTCAGAAATTTATTTTTCATCAATAAATCAATTAACTTAATTAGGTTGATTAATTAGGTAACTTTCATTTATTTTTGCAAATAATTAAAAATCAATTAGAATAATTAGGTTTTAACATTAATTTAATTATTTTATTTTCTTTCCTAAATTAACAAAACTCCAAAAATATGTCATTAATTATTTTTCATTTATTAATTTAATAATTAATTTAGAATTTAATTTTAGGGATCAATTTCTTTTTCTTAAAAAATAAAAACAACAAAAAACATTTTATTTTAATTAAAAGGGTCAAAACCCTAGTTTCGCCTTCAATTCAATTACCTCGCGCACTTTATTTTTTCTTTATTCAATTATTGTACCTGCTCCCGATTTGTAATAATTAATTAGGATATTTATTTTTCCGCTTTTAAATTTCAAAGGGTTTGTCTTTGGCAATGTAAATACTCGACGCCTTGTAATAATTTAGTTTAAATTCCGCACCTTTAATTTTTGCAAATATTCAACTGTTAGATGTTTGATAATAGGGTTTGCATGACAAGAATAAATTCTTAATCTTAAAACAGTTAGATCACCCTAAACATGTGCAAAGATAAAAATAACTGAAATCAACACACTCGCACATGTGCACTCCTAGGGTACACCACACTTGGTTGCCTTCGTAAACGGTCATTGAGTATGGGTTGTTTTAGAGGTCGCCCTCTTGTCTAGAAGATCATAGTTGCCTCAAAATGGTTGCCTCGGATATTGTTTCCTCGAACAAATGATCTAAGACATTAGGGTTACCGCTAAGACGTCCTAACATTGCTTTAGTGACCGTATGTCCCTCTTTCGAATTGACCCTCAAACTCCAACGACGGTGCTACCTACTCACTAATAGTAGGATAGCATTGTCTAAAGGAAATTAGCATAGAACGATTCCTTTTTCGAGTAGGTAGATTAGTTCTTAGATACTTGCTCATCCAAAACAAAACTTTTTTTCACACTTAGACTCTTTTACAAACAAGTTTCCAAAAACGCTTCATTACACTCTTGAAGACAGACGCAAGAGTTAAATCGAAGTTAAAACAAAAAATTTTCAAAACCCACAAGCACAAAGAAAACAATTTTGAAAATGATAAACAAGTACCTAAGAGCCTGTAGATAACTACAGATAGAAAGGGTGCTAATACCTTCCCTTTCTATAATCTATCCCCCGTACTCAGAAATATCTCGAAAAAGGAATTTTTCTGTGATTTTTTCCTTTCCTTGTTGGATAAAATAAAAGACAATGGCGACTCTTGCTTACCGCGAAATTTTGAGAAAAACAAACGCAAACCAGCATTCCAAAAATAGTCAGTTCTTCCCACTGTATCAAAGAACTGGCGACTCTGCTGGGGACTTAATAAGTGGGGTGTACCTTAGAAATAATTCATCATAATGTTTTCAATTGCTTGATTTGTATGCTTTTATCTTTGTGGGTTTGAATCGGAGTTACTATAGATCCTAACCCGGATTTAGGGAAACCTTTTAGGTAAGTAGCAATAGACTGTAAGGGAACTGTACGGCGTAGACCGATACGGTTGAAGCAGTAGCTACGTTGGTGTGGCACTTTAGTTTGTAATGATATCCCTTGTGGTGGTACAAGGAGAATATGGGGCAGCTAAGGGGTCATTAAGCACCAACTGACCTTAGAACCTATAATTGACCAACTTGGCCATAGAAAAGTAGCAGTATGCTACACTCATTGAGACCAAACTCCTGCGATGATTCTGAGCGCAAGAAAAGGTTGCTAAACTAGAATTATGACCGATCGAGGGTGGTCAATGATATTGAGATCCTCTAGAACCCGGTTACTCTTACTAGGACATGTTGAACCAACTAAACTGAAAGAGGGTAATACCTAAACTCCATGCCAGCCTGGAATTTAAGGGCTACTGTGTGACTTGTTTGCCCTTACCATGTTTTCTATTTGTGAATACTTGTGATGTGTTTCTATCATAACATCATGCATCATGACATTGCATGCATATTTCATCAGACTAAACCATTTCAAAGACCGAGGGGATTCATCTTTATTCTATTTTGCAGATCATGGCATCTATGCGCAGAAATACTATTTGCATCAGCTTTGTACAAATCCCTGCTCAACTTAGAGAGTTGGTTTCTAAAGTTCCAGATACTTCTTCCTTTGTCAGGAGACATGGTCACCTCCTTGGTTTGGTCACTTATAAGATGGATGAGCAGATGATGAGTGTCTTGTTCCAGTTCTTTTACCCATTGCACTACGGCTTCACCTTCCCGGACTATCAGTTGGTCCCTACTTTGGAAGAGTTCTCTGATCTACTTGGAATTTCTATTCTAGAGCAGACACCATTTACAGGTTGGGAGATAGCTCTTAGGCCAGAGGATGTTGCTACAGCCCTACATCTGACAAAGGCTGATGTAATGTCTAACTAGGAAACTCGGAGTGGGACAAAAGGCTTTTTGGCTAAGTTCTTGGTTGATCGGGCTAATCAGTTTTGGGACAGTTTGGATTTTCAAGCATTCGAAGACATCCTGGATCTTCTCATATATGGCTTGGTTCTGTTTCCTAATTCAGATTCTTTCGTCAACGTGAACGCAGTGAAGATCTTCATGTTCCGTAATCCAGTGCCTACTCTTTTAGGTGACATCTTGCATGCTCTTTATGCCCGTACTGCTCGGAAATGGGGAACCCTTATGTGTTGTGCACCATTGCTGGCGAGGTGGTTTATTTCTCACCTCTCCAAATTTGTTTTGAAGAACAAGGAAGGTATGGGTTGGGCTTACAGAATTATGTCCCTTGCTCATACGGATATCATCTGGAGCACTAAAGACATGGAAAAAGTAGTTGTTATTGACCGGTGCGGAGAATACCCCAATGTTCCTTTGCTTGGAATTAGGGGAGGGATCACCTATAATCCTTGTCTGGCCTTACGATAGTTTGGGCGAGCTCGAAAGGACGGTCCTCATGAGTTGCTGATTTCGAGTATTGTCTTTGATTTCCAATGGGATAGTGAGGGACATCGCCGCAGGTTCATACGAGCTTGGAATAGGGTTAACAGGTCTGATCCACATGAGCTAGGATTGAAGACTTATCTTCCGATGGAACCGTATCTCCGGTGGGTTCGGGCCCGTGCCCAAAAGTTAGGCATGCCATACGAAGCCGTCTTACCGATAATTGTTAAGAGTGTTGATGAAGAAGGGGTTCCTCATACTGTCCTCCATCCATACATGCCTACTGACATTGGGGCATTAAAGAGGTCTTGGATCCAGTTGAGAGAAGAGCGGGATACTTACAGAGAAAATTATCATGAGCAGGAACGGAAGATTCTAAAGCTTACAAGGAAGTTGGAGAATTAGAAGGTCCTCAATGATTATGTCAACACCAACGGAAAACGACCATGGGAGCGCTGATGTCTTTTGTTATTTCTAGTTTTGATTTACTTTTCAGTTTTTTCTCTTTGTAACGCCTTAAAGGCATTTGTCAAACATTGTTTCAAGTTTTTTAATCTAATAAAAGTGTGTTTCCTTTTGGTTTACGAATTTGATTCCCTAAAGTCTTTGAAAACATATCATACGTATTCCATTTCCATGCACCTCATCACAGGTACCCTTACAGGTCTCTTATCTTCTTCGCTGTTTATTTCAGCACCATGTCTGCTGAAACATCCACTGATCAAGCTATCAAGGCTCTACAAGCTCAGAACGCTCAGTTCTAGGAAATGTTCATGAACCTGGCCAAGGGGCAGAAAGACCTGAAGACTCTTATCTTGAAGGATAAGAAGAAGAAGAAGAAGAAGAAGAAGAAGAAGAAGAAGAAGACGGTCCTCCTGAACATGGGTCACAGGTTTGAAAACAGGTTGCGAGACGAAGTTGATCTGTCCCACTCATATGGAGGGGGAGAGAATCAGGAAGAAAGGAGGGCTCCTAGCCCTGTGGTTTCTGACAATGAGACTGACTTTGATGAAGACCAGTATCCTCCTGCCGAGGACAGGTATAAGTAACTCGAAGACCGGTTAAGTGCGATGGAAATCCAGAAGATACCTGGATTGGACTTTGATGATTTGGGTCTGGCATCTGGGGTGGTGATTCCCCACAAGTTCAAAGCTCCTGTATTTGCTAAGTATGATGGGTTCTCCTGCCCAAAGCTACACCTCCGTTTGTATGTTAGAAAGATTCAACCATATACTGCTGACAGGAATCTTTGGATTCACTTTTTTCAAGATAGTCTTTCAGGGACTCAACTTGAGTGGTTCTATCAGCCAGAAGGAGCTAATGTCCGTAGTTGGGAGGACCTTGCTGCTTCTTTTTACAAGCAGTACCAATATAATGCCGACCTCGCTCCCACGCGTACCCAACTTCAGGGTATGTCTATGGGTGCGAGCGAAGGTTTTAAAGATTACACTCAAAATTGGAGAGATCTTGCTGGTAGAGTCCAACCCCCTCTGGCTGACAAGGAGTTGGTGGATATGTTTCTGGGGACCTTGTCTGGTCCGTATATTAACCATTTGATTGGAAGTTCATCATCAGGTTTTACTGAGTTAATCATGACTGGGGAGAGAGTTGAAGTCGATATCAAGAGCGGCAAGTTACAGAAAGGTGCTTCGTCAAGTACCGAGAAGAAGCCCTTCAAGAAGGAGTCTAGTGCAGTTTACAGCTCTAGGAACCAAAGTCAACCCGAGCGTCGCCAAGCAGTTAATGCGGTAGTTATTTCAAGACCAGTTGTTGCCACACAATGCAACAATAAGCCAAGGGCAGAGAGGCCTCAAAGGCAGTTCACTCAGCTTAGTATGACTTTATCCCAAATTCTGCCACAATTATTGAAGACTAACTTGGTGATTCCGAGGGAAGCTCCGAAGAATCCCAACACCACCTCACCGCTGTACAATCCAAACGCACACTGTGCTTATCACTCTGATAGCCCGGGGCATGATACCAATAATTGCTGGGCCTTGAAAAATAAGGTACAAGATCTGATTGACGCTAAGGAGATTGAGTTTGAAGTGCTAGAAAAACCTAATGATATGACTGCTCCTATGCCAAATCATGGAGTAAATGTTGTGGATGATGATGTGTTTGTATCTTCTGTGAAAGACATTGCTACTCCATTAATGACTGTGAAGAAGAATCTTCTGTTAGCCGGTTTATTTTCGGGGCTGTAACGAAGGTTTCCATCTGTGTTCCGTCTTACCTACTGGTTGCCATCTTTTGAAGTCAGGTGTCCAACGCCTGATGGATAATAAAGAAATCTTGTTCGAGAAAACTTTTGTTCCATTGGTTCCTGTTGAAGAAGTTTCTATAATCACCATTTTCTCCAATTCTTCCAAGGCTTCCTCGAGAAAGCCTGTTAGAATTACATCTGTTCCGAGAATCGCTCCATTGATCATCATTGTTCCTGGACATATCCCTTATACGTCAGATAAGGCTGTCCCGTGGCATTATGGGGCCGATGTGTATTATCACGAGGTTAAACAAGACTTGAAGGATGAAGAGACTGATATTGGTGTCAGCAACATTGTTGGATCTAGTAAAGTCACCCGAAGCGGAAGACTTTTCTCCCCTGAGATCTCTCCACCAATTGTTCAGAAGCCTGTTGTTATTACAGCTTCCAGTACATCTGCTACTGTCCCTGTTCATGTTCCAATCCTTACCCCTGTTACCGAGTCATCTGACACTTGGGGCAAAGGAATCACCGGTGGGCCTTCCCAGACGGAGGCACCGAGGAAGATTATTGTTGTAGCCTCTAGACAGGAGATAGAGGAAATTTTAAAGATCATCAAGAAAAGCGACTACAATGTAGTCGAACAGTTGGGGCAAAACCCGTCGAATATCTCTATGTTGTCTTTATTGTTGTGTTCAGAGGCCCATGCTAAGGCTCTGATTGCTTTCCTGAAAACTGCGCATATGCCGCAGGAGACGTCAGTTGATCAGTTCAAAGATTGCGTGGCTAGTCTAACAGCAGATAATGGGTTGGGTTTCTCTGACACAGACTTGACTGCTAAGGGGAAGAATCACAAGGACGCCTTGCATGTCTCCATTGAGTGCAGGGGCACTACTCTAGCTCACGTATTGGTGGATATTGGATCCTCATTGAACGTTTTACCTAAGAAAGCGTTAGACCGATTAGACTGTGAAGGGTTGGTGCTGAAGCCGAGTAACATTGTGGTTAGGGCCTTTGACGGATCCAAGAGGATGGTACATGGAGAGGTGGATATCCTGGTTAAGGTTGGTTCTCAGATATTCGCGTCTACATTCTATGTGATGGACATTCGGCCATCTTATTCTTGTTTGCTGGGTCACCCGTGGATCCACAAAGCTGGGGCAGTAACTTCTACGCTCCACCAGATGCTAAAGTACCCAGTGAAGGGGAAAATTGTTACGGTACGAGGAGAAGAGGAGTACATGGTAAGCCACCTCAACTCTTTCTGGTATATGGAAATGGATAGGGAGTTTATTGAAACCCCATGTCAACATTTTGAAGAAGTTCCCCAGACGCTGGCGTCAACTGAAACTGTCACTGAAGATCCTCCAATGAAGATGGCTTCCCTAAAGGATGCCCGGGCTGTTATTAAGAAAGGTGGGTGTGCAAATTGGGGCCAACTCCCTGACTTTGCACATAAGACTGACAAGTTTGGTTTGGGTTTCACTGCAGAATCTCAACGGGTTGTTCGGCGGGCGCAGATTGGAAGACCTCCCCTGCATATTACTAATCCTGAAGTGAGTACGATTGAAGACGACGATGAAGAGTCTGCGTTTGATAGATGGATCTACCTGACTACTGACGGCGGACTAAGCAACTGGACGGCGAAGGACTTCGTGCCAATTTCTTTTATCACACAGTAATAGACTTTTGTTTTGGATTTGTAACAGACAATTTTAAACTTTACGGCCTGGTGCCTTACCCGAGACACCGTGGCTTTGTTTGAGGGCTTATTATGTGTCATTTCCATATATCATTAATAAAAGCATTGGATGTTTTCTTGCATTACAAATTTTGCGCTCCTTGTTTTTCTTTTTTATCTTGCAAAACAGCTATTTTACACACACTCACATATACAGGTCAACATCCACTCTGGATCCCACTGATAACGACTCTGCTACTGCCAGTTATGACTTTGAAAGTCCGACCAACCAAGCCGAGGACAAAGGTGAGGATGATTGTGAAGTGCCTGGTGAACTTTCTAGACTGTTACTTCAAGAAGAGAGGGCCATACAGCCGCATGAAGAGCCAGTGGAATCAGTAAATTTGGGTACGGAGTTGGACAAGAAAGAGGTCAAGATCGGTGCAAATCTAGAGTCTAGTGCCAAGTTACGGTTAATTCATATGCTACTTGACTATGTTGAGATCTTTTCCTGGTCTTATGAAGATATGTCGGGGTACGACACTGATATCGTGGTTCACCGATTGCCTACCAAGGAAGACTGTCCTCCAGTGAAACAGAAAGTTCGCTGAATGCGCCCAAAGATGTCTGAGAAAATCAAGGCCGAGGTTATGAAACAGTTTGACACCGGTTTTCTAGCAGTTACTTCTTACCCGCAGTGGGTTGTCAACGTGGTTCCGGTGCCAAAGAAGGATGGTAAGGTTCAGATGTGTGTTTACTATAGGGATCTGAACAGGACGAGCCCCAAGGATGATTTCCCTCTGCCTCATATCGACGTTCTGGTTGACAACACCACACAACATAAGGTCTTCTCCTTTATGGATGGTTTCTCCAGTTACAATCAACTTAAGATGGCTCCCGAAGATACGGAGAAGACAACCTTTGTTACTCAATGGGGTACCTTTTGCTACAAGGTTATGCTGTTTGGATTGAAGAATGTTGGGGCAACGTATCAACGTGCCATGGTCGCTTTGTTCCATGACATGATCCATCATGAGATTGAGGTATACGTGGACGACATTTGCAAGATCCCAGACTGAGGAAGAACATCTTGACCACCTTCAAAAACTATTTGACAGGTTGAAATTGTACAGGCTGAGGTTAAACCCAAACAAGTGCACCTTCGGGGTGAGATCTGGTAAGCTGTTGGGTTTCGTCGTAAGTGATAAAGGTATTCAAGTGGATCCCTCAAAGGTGAAGGCTATACAAGAAATGCCAGCTCCCCGAACAGAAAAAGAAGTCAGAGGCTTTCTGGGACGTCTGAACTATATTTCCTGATTCATCTCACACCTGACTGCTACTTGTGAGCCAATCTTCAAGTTACTGAAGAAAGATCAAGTGTAAGATGGAACGATGAATGTCAGGCCGCTTGCGAAAGGATCAAGGAATATCTCCAAGAGCCTCCTATTCTGATGCCTCCAGTTGAAGGGAGACCTTTAATCTTATACTCGACAGTACTCGATAATTCAATGGGGTGTGTGTTGGGGAAGCATGACGAGTCTGGCCGAAAAGAGCATGCTATTTACTACCTTAGCAAAAAGTTTACCGACTGTGAGACCCGATACTCGTTGCTTGAGAAAACTTGCTGCACTTTGGCATGGCCTACTCTCCGGCTGATACAGTATATGCTGACTCACAATACTCTATTGCTATCAAAGATGGATCTAATCAAGTATATCTTCGAGAAGCCTGCCTTGTCTGGAAGAATAGCGAGACGACAAATGATCTTGACTGAGTATGACATCCAATACACGACTCAAAATACAATCAAGGGAAGTGTGTTGGAGGATCATTTGGCACATAAGGCAGTGGACGATTACCAGTCTATGAACTTTGAATTTCCGGATGAGAACATCATGTTGGTAACTGACTATGAGACACCTGGACCGGATGAAGGACCTGAGGAGGGATCCCGATGGTCTATGTACTTTGATGGAGCTTCAAACTCTTTGGGTAATGGCATTGGCGCCGTGATCATATATCCTGAAGGCTCTCATACTCTGTTCACCACCCGACTATGTTTCAACTGCACCAACAACATGGCGGAGTATGAAGCATGCATTATGGGTCTTCGAGCAGCTATTGACCTAAGGATTAAGTTCTTAAGTGTATTCGGAGATTCCGCTCTCGTGATCAGTCAGATCAAAGGCGAGTGGGATATGAAACACCCTAATCTTATTCCTTATAAGGAGTATGTGTTGACATTGCTTCCGCACTTCGAGGAGATAACCTTTGAACACTTCCCTAGAGAGGAGAATCAGTTGGCGGACACACTATCTACGATGTCTTCTATGTTCAAGGTCAGATGCGACAATGAAGCTCCCCAAATTACCATTGAAAGGCTGGACGAACCGGCACATTTCTGTGACATTGAGACTGAAGAGGTAGCAGATAAACCCTGGTTTCATGAGGTGAAGAGGTGTCTTGAAGCTCAGGAGTATCCTGAGGGTGCATCTGTTAATGATAAGAAGTTTATGAGGAGGTTCGCGGCGAAGTTCTTCATCAACAATGGCATCCTTTACAAGAGTAATAATGATTCAACCTTACTGCAATGTGTGGATAAGAATGAAGCAGAAAGGATTATGGTAGAATTACATGAAGGTACTTTCGGAACCCATTCCAGTGGACACACCATGGCAAAGAAAATCCTACGGGTAGGATATTATTGGTCTACAATGGAATCCGACTGTTATCAGCATTCTCGGACCTGTCACAAGTGCCAAGTCTATGCTGATAAGGTGCACATACCTTCAGTACCTCTGAACGTCCTGACAGCTCCTTGGCCTTTTGCAATGTGGGGCATCGACATGATCAGCGAGATCAGACCTACTGCGTCTAACGGGCATCATTTCATCCTGGTAGCTATCGATTACTTTACGAAGTGGGTTGAAGCAACTTCCTTTTCTACCGTAACCAAGAACGTCGTGGCACGTTTATTCGGCACAATCTGATCTTTCGATATGGTGTACCAGAAAGGATCATTACGGACAATGGTATAAATCTAAATAATAAGATGATCATTGAGCTCTACATTCAAGATACAGCATCACAACTCTTCTCCTTACCGGCCGAAGATGAATGGGGCTGTAGAAGCGGCTAATAAGAACATTAAGAAGATTGTGCAGAAGATAACGGTGACATACAAAGATTGGCACGAGATGTTACCATTTGCTCTTCATGGGTTCCGTACCTCAGCACAGACGTCAACAGGGGCAACACCCTATTCCTTGGTATATGGTATAGAGGCCGTATTGCCCATTGAAGTTTAGATACCCTCTCTTCGGATTATGAAGGATGCAGGTTTGAGCGAAGATGACTAGATTCAGACCCGGCTTGATCAGCTGAACTTAATCGACGAAAAGAGACTTACTGTTATTTGTCATGGTCAAACGTATCAAAAGCGGATGATCAAGGCATTTAACAAGAAAGTCAGACGACAAGAGTATCAAGTTAGGGACCTGGTTATCAAGCGCATTATCCTGCCACAAGGTGATCCCAGGGGCAAATGGATCCCTACATACGAAGGGTCATTTGTGGTTAAGAACATTTTCTCAGGAGGAGCCATGATTCTAACCACCATGGATGGTGACGCCCTTCCTCACCCCGTCAATGCAGACATAGTGAAAAAATACTATGCATAATCAAAGACCCGCTAGGTTGACTGGCCTAGGCAAAAATAAGGGCTTCCCGGCAAATCAAAAGGGTTCGGGAAAAAATAAGGGATGAAAATGAAAAAGATTTGTACACCCGGAAAGTCAAAAACCTGAAAAGGCGGCTTGGGAAAAAAAGGGTATCCCGGTGGACTGAAAACCCGAAAGGGAGATCCAGGCAAAAATTAGGGATCAAAGCGTAACACTATGTCTCATTGGATCACCTTGCAACAAGACTTCGGTATCGACTATCAAGCTCGAACAACACCAATCAGTATGATCCACCTTCAACCAAGTAGCAAAGTGATGAGATGCTTGAGGACATAAAGGCAATAGCAGAGTTGGAACCCAGTGGGGTTGTTCACATAACTGTTTTTCTTTGTTTTTCACAAATTGTAAATTCTATTTGTTCGGCGGCGTTCTCTTACTAGGACGTCAGCCTCTTCTACAAAAACGCCTATTTTTACAGGCTAACTTCAAAAATCAATACAAGTCATGTTCACAAATAAATTTCAAACTTTTTCCTTTTTCTGTTTTGTTTTGCAAAGAACGTCCAATATTCAGTTTTTGATATATGCATTTGACATTAATTGCTGCTCATAAATATTTACATGCGAAACAAAAGACGATTACTTGTGATATCAGAAACCGTGGCAAACGAGAAATGTCCAAACCGTACAATTTCTCTGTCCACCAGGTATAGGGATAGACCTAGCTGGAGGAAACGATTGAAAGAACATTCATTCCCCGCAGAGTAAAGAAAGACAGTAGTGTTGACTCTCCCCAGCTGAGACTCCCAACTGTGAATGAATTGGTAATATTCTCCCTAAGCAGAGTTTATCTACCATCAGCACTAAAAGTCTTATCATCCCTAGCGGAGTATAAAAATATCCCCAGTGGAGTTTGAAGAATCATCCCCAGTAGCCTCTGGAAGATCATCCCCAGTAAAGTCTAAAAGGGCTATCCCCAGTAAGGTCGCTATTGGAAAGTCATCCCCAACGGAGTTCTTTCCTTTCACAAACAGGAATTCAATCCCCGACAAGTTTCATTATCACCAGCAGCGGTAATTTATCCCCAGCTGAATTTATCAACGGAATCCTCCGGCAGAGCATCTCTTCCCCACAGAGGCATTCTCTCGTCAGCTTATTCCCCAACGGAGTTATCCTCTCCTGCAGGTTTATCCTCACAATCATCTACATCCACTATCTCCAGCGGAAACGAAGAATTCAATTCTTTTCTCCAGCAGTGATCCAGGATTTATTTTCCCCAGCTAAAAATATCACATTTCCATACATCATGACATGCATACGCATCATACGACACAATCTCATTTATTTTGAGAACATCATTTGCTTGATACATATCATGCATTACATACAACTAACCTTTACCTTTCAGGAAAGATTCTCACAAAATTCAAGCTACGAAGCTTTCACCTCAGTCGAATTACGGACAAGTTCCTAAATCTCGACAAAGACGTTTCTCAAGTTAAATTATGGACAGACTCCTAAATCTCAGCAGAGTAGTTGAATTACGGAAAAGTTCCTAAATCTCGACAAATATGTTCCTCAGTTGAATTACAGAGGATGTTCCTAAATCTCAGCAGCGATGTTTCTTCAGTTGAATTACGGACGAGCTCATAAATCTCGACAGATACTTTCCCAGTGGAATTACGGACAAGTTCCTAAATCTCCGCAAAATAGTTGAATTACGGACGATGTTCCTAAATCTTAGCAGCGATGTTTCTTCAATTGAATTACGGACAGACTCCTAAATCTCAGAAAAATAGTTGAATTACGGACAGGCTCCTAAATCTCAGCAAAGTAGTTAAATTACGGATAGGCTCTTAAATCTCAACAAAGTTGTTGAATTATAGACAAGTTCCTAAATCTCGACAGATATGTTCCTCAGTTGAATTACGGACGAGTTCCTAAATCTCAGCAGAGATGTTTACCTCAGTTGAATTACGGACAAGTTCCTAAATCTCAACAGAGATGGTTTCTTAGTTGAATTACGGATGAGCTCCTAAATCTCAGCAAAGATGTTTTCTTCAGTCGAATTACGGACAAATTCCTAAATCTCGACAAAAGATATTACCTCAGTTGAATTACGGACGAGCTCCTAAATCTCACAAAAGTTGATTCCCCAGTTGAGTACGGACGACCAAAATTCCTAAATATCAACAGAGACGACTCACCAGCAGAATGACGGACGACCAAAGCTCCTAAAATTCTACTTCTCCCAACAAAGATCAGACTTCCCCAGCAGAATCTTCCTCAACAGACAGGTATACAAGCTCTCGCTAAGGAATCTCTTATGCGATCAACACTCCTCCAAATGGAATCTATAAGCCCATTCCCGACATCACAAGACAATTACCGCTTCATGCGAGTGCAAATTTCTGGGCACTCTAGTGTTCAATCCCCTTCCACCTTCAGATTACGAAAGGCACAAAAGCCAATCTATATCCTCAGGTTTAAGAAGATTGAACAGGGGCAGTTGTTGTACCCCAGAATTTGCCCTCCCATATTTCTCAAAACATGTCAAGAAAGATCCCCAAGTTGCTCAAAGTTGCTCAAAGATTGGCCAGACAAGCTCTCTCCTAAGGCAGTCTACCCCAAACCAGGGTTTCATGTTGCATAAAGATCCTTGAGTCCAAGTGGTACCAAATGCTCACCAATGTCCTAATATGTTCTCAATATCATCTATGTCAAGTTTCAAGCCTTGCAGAGGAAGTTTGCTCAGTCAATTGCTCAAAGGCCCAAGAAATCGACTGTGCTAGGGCAAAAGTCAACTGTGACCCACATACAGTCAAACTTCAAGATTTTTTGTCAACATCCTCATTTTGAAGTATATTTCATCATTTGATCAAGGGTTTATCATGATTCATCAAGGATTGCTCACAATTCATCAAGACTCCAAAGTTGCTAAATTAGGGTTTTGCAGGAAAAGTCAACCCAACTTTGACCAAGCATAACTTTCTCATACTTTATGAGAAATGATCCATCCAAATATAATTTTGAATAGGATGCAATTCCCTACAATCCATCTTCATCTCCCAAGATCAAAATATGCATTCACAAGAAGTTATGAATTTGGACATTATAGGTCATTTTGAAAAGTAAAAAAAAACACCTTTTTTGTCAAAGCTTCATACATCAGCATGGAATATCAAATTGTGATGAGACCAAAAGGGTTGCTTATAGGACATCTCAAGCTTTCTAAAAAGTCAAAGAACACCTCCAAAGCGTCAAAATTGAGGAAGTTATGCATTGTTGAAGTTGACCTTTTTTGCAAAATTGCCAAAAGTCAACTATCCCCAAAACTTCAAATTTTGTCAAATGGGCCCATTCTTTTTTCACTTGTTTTGAGTTGGCATTATTTCTCACGTGCTCTAGCCTTGGCCATGTGTCCATATCATATTTTTATTAATTATTTTGATTTTTATTTGAATTAATTTGAATTAAATCAAAACAAATCAAATAAAATCAAAAATATTGAATACCAAAGATCTTGTGATCATTTCAGGTCTTGTTATACAGCTAGGACCAATCAAACTCGTATCAAGGCAATTGTATAAAAATATTGCAAAGGAACCAATTTTGGAAAGTTTTAAAGAAGCAAATCAAATCCATATCAAAGTCATTGAAAGAGGAAGATTTGGGCAAGGCAATCAACCCTAATGCATTGTACAATACATAAAGAGGCGAGGCATATAAAAAACGGGGTTGGAGATAAGCGGGAGAGCAAGAACAAAAATCTGAAAATACAAAGAAAAGTGTGAGATCGAAACAGAGGTTAGAGGCGTCCTCAAGGCTTGGTACTTGTCTCAATCTCTTCCTGGCAATCTCAGGAACCTAAAGCAAGCAAAACCACACGTTTTCAAGCCCTTCCACGCGCTGTAAGTCCTTCACGTTACACCCCTGTTCTTGAATTCGTATTTTTAAATTTAGCCATTGTTGACATGAATTGATGGTATATTCTTAATCTACAAATCATTTGTAAGATTTTGACATTACCCAATTGCATATTAATGGTCTGTAACGAAATTCACCATTGTTAGGGTTTCGTATTTGGTTTTAGGGCTTTTTGTTTCAGGAATAATTAGCCTTCATAATGGGTATGGTTACAATCAGGAGGATGAGACGACCTCAACCATGGTCTTAGAAATCATTTCCATGGCCTGTAGGAGATTTTGGATGAACCCCTGTTTGTAGCGACGAGCATTTGTCTGTAGGTATAAGTGTTGCTGCTTTTAGCCACGGTTCAATAACAGGGATGAAGGCATGTCGTCCCACCATTCGTCCATTCAAACGAGCGCGCGTTTTTATTTAATTTTTCCAATTTTCTTTTGTTTTATATATTATATTTAGTTTATATTATATTGACAACAAGAAGCAAGTGGCATAGTGGCAAGCGTGGCATGGAATTCCCCTCAGGACCTTGGTTCGAATCCCAGGTCCCCCTATTTTCTCTATAATATTTGTTTTCAGGTGATCCAGTACATGCTCAAGCCAAACGTCCACAATGATCCTTCCTCATCAACACGCCAGATAGCCAGATGGCCAGATCTGGTGGCCATCATTGAAGGTGCACCAAAGGGCCAGTCAAACGCAATGCACATGATCAAAAAAGTCAAACGGACCTCTCCTCAAATGGGCCAGAAAACTGCTATTCACACACCCTTGAAAATCAGGCCCATCTCACTCTTTTTTTATATTTTTGTTTATTTTATTTAATTATTTTATTTTATTTAATTTAATTACTAACCAATAAACAATTTTCTTTTTTATCAAAAAAATCACAAAAATATTTTTTACCCAATTAAAATCCAGAAATTTATTTTTCATCAACAAATCAATTAACTTAATTAGGTTGATTAATTAGGTAACTTTCATTTATTTTTGCAAATAATTAAAAATCAATTAGAATAATTAGGTTTTAACATTAATTTAATTATTTTATTTTCTTTCCTAAATTAACAAAACTCCAAAAATATGTCATTAATTATTTTTCATTTATTAATTTAATAATTAATTTAGCATTTAATTTTAGGGATCAATTTCTTTTTCTTAAAAAATAAAAACAACAAAAAATATTTTCTTTCAACTAAAAGGGTCAAAACCCTAGTTTCGCCTTCAATTCAATTATCTCGCGCACTTTATTTTTTCTTTATTCAATTATTGTACCTGCTCCCGGTTTGTAATAATTAATTAGGATATTTATTTTTCCGCTTTTAAATTTCAAAGGGTTTGTCTTTGGCGATGTAAATACCTGACGCCTTGTAATAATTTAGTTTAAATTCCGCACCTTTAATTTTTGCAAATATTCAACTGTTAGATGTTTGATAATAGGGTTTGCATGACAAGAATAAATTCTTAATCTTAAAACAGTTAGATCACCCTAAACATGTGCAAAGATAAAAATAACTGAAATCAACACACTCGCACATGTGCACTCCTAGGGTACACCCCACTTGGTTGCCTTCGTAAATGGTCATTGAGTATGGGTTGTTTTAGAGGTCGCCCTCTTGTCTAGAAGATCATAGTTGCCTCAAAATGGTTGCCTCGGATATTGTTGCCTCGAACAAATGATCTAAGACATTAGGGTTACCGCTAAGACGTCCTAACATTGCTTTCGTGACTGTATGTCCCTCTTTCGAATTGACCCTCAAACTCCAACGACGGTGCTACCTACTCACTAATAGTAGGATAGCATTGTCTAAAGGAAATTAGCATAGAACGATTCCTTTTTCGAGTAGGTAGATTAGTTCTTAGATACTTTCTCATCCAAAACAAAACTTTTTTTCACACTTAGACTCTTTTACAAACAAGTTTTCAAAAATGCTTCATTACACTCTTGAAGACAGACGCAAGAGTTAAATCGAAGTTAAAACAAAAACTTTTCAAAACCCACAAGCACAAAGAAAACAATTTTGAAAATGATGAGCAAGTACGTAAGAGCCCGTAGATAACTACGGATAGAAAGGGTGCTAATACCTTCCCTTTCTATAATCTACCCCCCGTACTCAGAAATATCTCGAAAAAGGAATTTTTCTGTGCTTTTTTCCTTTCCTTGTTGGGTAAAATAAAAGACGGTGGCGACTCTTGCTTACCGTGACATTTTGCGAAAACAAACGCAAAACGCAAACCAGCATTCCAAAAACAGTCAGTTCTTCCCACCGTATCACAAGGTGCATCAGCATTGTGAACGAATTGAAAGGAGAAGTATTTGACGCGTATGAGGTCATGTCGGATTGAAACAGTGGATGGCAGCGGAGATCGTACGAAGAGGATGAAGAAAATTGCGTCGTTTGCAAGTTTGAGGGAGGAAGGAAACTTTGTTCGTGAAGTTTGAGCAACACAAAGTTTTCAACCCTATCTTTTTCTTATTATTCTCTTTTTATTTGTTTTCTTTCAAAAATTATTAAAATTGAAGAAATAATGGAATAATATATTGGATTTTTGGGCCACTCAGATTGTAGGCCTACACTCTCTTGGCTCGTTGTAGTTTTTTCTTAACAAAGCTGTTGATTATTGGTGACATATGGACTAGGCCGGATTGTGCTTGGTTTAGGAATCAAGTGCAGCAACAACAACAAAAAAACTGCTTATGGATATTGCTAAAATGGGCCCAACACTCAGAGTTGCATTGCTGAGTTACTACACCATGTTTCTAGACTTGCACCCCCTGACTCTTCTAACTCCTTTTTTATTTAAGTTTTTTATTCTAGTTTAATTTTGTTCTCCTAATTGATAATAAAAAATGATATAAAAATAGTAGAATATTTTATAATTTTTTAGGTTTTCTCTTTAGAATTTTATTAGAATTTTCTATTATTGCTTTTATGTTTGGTAATTATTTTTGTTGCCATTTTTAGCCAAGATTTTGTGATAGAATATTGATGTAACTTTCTAAATATGGAATGCTTGGATATTAATTTGTTTGATCACTTGTGTGAAGCAGCTTCTGTAGAGTTTTATTATTGCTTATGTGGTTTTGAAGGGGCAACAAACCTTCTCCGTTAGGTATCATTGTGGATTCACTTTTATTCATCATTTTTACACTTTACTACTTTCTGATGCCATGAGAAGTAGGGTAGAGATGTATGACAGGGATCTTTATTGCTGATCATGTCAAGAATCCCTCTAGTTTATTTAAAGACCCGTTTAGGGTAATTCTGCATTGTGTGCATTCTGTGTGCTATTTGTATTTGTTTAAAACCCTACCTTTGAAGTAGGTATTCCACATGTGTGTTTATATTTGTGCCCGCATATGTACAGATGATAAGTCCTCATGGAAAGGCGAGCAGGGAGGGTTTGCAATTAACCCCCACAATTTCGTCCGTGTCATCCTTAACTCGTGACGCACCATGATGCTTTAGATTTGTGTCTGCTCTTATTATCGAGTCGTCAAGTGGGGAAGGGTTTTGCAATCAAACCCCCATGCTTTGTGAGGAGTTCAAATTGGCCAATGCATATACTCCGTGATCATTCATTTTGCCTTATGTCGCCTACCTTGATCTCCTATATCTCGGTTAGATTTTCAGTCGCTTTGGACATCACATTTTGGTTTTACATCCTACTCTCGATTGTTTGTCTCGGGTGATACGCTCCCCTTGACTAAAGCATTTTGTTTCTTTTCCTTACTATTTTATGTGTGTGCTATTTTGAGCTTGTTTTTTTACTTGCTTTCTATACCATGCTCCCTTAGGATGTGCTTGTTCCTTTCGGATGCAAGTTAGACCTTAGGTTGTGAATCATGCATGCTAACATTAGATAAAGATTTCCATTTCATCCTTGATGTAGGGATACCATTGTATGATAACATTAGGTTTAGAAATAGGCTAGTCTCCCTTAGACTATTTTCTTCCCCTTTTTGCATATGCATTTAAAACTAAAACTTTCTTTTTTTAGCAAATCATAAAACATGCTAATCACACTTAAACCCTTTTTCAAGGTGACAAAACACAAACCAATAAAATGTGGCATCTTGCCTTGAGGGCGTAACTCAAAACCATTTTCATAAAGGGCATGTTAAGTTACTTATGTGCCAACATGTGAGTCTCCAAAGGTCGAGTTACGGCAGAAGGAAGAATTAACATTGTCCATAAAAGACACAAAACAAACAAAAGATGTGAGCCAAACTACGGTAACTCTGATTCCTCAAAAAGGATACGTAGGCATTAAGGTAGGGCCCAAGCGAGCACAACTTTATTTTCCCTACATTACTTTCTGCTTTCTTTTGCATGCATTCTTCTTTAGCAGTAAACGGTAAGCATATATTAAACACACCCATAAGATAGACAACAAGAGTGGATACCGTAGAGTACTATATGCGTGTGGGGTGCTAATACCTTCCTCTCGCGTAACAGACTCCCTTACCTGATCTCTCGGTCGCAAGATCGTGACTTCTCCCTTCTCAGATTTTCTTTATGTTTACCTTTCCCTTCATGTGGGATAAAATACTTTCGATGGCGACTTCATTGTTTGATGATTTTCAGCCGGTTGTTTCAGATGGTCTTGGAAATGGTGGTAGTCTACATCGAAGAGGGGACTTCTTCAGCCAAGGAGGTAAGGAAAGTCTGGGAAATCAACGCGCCTCTAGAGGAGAAGGTAACCAAGATGATATCCAAGAAGGAGGTGTTGGAGGGGAAGAAGGATGAGTTGGAAAAGATGGCCTAGGATATGTCCAACATGAAAGATACTCATGATATGGAGAAGAAGAAGCTTGAGGTCATTGCTTTAGAAGCTAAAGCGGCACCGATCGAGGACTAGAGTGGGGATTTTAAAACCTTGAAGACTCGTGTCGGGCTTATAGCTCGTATTGGATTCCTCGAGGAGGATTGCTTGGCTACAGTAGAAGAAGGTTTTAATAATGCAATGGATCAACTTAATATCGTAGTTCCAAATCTCGAGGTCCCTACCGCAGGGATAAGGTTTTTGCATCAAGTGGTGGAGGGTCGGATTGTTGCTTCGGATATCCTTGACCTTGGCGGAGGAGAAGAGGAGGGGAACCCTAGCAAAGAGGAGCAGACGCCTGATAATTAATTAAGTTTTTATGCTATTTTTTGTATGTCTGACCTGCGTGCCATAACTTTGTGATTTATTAGGGGCTTTTGCTCATTTGATGTAACTCCTTGACAATTTCGGTCCTCGGGGCCGTTACTTTTCTTATTTTTGGATAGGGGTTTGGCCCAATTTATGTAACATTCTTGTTGTTAGGGTCTTCGTGTCCGTTTAAGTTTGATCTGTTTTTACTTCTGTTTTTGCTCGTAGCTGCATCTATTTGCTCGTGCGTGTTTTGAGCTATGAGTTATTTTTGCTAAGTGTTTCAGGGTTTTGCTCGACATTATCAATATTCAACAGTGTGGGGAACTGTTTAAATGGATGGGGTATATTTCTGGGAAGAGGGAGGAGCTTAGGTCGCGTTTGTGACCTGAGTTCTGTAGAATGAAATTCCCATCGCGATTTAGGCTTTCTACCATCGTGGTACAACGAATGTGGGGCTTGGTTGAGGGTTCCCCATCAGGTAAAGGATTTTCTCGTCAAAGAGTGGAAACTCGCCTTTTATTCAAATTTGGCATGTTGTGCTTGTACCTGGGCACACATCTATGGTCGGGAAGTGTTATGTTCATCGTTTGGCATAGCACGCCGATTGTTTCTGGCCTTAAGTGTAATATTGTTTCAGTTTTTCAGCATTCCATGGCCGAGAAAGTTCTTCCCCATTGAGATGTTCGAGATAGTATGCCTCATTTTCTGTTTTTGCTCGGACGCGATAGGGACCTTCCCAGCTTGCAGCGAGCTTTCCCTTGCGAGAATCTTTGTGATTTCTCCTTAAGACTAGGCTGTTGAATTTGAGTTCTCATCGTATGACTCTAGCGTCGTCGTTCATTTCTTCGTCGAGAGGGGCTTCAATCCGCCTTGAAGGCTCTCTGATCTCGACCAAGATTAATGCCTCGATACCGTACACTAGTCGGAAGGGAGTTTCCCTTGTGGTCGAGTGAGGTGTTGTTTGGTAGGCCCAGAGCATGCTGTGTAGCTCTTTGACCCACTTCTTTTTAGTTTCGTCCAACCTTCATTTGAGGCCTCGTAGGATTACCCTATTCGCAGCTTCTTCCTGCCCGTTTATTTGCGGATGCTCGACGGATGCAAAGTGTTGGGTGGTGCCCAGTTTAGTGACGAATTCTGGAAAGTTTTTATCTGTAAACTGTGTGTTGTTATCGATGACGATCTCCTGGGGTATGCCGAATCGGGCAAGTATGTTTCACTTGTAGTAATCCATGCCCACTATTTTGTCCATGGCCTCTGCTTCTATCCACTTTGTAAAGTAATCCACACCGACTATTAGGTACTTGTTATGATTTTCCCCTATGACAAGGGTTCGAGGATGTCCAGTCCCCACCACGCGAAGTGCCATGGTGGTGAGAGGGACTTGAGCTCGTTGGGCGGTGCCAAGTGCATGTCCCACGATGTTGGAATTTGTCATATTTATTTACGCGCTCTTTTGCATCGTGGTGCATGGTAGGCCAGAAGTATTCTGCTCGCAGAGCCTTTCAGGCGAGGGATCTTCCTCTGAGGTTTTAGGCGTTGATTCCCTCATGGATTTCACACAGGATGTGGGATACTTTGGATTCTTTGACACATTTGAGGAGGGGATGGAGAATCCCCGTTGGTATAATTTTTTTTCGACCAGTACAAAAGAGTAGGCTTTTTACCTGACCATGCTAGCCTCTTTTTGGTCGGATGGCAGCTCTCCCTTTATGAGGTAGTTATATATTGGGGTCATTCAATAGTTGTTGTCTCCGATGGAGTTTACATCTATAGTTGTGAAAGTTTTTTTGATGCTCGGTCGGGGAAGTATCTCTTGGATCCAAAATTTGTTTCCTCCTTTCCATTTTGTTCTTGCGAGTTTTGACATAATATTCGCTTGGGTGTTATGTTCGTGAGGAACGTGTTACACCTCCCCTGATCGGAATTTTTTTCATTCTTTCCTGGACCAGGGTCCAATATTCGGAGAGGTTGTAATTTATGACTTGGTATTCTGTGTACTTTAGAGGCGACGAGTTGAGAGTATGAAGATTTTTACTTCCTCGACCCTAAGTCTTCGTCCAAATGTAGTCCCGCGAGGAAGGATTCGTATTCTGCCTAGTTGTTGGAGGTTGGGAAAGATAAGGTGAGGCAGACTTTGATCAGGATTCCTTCCTTGTTTTCCATGTTGATGTCCTCTTTGTTTCATATCAAACTGGAGGCTATGTCCATGAAGATGGTCCATTTGTGCACCCCGCATATCGGGGAGGTTGGCGAGGTCATTTATGCCATAAAGTCGGATAATACTTGGGTGTTAAGGTTTGTTATGCTCTTGTATCTTATGTCAAACTCAAATAATTCTAACTACCATTTGAGAATCCTGCCAGCCATGTTTGGACGAGCGAGTAGCTGCTTCACGGGCTGGTCTGTTCAGACCATGATTTTGTGGGTTAGGAAGTAGTGTCTTAACCTCCTTGTCGCGTTGATGAGGGTCAAAGCCACTATTTTCGATTTGATGGTATCTAATTTATGGACTTTGTAAGGCCTTACTCGTGAAATATATGGGATTCTACCCCTCCGGAGTTTCCCAAATGAGAGTCGCACTGACAGCCTCAGCTGCGACTGCGAGATAGAGGTAGAGAGTTTCTTCATTGTCTGGTTATGAGAGGACCGATGGCTGTGAAAATGCTCGTTTGAGGTGGAAGAGGGCTTATTCGCACTCCTTGGTCCACTCGAATGTTGCTTCCTTTTGAAGAAGTTTGAAAATGGGGAGTGCGTGCTGGGTAGATTTTACCACGAAGTGGGACAACAAGGTGAGCATCCTGTTTAGAGATTAGATTGATTTCTTCGAGTTCGGCATTGGGAATTCAAAGAATTACTTGCATTTGTCAGGTTTGGCTTCAATTCCTCGCTCTGTTAGGCATAAACCAAGGAATTTACCTGCCTGTACGCCAAAGGTGCATTTCTTCGAATTGAATCACATTTTGCATTTCTTCGCTTGGTCGAAGACCCTCTTTAGGTGAAGCATATGCTCAGAATCCTCCTGGGATTTAACAATCATGTCGTCCATGTAAACCTCGAGCATGTCTTCAATCTCTCCTCGGAAGACTTTGTTCATCATTCGTTGGTATGTAGCGCCAGCATTTTCAAGCCTAAGGGTATTACATTATAGTAGTAGTTTCCTGATTCGGTCAGAAAGGCCATGTTCTTTTTATCTCCTTTCTCCATGAGGATCTGGTTGTATCCAGAATATGCATCCATAAAATACAATAGTTTAAAACTAGTTGAACTATCAACTAATATATCTATAATAAGCAAGGGATAAACATCTTTGGGGAAAACCCTATTAAGATCGGTATAGTCAACACACATTCTCCACTTTCCATTTGATTTTTTGACAAGTACAACATTTGATAACTAGGTTGTGTACTGGGATTCACATGTGAAATTTGCCTCTATGAGGTCTTTTACAGCTTGTTCGGCAACCTCGGTTTTTTTCGGAGACTACTTGCGTCTACGTTGGGCTACAATCTTAAGGGAAAGATCTATTGTCAGCTGGTGACAAGCTACTTCTAGATCCAAACAGGGCATCTTTGAGGTGTTCCACGCAAACATGTATGTGTTCTCTTTTAGACAGGATTTGAGCTTCTTCCTCGCCAGGTTAGGGAGACATGTGCCAATCTTTACTCCCTTGTTGGGATCGTTACCCCGGGGGATGATCTTGAACTCTCTGCCTGGGATTGGGCATAAAGGATGGGCAGGCTCCTCGTTGATGGGTGGCATCGAGGAGCTCTTTGTGGTCAGTCGGGCTTCCTTCTCTTTTCTCTTCTGATCTCGCATATCGTCTTTAGTGAAGTGACATACAAGGTCGATCGAGTCGACGTGGGGAAGAGACTTTGGTTCTTCTGAGCTTCCGGGTCAGGTATGTTTGTTGGTCGTCCTGAGCGGTGTGCTGATGGCGTTCAACCCCTTCGAGGCTGCCTTGAAGCATCTCCTTGCGGCCTCGATGTCCCCGTGGAGGGTGATGACAAGTCCCTTTGAGGTGTAGTATTTCATTTTCAAATGCACAATGGAGAGTACAAATATTAACTCGACCATGGTTGGCCTTCTCAAGATGCACCGATATAGCGATGGTCAGTCTATTACCAGAAACTGGGTTTTGACGGACCTGGCTGTTTTGGCTGCTCCAAAAGTGACGATTAATGTAACACCTTTCTAAACTCACATACATTTCGCATAATTTTATGAAATTAAATCAAATAACATCACCAACAAGAGTGTCACATCTTCATAAAGACATCATATAAAACACCCTGCTTCGTAACACAGGTTTTTAAAACATCTAAAACAAATAATTCTTTAATATCATCGAATATCAAAAATTCAGATTATTACAGCGGAATCATAGTCTCAAAATATCTTTATTAAAAATACTTCACAGAGTCTTCCTCACACTTCATCGTTCATGATTCATAAAATCAAACAACTAAATACCATGATAGGTAACTCATCATCTCAAAATAAATAAGAATACATAATAGGTTCACAACAAACATTCCTAACCTCGGTGTGACATATCAGAGCAAGACCCTCACATTCAACATAAAAAAATGACGCACTCTGAAGCTAATCCTCTAAGCTTCAATGCACTAATCCTGATCACCTGCAAGTTACTCACGTAAAGAGGCAACATTTCCAAGCAGAAAGGGTGAGTAATCATAATCATTATAAAAGACATAAGGAATAAATATAGTAGTTATAGCACAATAGTAAGACATCACACACTATCAAAACTTCACTTTATACCCACACCTTCAATTTATTATTTATTCATAGCATCGTTATATCATCAGTAAACAATCATCACCAAGAAATCATTAGTTCACATATTCACAAAACATCACTTAATTAATCATTATAAAATGTCACATATAATGCAATGCAACATCATTGACTCATGCATGTGGTACCAAAACTTTAGTGATGACTCAATCATCGTTTCTCTAAATATCCCATCAATAGGATCAATTCCCGCTTGGAATCATAGCACATCATAAAATTGCACTCAAATCACATTATAGAATTGAGGCCACCACTAGACTATTCGTCCTATAAACTTCACTGGACCGAAGTCCTAACAACATCACTGGACCGAAGTCCTAATCATATGCCATGAATTCATGATACAAAACATCTCAATAATAACATGACCACTGCTAGTCAAAATGTATCATTATTCACATAATCATCATAAAATCATGATATATTTCATATTACACACGTCATCATTATAGCAACGACAATTCATCATATACACATACATCATAATAGAACAGTCACCAAATCATCTTATTCATCAAAACATAGACACTAGAAAACACACCATATGACTCATTTTACTCTACCAAAGTATAATTCATCGCGTTAGCTTTCTAACGCTTTGAACGAAGCATCAAACAAAGTCCTGAAACTCAAGTTACGGCCTATTAAAGTTCTGTTAGACACCCCTCGTCTGAGGCTCGCCTGATGAAGCAATTTTCTCGCCTGAGGCTCGCCCGACGAGGACGGGGCGAATCAGTTTCCCCCATACAAAATCCAGAAGCATGAATTTCCCTCATGTCTCCTTCGCCCGACAAACTTAGCTCGCCTCTGCTTCACCCGGTGAAGCTTGAGTGAGTCTTCTTCTCTCATACAAAAGTCTAGGGGCTCTGTTTTTCACCACTTCCCTTCGCCTCACGCTTGCCCAGTGCATCAGAGGCGAACTTCCTTTGTCTGACGATGCATCATGCTCGCTCGACGAGCTAACGCGAACAGGAATTCCCTATTGCAATCTATGCACTGCACCAGTCTAATTTTTACACAATTTCTTCATATTAAAGGTCTCAATTCATCATGGTTTCACATAGTTTCATCATACAATACCAACACAAGTTATCATGCATCATATACCTCAATTTATTGGAAAACATTTTCACAAATTCATCAATTTTCATCACATCATCATATTTATATCATCATCCCAAAACCCCAACACAAACCTACAATTATCTAAACCTTATATCGATTATAATAACAACGATAAACTCCCCTTACCTTAGATTCTTCCTAGCACTTGATTCCTCTTCGCGTTCTACAAAACCTTCTGAGTTCCTCAGTGCCCTAGAGCTCTTCACAACGTTCTTCTCACTTTCAGGATCGCACAGTATGAGACACTTTTCCTTTTATTCCTTGTTTAACCCTTGGACCCTTTCTATGGTCTTCTCATCTTACTCTCACTTACATCACAATATTACCATATTGTCCTCCTAATCTCTACCTCTTATTATTATTATTATATTTAACTAATTAAACTAATTCAAGTTAATTATTCTAATTATCTCAATCATCCTAAAAATACTCAATATCATCTTAATTATCATTACCCCATCATACACCACACAAAATATCATACCAAACATCATATTCATCACAACATCATATAAACTTCACAAATATGTAATAAATACTCATCATAAATCAATTAAATAATTATATAAATAATCTAATTAAATAAATAAGAATTCACCAATTTTAAGAGGTACAAAATTTAGAATATATCAAAATATAGTGCAACATTTTAAATTTAAGGGGATGCAGTTGTGCTTAAGCTGAATCCGCCCATGGTGTTGGTCGTCATTGGTTTCTTGTAATATCCTCATAAATAATATGAGAAAAGAGAATCACTATCACTATTAAAATCTAAAATGTTCTTATAACTTTCAAACATTTTCATTTCTAAAAGTGTATAATCGACCGACCCATCATTCCTTTTGGTGTTCTTCATGCAATATAGGTACAACTCGTTTCACTCTCTACCATTATAGGGTTCTACCACTTTATAACTCTCATCTAAATCTCTAATAATAACTCTGAGTGAAAGGGAAAAGCCGTGTACCTCTAAGCAATCAGATACGAGAAATTTGGTTTTGAAAAAACTGATATGTTTGTTTTTTTAATGTATACTACGTTTTGCATTAGATTAGATTTAATACAAGTTGTAACTCAAGTTAGCAAATTTATTTTTATAGGATATCTTAATTCAGATTATGGAAGTGATAAAATTTCTATAACAACTACACATACATGTCGGTCATAAAATTAATATTATTGTAGTATATTAAAGTAAAGCATCGCATTTTCATGTGATTCCCACCTTATTCTCTATTATTGTGTCAGTGGCAACACCTTGATCATTTGTCTAAAGTCAAATTGCCAAACTAATCAGTTTCTTAGTCAAAAAATTTCCACACAAAGCTGTCTTTATAAAACCCAACAACTCCTTAAAACCTTCTCAAACAACAAAGATGGGACTTGTTCACTGTCCTTTTTGTTGCTACACACAAAACCAACATCATAAACAAACAGATTCTCACTCTCATGATCACCTTCATTCAGAACCATCATCAACCTCTTCTTCCCTTTCTTCACAACCAAGTCTTCCTTCTGTTCCTTCTCTCACTTCACAACCCTCTCAACAATCTCAAACCACGCATCACAAACTCATAACTACAATCAATGGTCACTCTTCTCCTATCTCCTCCCTCACTCTTAACTCCAAGTTTGTTTACAGTGGCTCTTCCAATAGTGAAATAAGAAGATGTTCCAATGACCCTTATGCCCTTCAAACCTCAAACAGTACAAACAATCTAGTTTCCATCAGTAGCAGATCTAAATCAAGCATTAAGTCTATGGTTATTCTCAATGATATGTTATTCAGTGCTCACCAAGATCACAAAATCAGAGTTTGGAGAATCGAAACAGAAAAAGGTAGTGATGATAATAATAATACTAAACAAGATCAGAAGCTCTTCAAATGCATAGCAACACTTCCGACTTTCAACGACCGTTTCTCGAAGCTTTTTTTATCGAAAAACTACATCGAAGCTCGAAGACACAAGAAGTTTACATGGGTGAATCATATCGACGCAGTTTCTTCACTAGCTCTTTCCAAAGACGGGTTTTTTCTTTACTCCGCTTCGTGGGATAGAACATTCAAGATTTGGAGAGTTTCTGATTACAAGTGTTTAGAGTCTCTGAAAAACGCACATGAAGATGCCATCAATGCAATTGTAGTTTCTTCTGATGGGGTTGTTTACACAGGATCAGCTGATAAAAAGATCAAAATTTGGAAGAAAAATGAAAACAAAAAGCATTTTTTGATTGGAACATTGGAGAAACATAGATCATCTGTGAATGCTTTGGCTCTGAACAAAGACGGCTCAATTTTGTATTCAGGTGCTTGTGATAGATCAATTTTAGTTTGGGAAAAATGCAATTCGGGTAACGAAACAATGGTGTTAGTCGGTGCGCTTAGAGGACATAGTAAGGCGATATTGTGTCTGGTTGTGGTGGATGAGTTGGTGTGTAGTGGATCAGCTGATTATAGTGTTAGGATATGGAAAAGAGGGATCGGTGAAAAGAATTATGCATGTTTGGCTGTGTTGCAGGGTCATAGGAAACCTGTGAAGTGTTTGGCTATGGAAGTTGATTCCAAAAGTCGTGAAAATGGTGATGATTGTAGTTCTTATCTTGTTTACAGTGGTGCTCTTGATTGTGACATCAAAGTTTGGCAAATAAGAATTCCCTTGTTTTGATTTTGTTCTGCTTTTGATTGTAATATTTTCACTGTTTTGAAAACCAATCTGTTTGTCCTATAAAAACAGAGAGCGTTTTCTTTCCTTGTTTTCCCTCTAATCCAGAAGTTTAATTCAAGATGTAGATTTTGATTTCGGTTAGCTTCTCTGCATCAGCTGCTAATCTTGTTGGGATCATAGTATCCGTGAGGTTTTGTTACCAGGGCCGCCGGTGTTTGATTGCGGCTATTGGTTGTTTGGTTTCGGTGTTCTTCTCTCTCACAAAGTTGGATTTGGGTTTTCTTTTGTTGCTTTTTCCTGTTGTCGGATTTTCCAAATCTATTATACCCGGATTTACATATTCTTTGATATTTGTTTGAAACCGTTTATACAATTTGATTGATGTTTTTATTGAAGTGTAATTAAGTATTTTAGTACATTGTTTATGCGGTTCTAATTTTTTGTATATAAATAGATTAGTAGTTGTTGTTTTTTAATAAATATATATTTTCTCATTCTTTCTGTCATCATTATATTGTGCACTAACAATTAGTATTTAGAGTTCGGGTTCAGATCCACGGGAAAATACGGGAAAATACGAGTAAAACGGTGAGTCGTTGTGTGATTGATTTTAGTTTTTGAATTTGTGTTTGAATCTTGAACAAAATCATTTTTTCTGATTTTGCGGGATTGAGAAACACTGTGTTTAGTGAGATCTGAGGGTTTTGTACAAGGTTGAAGATGAACAGAAATGGTAATCTGAGCACCATACTTCCAGTTTTTGATGACAAGAACTGAAATAGATGGATCATTCAGACGCGCGTGTTATTCGGTGCTCAAGATGTTCTCGAGCTTGTTACTGAAGGTTACGTTCCGGTTGCAGCAGATCCTACGAAAGAATATAGAAACGCGTAGAGAGACAAAAGGAAGAAAGCTCAGAAGACGTTGTTCTACATTCATTAGTGTGTAGATGTGAACGTGTTTGAGAAAATCGATGATTCGACGACGGCGAAGGCTGCTTGGGACACACTGGTTAGGTGTTACAGTGGTGACACATCAGTGAAGAAGGTGAGACTTCAGTCCGTACGAAAGCAGTATGAGAATCTTAACATGAAGGACAACGAGAAGGTATCTGAGTACATCTCCAGAGTGATTATGATCACTAATGAGATGAAAACTTGTGGAGAAACACTTTCTGGACAAGTAATCATTGAGAAGATATTGAGGTCTCTTAATCCTCAATTTGATTACATTATTGTAGCAATTGAACATTCTAAAGATCTGGACACCATAAGAATAGAAGAGCTGTAAAGCAGTCTAGAGGCGCAAGAGTTGCGTCTGACTGAAAGAACTTCTGAGAGAGAGGTTGAGCAGACTCTGAAAACTTCTTTTGTCAAGCAGGACCAGTAGAAGAAAAGACGTGGCGATAGATTCCACAAGTCAGAAACCTCCACTTCTGATGAGAAGAAACATCAGAAAGGAAGGGAGAAGTTTAACAAGAAAAAGGTTCAATGTTACTGTTGTAAGCAGTTTGGCCATTTTGCTAAAGATTGCTGGTAAAACAAGGGAAGAAAACCAAGAGAAACAAATATAGTCAGAGGAGATTCTGATGATGAACATGTGCTATTGATGGCTTCTGAGTCTGATGGAAGATGTTTGGCAGACTGGTGGTATATGAACACTGGCTTCTCAAATCACTTGACTGAAAATAAAGAATGGCTGCTAGATTTTAACTCCAAAAGGAGGATCAAAATCATATGTGTTAATGATAAGTACCTTAATGCATAAGGTATGAGAAATGTCAAAGTTAAAGTGAAGAATGGGAAGACTGTTCTGATCAAGGATGTTTGGTATGATCTTGGAATTAAGAGCAATCTGATGAGTGTGGGTCAGCTCATTGAGAAAGGTTTCTCAGTCATTATGAAGAAAAATCTCTTGAAGTTGTATGATTCTAATCAGAAGTTGATTATGCAATTTGAACAGGGAAGCAACAGAAGTTGATTATGCTCTTGGAGCTAATTCTGACACAAATGGCAATCTTGGTTGCTTGCCTTCCATGCATACCTCACATGACTTCTCAGGCTTCACAATCTTTTAAAGTTGATGAGTTATTTTGATTCTGATTGGTGTAGAGATAAAGTTGATAGAAGAAGCACTTCTGGACACTTGTTTAAGTTTTTGGGAGGTCCTATTTCTTGGTGTTCCAAGAAGAAACCTGTTGTTACACTATAAGCCTGTGAAACTGAGTATATTGCAGGTGTTGTAGCTGCATGTTAAGTTGTGTGGCTTTTAAATCTTTTGCAGGATCTAAAGATCAAGGTAGAAAAACCTTTGAAGTTGATGATTGATAACTAGTTTGCAATCAATCTCTCTAAGAACCTAGTACTACATGGGAGAAGAAAATATATTGAGACAAAGTATCACTTTCTGAGAAGCCAAGTCCAAAATGGAGTACTAGAAGTTATGCACTGTAACATCCAAAAGCAGTTGACAGATGTTCTGACATAGCCAATCAAGACGAATCAATTTCTTCACTTAAGGGATGAAATTAGTGTTGTTAGTTTTAATTAGGAAATCCTAAATTAAGGGATAGTATTGAATGATGATTTAGTATTTTAGTATGTTGCCTAAGCGGTCCTAGTTTTCTGTGTATAAATAGACTAGTAGTAGCTGTCTTTTAAATATAATTTTTATACTTTTGTAGCCGTCATTTACAGAGTAATAAATATATATTCTCTCATTCTTTTCGTCATCATCATCTTGTGCACTAACAATTTTCATGTAGTTTTAACTATGATTTTCTTCTTCATCCTCAGTTTTGTCGGTATTTCTTCTTCATGCAGTATTGAACACACTCTCACACTTCTTTTTCAACCCAAGTTACACTTATTTTCTTAAGAATCTGTCAATCAAGTATGAGTTCATCAACTATGCTCCCTTTCAAGTAGAAATTTTTTCATCCACATATTTGTACCACCTTTAAAACACATCTTTATCTCGTCATAGACACTTCAATGCAGTGGCGGAGCCAGAAAAATATGAAGTTTGGATAAAATTTTAAAGACCGCAAGCTCGAGCAACAAAATGGGATTGACCTAATATTTCACTTTTTATTTTGGTCATTCACAAACTAAGAGTTTGTCTTTTTTTTCATACAAATTACCTCTGTCTTAAAGAAATCTTGAACCAGAGTCTGGGCAGGTGCCTAAGCTGACCGAGCTTTGTATCTGTCACTGCTTCAACGAGACATGCCACCTGACCACCATGACAGGAAGACTTTCGACACAAAGAGATGATCTCTTTCTCGAACCAGACTATGATACCGCACATGGGTCATCAAGAGAATAAAGTATTTACATTGAGTCAAATATTCGTCCAAACAAATGAGACACACACCACATATTCTCTCAAAATCTTATATATATATATATATATATATATATATATATATATATATATATATATATATATATATATATATATATATATATATATATATATATATATATATATATATATATATATATATATATATATATATATATATATATATATATATATATATATATATATATATATATATATATATATCACTTATAAAATATTCAATTGTGAATGTCTATCTTAAGAGATTTGCTTTACATTTTTAATTATCATATCCTTTGAAATTGAATTTACATTGCATTGTTCTTTTAAATGGTTTTTTTTTCTTTTTTTCTTTCAGTCAAGGTTCTATCCCAGGTTTTATGTAGGGTTTTTTAAATTTATTTCTTTATGATGATTAAAAAATGAAGAAGAGAAGAATTAAATTGGTTACAATATGGAGTTGCAATGACATGGGTCTTAGATATTTCTAGCAAGAATATTGTTATTTGGATTAAAATGAATACAAAATAAAGATATCTGATTCAATTTACTGTATAAATAAGTTTAGTAGTATATAATCATTTTTTAAATAAAAATATATTTTTTATTCTATTATTTTAAAATCTAAAATTTTAGTTAATTTATTTTAGTTTTTTAATGATTTTATTCTCTTGTAAATTTAAAGATAATTTTTAATGATATAGAATTTATGAGATAATTTTTAATGCTATAGAATTTATATTAATAATATGTTCAATATAAATTTTAAATAAAAATAATTATTTTAAACAATTTACTTCTAAATTAGTACTGACACGTCATCATTATAAATATTATATTATTAAAAATTGTCTTCGAATTTGTAGAAAAATTAAGATCTTAAAAAAATTTTAAAAAAAAATCTAAAATTTAAAATGAAGAGACTAAAATAAAAAAAAAGAATAATAGGGAAATAAAAATTGCAATTAAATCTTAAAAAAAACATTTTTAAAAGAAAAAATTAGATAAATTTTTTTAGTTGTGATTCTTATTATTTTTTAATAAAAATATAAAAAGTGCATTTAAATATCATTTTAGAAGTACAAAATAAAAAATAAATTACATATATATAAAAAAATTATACAATTTTTTTATTAAAAAGTAATAAAAACTATATCTAAAAAATCTATCAAATTTTTACCTTTTTAAATATAAAAAATTGTACCTTAGTCTAATCGGAATAAATTTTAGAAGAATTCTTACATGAAAATATTTCTATATCAACATTCTTAAAAACAAGCAATAAAAATAAAAATAAAATTTTAATTTATTTTAATTTTAATTTTTTTAAATTAAATTCATGAAATAGTCGAGATTATGAATGAGAGAGAAAATATTATATTATTTTTTAATTAATTAAAATTTTTGTTATAAAATTATTATTTTTGATTATGTCTATTCAAAAAATTTCGACAAGTCTATTCTAAACCTACGAGGATTGATGTTTAGTCAACTCCGAAGACATCTACTATTATTCTTTTGACATTAAAAAAAAAAGACAAAATTATATGACGAATGAAAATGAGTACTTTTCTGTGTGAGTGAGACAGCAAATTGCAAGTTGGCTAATAGGACATATTATCACTTATCTAAAAACTTAAACACAAACTTCTATTTCAAATTCGTTTGATAGTAAATAGAGGCTTAAAAAGCAAGTAAAACTAACGTGTAACACATCTTCATGGACCACAAATAGTTGTTCTAAGTGTTTTTCTTCTTTCATACCTAAGGTGTGGAGTAAACGACTTGTATAGGTTTCATACCTGTAACCTCTAACACATTATCCCGTCCTTTGTTTTCCAGCTTTCAATGGCCATTCACATGTACAGCTATTTAATCATATATGTCGTCATGATTAGCATGCAAGAAAAAAGGGACTTGTAGTTTTGTGCACGTAGAATAGTTAATATATAATTTCATTGATTAGTGTTCATGTAATTTGCCTCTATAATTAGAGATCGCAATTGGACTTGTGACTCGCAATTGCACTATGAAGATTATATTATATATGAAGATTATATTATATAGATAGGTTAAAACTAATTATATGATATAGTTGATGTGAGATTATTTTATATATAAATATTTTTAACACTCCTTTTCAAGTTGGATTATATATATGTCATATGAGTCGAGCTTGTTACAAATGTAATCCACTCGAGAATTCCTAAATGACTTTGTAAGTATATAAACTAATTGATCTTCGGATTTTACGAAATATGTGGTGATTTCTCGTGATAGTATTTTGTCCTTTATATAATGACAATTTATTTATATGTGATTGGTGTAGCGGTAGAAATGTTTAAGACTAAGTCATTGAATTGACTATATTTATACAGATCAAAATAAAAATCGCCACCACGCTTTATTGTTTCCAAAAGAATGAGAAAAGAGCGAGTAACCCAAAAAGAAGAGGAAAGATTCAAGGTAAGAGGGTTGGTTATGCAAAAGGAAGGTATTAACACCCTAAACATCTACGGTACTCCGCAAGAACCTCTTTGAAAAATTTGTATATTTTAGCTATAAAATATTGAATAAAAAATAGATGGTGGAGGTGAGAAAAAAAATATTTTTTTTTATGATTTTTGCACCCGTCGCAGTTGTGAACCTTTAGTGCCTACGTATCATCTTCCGTGCAATAGGGGATCAGGGCACACGTAGTTCCTCTTTAAAAATTTTAAAACACAAGTGTGTTGGTTAATTTTATGAGATAAGACATCATCGTCATTGTCAGTGTGGAAAACATACTTATTACCCACAATCATGAGAAAGGAGAATTTGCATCATCTCAAAGTGGAGGATATGACTTAGATTTTAAAATCAACAATGCCTCACTCAACACTCAAGTGGAAAATATCTCTCTTCACTACACATTGTAGAAGTATAGTTGTTTGCATCACTACAAGGATTGACAATAGTCTAATCTTTTGATAAAAGTTTTAAAATATAAAGCCAATGTGGCAAAATAGTTTGAAATGCGATTGATTGACTTTTAGTTTTCTCACAAAAATGTCAAGGTATTATTAAGTTGATTGAAGTTTCTTGATGAAAAGGTTTTGAAAATGCATGGACCTAGGTCTAAGTTTATTATGAAAGTAGTTTAAGTTTAAAAACAAAGAAGAGTTTTCAAAAGGAGGAATAAGATTTTTGAAATTAAAGAAGGTGTGAGGAGAAGAAGAGACTATCCTAAAGCATAAGATAAAAGCTAGGGATAAGAACCATCTAACCAACAAGAAGCTAATACTTGACATTATGAGTCAAGTAGAATTCTCATTTCTTGGATGGAAACCAAGCAAGCAAAGATATTAGACCTCTTGAGCAAACCAAACTTCAAGTATATTTAGTCTTCACAAAAATTAGACAGAGTAACGGCTGTATACGGGTGAATTCCAGATTACAAACAAAGTATGTAATCATAATAATCTGCACACAAAGCAAAGAACCAACCCAATGTCTTGAGGTAAATCTCAAGAACTCCAGACAAAACATCAATTAAGGTCACAAGGTCTCCATCATAGGCCGATGTTTCTAATCATAAGTCCAAGAAGTCCAATACTCTATAATGTCAAGGATAGTAACCAAATAGTCCAAATATCATTAAAGCTTTTTATTGTTCATGTTGATTATTAGGTATCTTAAAAAGAAAAGAAAATCTCAAGTGAGCAAAATAAAAATGACAAGAAAGTAAATGCTCAAGTGCGCAAAGATGAAAAGTAGGATGAAATGTAATGCTTAAAGTAAATGGTACATAAAGCATAAAAAATAATAGCATAAAGTAAAATCAATTGTTAATAATTAGTGATTAGTTGAATGACTATCTTGAAACTTGTATTTGGAACTTATTAGAGGATTGGTAAAACCAAAACCTCCACACAATAAGTTGCATTTGCTTTTTGTCAAGTATATCATCCATTTGGAATCCTCACAAGTACCGTTTAATGATCAATGATGTTTAAGTGATCCGCGTTGACCAAAAATATTATAGATCCATTAGAGGATTGATAGAACCAAAGCCTCCACATAATGAATCTCAAGGTTATTGGATAAAAGAGATCAAATTAACATACTTGGACTTACAAACATAGGTTTGGGCCACGAATGATCATTTATTCGAATCGGGACAAAATTTAGCGCTATGTTAAGCAATCGTAAGTGGACTTATATAGAAGTCACACCTATTTTGAGGTCGGTCAATAACAATCTATGCACCATTTTTTTTAGACATGATATAGAGATCATGCTCCAATAACACTTAGTGCAATAAGAAAGGGATGGGATGAAGAGGGATGAAAAGGAATATACAAGCAACATTTGAATTAAAATTTAATCAAACTATTATTAAAATCATTTATTCATTTTTATGGAGTTAGACTCAACACCATGGATCCAATGATGTTAACAAAGTTCACGATCAAAATTCAACCCAAGATCAGCCAGAAAATAATCACAAAATAATATTGCATTTAATATATACATTAAAAAGGATTTTAAAATATTTTAAAATAGAAATAAGGGATAAAAATACCAACTATATTCAAATTAATCAAGAAATATTAAATAAGACCATAGAAAAATCAGAAATAAACTCAAATATTTTTATAAAATTTTTGGTAATTTTTTAAAGTCAGAAACTATTTCTAAAATTAAAAGAAATGAGTAAAATAAACCAAAAATGATAAAAAAAATAACAAAGTCAGAAATAAAAAATAAATTAGGTCACTAATATTTGTCACAATATCATTGGATCATTCCATATTTTTTTCAGAACTTAAAAATGCATAAAAGTATTTTTAAACATTTAAAATAATTCAAATAAAGTGAAAATTTATAAAAAATATCAAAACACAAAATTAAATTGTGAATAAATAAAAATCAGAAAGAGAAAAATAAAAAATATTTTTCATAATTTTTTCAGATTTTTTAGACTTAAAATGAATTTTCTATGATTTTTTAAAATTTAAAATATTTAAAATAAAAATCAGAAAATAAAATATCAAACTAAAAAAATATGGGCCATCTGATCATTGTCAAAACGCGTTAGTAAACGGATCAAGTGGACCTGTCACGCTGTGCATATTATGGACTTTAGTGAATAAAGCACTAAATCAAATGTAAAATCAGAAATTCAAAAAATACAAATGACACGCCATCATTGGTTGGAAGATGACATGTTGGTCATCTTCAGCCTCCAGCCAGTCCCAAAACCAGGTCACTCAAACTGTAAAATTATAGCACGAGACCTATGACATTTGCTTTGTCTCTTCAAGACGAAGACAATCACACTTTCGCGATAAATTTATATAAACTGTAGCTCAAGCAATTTGGAAGGAACATTTTGAAAAGGGATTTGAAATTTCATCATCAAAACATGTTTTCAGATAAAAGCAAGTGTTGCAACTAGAACCAGAGCAATGAGAGCTTCATAATGATATCAAAATTTGGAAGAATTGATGGAGAAATCTATCTATTGAAGTTGACTTGTAGAGCTCTGAAACTGGACCTCTATGGATCAATATAGGTCACGATTCTTGAAGGTAATTGTATGGTTAGCTTCAGGGAAGATCAAGGAAGGCGAATTGATAGAAATAATGGATTGAAAAAGGCTTGAACACTGATTTCGAAGTTGCAGAAAAATGAGTTATGGAGCAAGTTTGGCAGGATGATTCTGGTTGTTCAAGTTTGAGGAAATGAATGAGGGATGACCCTTTATTTATAGGGAATCAAATGGAATGTTCAAGCGTGTGAAATGATGAAGTTTGAAGGGAAATCGTGTGAAGTTGCAAACAAGAAAAGTGTGACTTCTATTTTGATCAAAACTCATCCAAAACACGCGTTTTTCTATGCTAATCACTTATGGAAGTTCACTAAATATGTTTAGAAGCAAAAACGTGTAGAAAATATGTGTTTAGAAGCTAAATCAAGGATTTTAAATTCTGACTTTTGAAGAAACTTCAGTTTCAAGTTACCAAGTTCAAATCAACGACATTCTCAGCTCAAGGGGTCTTAGGGCATGATTCTTAATGATTTAGAAAAATTAGATTATAAGCTTTGCAATGGGAAAAGAATGGAATCAAATGGATGTTTGAGCTGAAAGTTGTAATGAGTCAAAGTTGGGGAAAAAAAGTTGACTTTCCATACTTAGAAATATATCAAGTTTTCTTCAAAAGTGACCTATAATGTTTTGCATCTAAACATCGCCTTACATTTGGAATTTGCTCTTGACCAAAAAATATGGCATGAAACATACCTCTTGAATGACATTTTGAAACTTGAACCATTCAAAATCTCCAGAAATTGAGAGAGTTATGAATTGTTGAAGTTGGAAAAAAAAATCATGAAATGACCCATTATCTTTTGTATCCTTAGGGAATCTTCCATCCATTTTCTCACTTTGCATATAAAAGAATGAATAAAGTTAACATACTCAAGATCATTGTGGAAAAAGAATGGGCTCAAGGTAATAAAAATTGACCAAGTTGTGATCATTCGAAGTCACACATGGGAAATTAGGGGTTCATATGGAGGACTTGTAATCTTTCTTCATCATCAAGTTTCTTCCACATGAAAACTCCTTGAAAATTTTGAAGTGATTTGTTAATAACCCTTTGAAGAGAAGGATGTCTTTAGAATCACTCAAAAATACCAAAATATGAGCAAGATATACTTCTTTGAAGTTCAAAACCCTAGCTCCTAGATCAAGAAAATGCTTTGAGGAACTTTGACAATTTTGAACAACTTTCTTGCACCAACACTTTTGCTTTGTAAATAGAAGTTGTTGAGGATTATAATTAGAACTCATAGCCACCAAAACCACTTCCATATCTTGAGAATTGAGAGAAATGTGCACTTGTGACCAATGGGAACAAGGCCTTGTCCAACCATGACAACTTCTTCAATCAACCCCTTGTACTTTTGAATCAATCTTGCTAACTTTGAAATATGGTGAACCCAAATAAACCTTGCCATTCCTTTTCTTAAAAAACAACTTCAATGGTGAGGTTTGAATTTCTCAAGCTTTATATACTAGAGCATGGAAATAAACTCATGAACCCATGGATCAACTTTCTAAGCCATAATGCATTTACCTACATTATTAGTAAGACAAACTAACATTGCATTTTATTAACTAGAAATAAAGTCAAAACAAAACATGGATTATCCCAAAAGAAAAACAAGTCAAGGTGCTTGGTGATTCCTCAAAGAGAAAAACTAAAGATAGGGAGGAGAACCAAAAGCCTTAATGTGACCTTGTTGTGATTGAACCAATATGGTATGATGAAGGGATATTAGGGGGGAAAATTGGGGTACAACAATTGGTTCGTTCATTGAAAACCAAATTAGATGCAATGTGGAGTCCTGCTTGATTATTGCATGAGTTTTATGTTATGAAGATCTCCTATTCTAAGTTCTGAGAGTAAACTTTTCAGCCATGCAAACTCCTTCGAGGTTGTTGGCATAGCACAATATTCAACTTCAACACTAGATATTGCAACTGTATTTTGTCTCTTACTTCTCCATGAGATCATATTACCTCTAATCAGAACACAATATTCAGATGTGTATTTCCTATCCGACGATAATCCGACCTAGTATGCATCTAAATAACAAACAGTTTTTGTATCTTCATATAATAGTCATCTTCCTGGTGAATTATTTATATATCTAAGAATTTGAAATACTACATACCAATGACTATCACAAGGAGGATTCAGAAACTGGCTCATAACGCTCACCACAAATGTAATATCTGGTATGGTGATTGTAAGATAGTTGAGTCTTCCCACAAGCCGTCGATATCTTCCTGGGTCTTTAAATGGCTCCCCTGACCGAAAAGAAGCTTGATATTGGGATCCATAGGAGTATCAACAGGACGACAATCAAGCATTCCAGTTTCATAGAGAATGTCTAAGGTATACTTGCGCTGGTTGATTGCAATACCGGATGAGGACTAGGCAACTTCAATACCTAAGAATTATATGAGTGAACCCAAATCTTTTGCTTGAAATTTTTTAAAAAGATGAGTTTTGAGTAGCTGGATACCCTCAGTATCTTCTCTAGTGATAAAAATGTCATCAACATAGACCACAAGGAAGATGCGTTGATCGGTAGAGGAATGAAGAAAATATAGTGATTTGCTTCACATCTAGTCATACCAAACTACATAATGCTAGAGTTGAAGCGACCAAACGAGGCACGTGAGGACTGTTTCATCCCATAGAGAGAACGATGAAACCGATAATTTTTTTAGAATTTCCAGGAACAGCAAAACCCAAATATTGATCCATATAAACTTCCTCCTTCAATTCTCCATGTAAAAAGGCATTTTTTATGTCCAACTGATGAAACGTCCAATGATGAATAACATCCATTACAAGAAAGAGACGAGAAGAACTAATCTTGGCCGCCCGAGAAAAAATGTCACTATAATCCAGACCAAATGTGTATATTCGTTGGCTACCAAACGTGTTTTAAAACGATCGATATGACAATCTGGTCCAACTTTCACTGTATAAACCCATCAACATCCCACTGTAATTTTGTATGGGGGTAAAGTAAAAATGTCCAAAGTGTTATTTGAATGCAATGCAACCATTTCTTCCACCATCATCTGACACCAATTGAGATCAGTCATAACTTCACTTGTAGACTTAAGAATAAACACATAATCCAAAGCAGACACAAAAGAGACATAGTAAGTAGAGAGACAAACGTAATTTAAAACAAAAACATATTTAGGACTAGGATGATGAAATCAAATACCTTTTCGTAATGCTATTGGATGATTAAGTTCAGGTGACGTAACTGGAGGAGCAGTTGGAGGAAGAGATGATGATGGTGGATCAGTATCATCTCTAACCTTTGATGCACTAGGTGTTCGTTGCTGGTAGACCCACAATAGACATGTAATGGTGTGGGTATGATGGAAGGGATATCTCGAACATATGATGTACAATTCTCACTGGGTGACACAGCGTCAAAAAATAATGAGGAACTTTCAAAGAAGGTAACATCAGAGGAAACAATGCATCATTCAAGTTGGGGACTAAAACAATAATATCCTTTTTGTATACGTGGGTAGCCTAGAAAGATACATTTGAGAGATTTGGAATAAATTTTGTCTTTACATGGACCGAGGTCGTGAATAAAGCATCTGCAACCAAAGATGCGGGGTGGAATGAGGTAGAGATCATATTATGAATTCAAGATAGAGTATTGAATCTGATCTTTGAAGGGCTGATGAAGGTATTCGGTTGATAAGGTGACAAGTTGTGAGGAGAGCATCACCCAAAAAACGAGAAGGACATTGTGGTGAAGTAAAAGAGTCTGTGTGGTTTCAACTTAATGACGATTCTTTCGTTCAACGACATTGTTTTGTTGTGGTGTATGAGCATATGATGATTGGTGAATACTTTATTGTGATGTTAAAAAGATTTAAAATGGGATGACATATATTCACGAGCATTATTAGTTCATAAAATTTTAATGGAAGTGTCAAATTGGTTTTTAATTTCAGCATAAAACTCTTGAAATATATGGAAAACATTTGAACAATTTTTCATTAGAAATATCCAAGTACATCATAAGAAATCTTCGATGAAAGTTACAAAGTAATAATATGCTAAAGTTGACTTAACACGACTAGGACCCCAAATATCATAATGAACTAAGTCAAAAGGTGATGCAACACTTTTATGTACTCGTTGACAATATGTGATATAAGTATGTTTGTCTAATTGACACGATTGACACTCAAATTATGAAAGCTTAGAAAAACTAGGAACTAAAAGACGCATTTTATTAAGGCTAGGGTGACCCAAAATGTTGATGTGTAAGGTATTGAGAAGCAATAGAAGCACATGCCATCGATGGAGATAAATGATATCCTTTGAACTTACTCTCTTCTCCAATCGTCAATCATGTACATCGATCCTGGACATAAACAAAATTATCATTAAAAAGGACTGAACAATCAAGAGTACAAGTAAGCTTTTTAGTATATATTAGATTAAAAGGACAACTAATAATGTAAAAGACAAAGTGTAAAGATTGAAGGTGCAAGAAACACAAGAAAGAGGGGTTTGAATTGGGTTTCTCAAAATAAAATTTCTCGAAACTCAAACACCAACACTTAACAGAAGAATAAAAATAAATGACACAATTATTTTTATCCTGGTTCCCTGTTAACGAAGTTAATCTAGTCCACCCTCCAGGTGATTTACCTTCTCAATAAGGACTTAATCCACTATAACCAAACAGATTACAAAATCTCAACAAGAGTACCTCTCACTGTTGCAAACAACAAAGAACAACTGTTAATGTATTCTTGAGTATACAGGCTAACACTAGTCAATCAAGGAACTAAACCTCAAAGATAAACTGTCAATGACTTCTTGAGTATACAGAATTTCACTTCGTCACTCAAGGAACAATCAACTCACAATTGAATACAGATTTTGTGTTTACAATATTGCTTCTCAAAAAAATATTACACAAGATTTAAGTACAAATAATAACACAACAATGTTAAGAATGTTGATGAACAAAAGTTCCTTTCTAGTAATTTAACGATCAACAACTCCTTGCTTTACAAAAATTGCAGTTATTTTGGCAGCGTTTCAGCAACTTGAATAAGCGTGAGATTCTTCAAAGTTCTTCAACAATTCCAATTCTTCCAAGTCTTACTTTTATAGATGAAAAGAACTTCGTTGGAGGGTAGAATAGGAATAGAAAAATTTTATTTGTCTTGTTGCAATGGTCAATGAGAGAGTGGTAGACAACCTAGTACACAAGTATTGTCCCTGCGCCACAAAAACAGCGTAATGGAGGCGAGGTGATGTTGTACCTTATACTATTACTCACGTGAAACCTTTTAATATTATCTTCTAATCTTCAGAGGTTTCTGAATGTATAATGGTTGAAGCATGCATAGAAGGATCAAAACTAAGTCTCCAAAACCATGTCATCAGAGTCTTCTAAACTTGTTCAATTTGAACCTTATCTTCAGAGTCTTCAACACTTGGTCTTTAGATTCTTCATAACCTTTTCTTTAGAGTGTTCAGAACTTCGTTCAACAAAGCCTTGTCTTCAGAGTCTTCAAAAGTTGGTCTAGAGAACCATTGGTCTTCAAAATCTTCAGAACTCGTTCAATAGAACCTTGTCTTCAGAATCTTCAAAACTTGGGCAAGAGAACTTGGAATCCACAACTTGAGAACATATCATAAGCTCTACTAAAGAGTCATAGTTAGAAGCAATAAAACTAACATTATATCAGAATTATTGTTTTAATACGCATTCTAAGTTATGAAACACAAACTAGCATTCTTTAATGTGTTGAGTCCAGAATTCGATGACATCACACATTAATACTTCAGAGTCAGAACCTGTTAGCAAAATCTACACACTAAATAAACCATTAGGATACTAAATTGTTATCTAATAACCCATTTAATGTTATCATCAAAACTCAAGGCCTGATGCAAAACCAACTCTTGTTCTTACAATCTCCCCCTTTTTGATGATGACAAAACCATGTATTTTGATAAATAATTTATATCGGTTTAATCACATAAAACCTTTTTCAGAGATAGCTAAGAAGCTCCCCTTGAGTTCTATATTCCCAGAACTGGTTTAATCTTGTTCAGAGTCTCCTCCTGAGTTCATGACTTAAAGAAGTTTTGAGAAATAGCACCAAAACAATCGGAACGAAGGAATAATTCCCTGATTGAAGACCTATCACACTTCTAACTACGATGCAGAAATATTCATCTCAGATTCTGGTTTACTATCATAGTTTGATGAGATATCTGACCTAGTTTACCACCAGAGTATGAAAAGTGTTGCATAAATCTTCATCTCAGATTCTGACCATACTTTCAGAATAATATGGTGTACAAAGTCTTTGGACTTTGTCACATCATCATCAGAGTCTGGTTGACAGTATCAGAGCTTGATTGTATTCAAGCCTTGTATAAAATTCTTGATATACCATTAGAGTCTAGTTGAATTTTCTTCTTGCAAAAACTTTACAACTCATGACTTATGAATCTCGAGCTTCTGAATCACCTTCAGAGCTTCTGAGTTTGTCTGTTAAGAAAATTTAGTGAACTTTCTCAAAGTTCTTGAGTCAAACAACGTTAGTGGCAAAAACATTATATAATGTTTGGGAACAGATTCTGAGAATAGATATATCAAAATCATATCACTTTCTCCCCCTTTGTCATAAATCAAAAAGATTAAAAAGACAAAAAAAATTAACCTTAATTTAGTCTTAGGTTTTTATTAATAAACCCTAATTTGATTTTTTAGGTTTTCTCAATTAAATTAAAATCAACCTAGACTTTAGGGTTTGCTAAATTTAATCACTTAACCTTTTTAAATCAATTAGGTTTTAGGATAAATCGTCAATTATTTTTCATCAAACAATTTCTCTGTTTCTTTTCATTTTTACCGCTTCGTGCGCTTTATGATTTTCGCATTTAGTATTTTTCCCGATTATGTAAATGCTAAACGGTTGTAATAGTTTTAATTAGGGTTTTATTTGCTTTCTTTATCCTCGACTGTGTGGTTGTGTACCCCCTTCCCCGAAGCTTTGTAATAAACATATGACTTTTAATTTCTGCCTTTACTATTTTCCTTATAACTGCTAGTTATTAGGGCATGTATTACAAGACATACAAATGAATATAGCTAACCCTAACTACAAGATTAAATAAATGAATCGAATCATTATTCACACACTCACCTCTAGGGTAACCTCACTGGTTGCCTTCAAAGAAAAATAGTCATGTCCCTCAAGCGTGGGGACACTTTAGCAAAGACCCTCGATTAAAAAGATCGTAGTCCCTCGATGACCCTTCGATGCTGTCTTTGGTAAACGATCTTAGTCCCTTACGATAAAATTGCTAAAGCGCCCCTACAAGTTGCCTTTATGACTGTGCAATGACCCGTGACTGTCCCTACACATCCAACGACAGGGCTTCCTACTAACTAATGGTAGGATGACACTATCTAAGGAGGAGGAAAATAACACGAAAGATATTTGAGTAGGTAGATAGCTCATAATCGCTTGCTCACAAATTTTTTTTTCCACAAACACTTTTCTGAAATATTTTCAAAAACAAACACTTTGTATGCGTTCTCAACTGATACGAGGATCATTACGAAGTTGCCAAACTTAGACATTTTCAAAATATTTTCAAACATACACAAAAGCATTTTAAAATAAAGTGAGCTAACGATTAAGAGCCCGTAGATAACTACGGATGAAAAGGATGCTAACACCTTCCCTTTTCATAACCTACCCCCCGAACTAAGAAAATATATCGACGGTCTTTCCTGTTCTTTTCACCCTTTCCTTATTGGATAAAAGAAAAGTCGGTGGCAACTCTTGCTATCTGCAACATTTGCGATAAAACGCAAAACTAAGTCAGTTCTCCCACGGTATTACACATAGAATAACAATTAAGCGTTCACCCCCTACATATCAGAGCAGACATCGACTCTAATGAAAATAAAAGGAAGACTCCATCTTCCACTCAATCCAATGTTGAACTACTCTTGAGTATTTACACATTACCCATGTAGAGGAAATATTCAAACAGTAAGGTGAGATATCATAACTATATAATGGAATGTATAATAATAAGTGAACAATAGATAATTACAAGCACAACATATCACACCCATACAATGCAACAACACCACACCAATAATATAAACAGATAACATACTAACACATATATCATACACATATAATCGCATGCTAACAAATATAACATAAACTTATAATCACATGCTAACACATATAGAATACACCACCAATATGCAATGCAATGAGACTCAACAACACCGAATCAATGCATGTGGTACCATCGGTTTATAAGAACCCCCTGTCGTACCCCAAAATTTCCCTACCTCTTTTATTTTTGTTTGGCTTTGAACTTTGTATTCCATTTGCACCATTTTCACTCAGTCATTTGCATATCCCGCGTCTCATGGAATCAGGCGCTTTGGTTTGAGGTATTAGGGTTGCGCCCTCTTTATGTCTAAATTTTGTTTTGAAGTTCTCTTATCAGGTAAAAGGGAAATGCATTTAGTTCTCGGTTAGTGGATCGTGGGATGGATTTTTGAGGTCACTACAAGGTTCCTTCGAGAGCACCGAGATACTAGGGTTTGTTTTTGGTTTCACAGGAGGGTCTTATGAGTTATGATTGAATTTCAAAGTTTAAATAATGATACAAGGATGATGTTGCCTATTTGTATTGTGGTCATGGCATTGTTATCGTTTGTCACTTCGATAGCAAGGTAGCTTGGATTTCTAAAATCAAAGTTACGGTGGAAGGTTTATCAAATGGATTTAGATTGCTTAGAGGATAAGTCACAAGTTACAAGACCTTTGCAAGATTTAGTTCTAATTCAAGTTGTGAAGAATATTCATTCATTCGAAATTCATTTGAGTGTTCATTTTGGTTCAAATTTGTTAAGGTTGTCTAGCCCATTTGAAGAAGGCGTCTTTAAGATCAAAGATTGAAGAATTTCATTTGTTTCATTGGATTTAATTCAAGATGTAGCTTGTTTTGCAAACACTTTGAAAAAGGTTTGTATCACAAATTCCATTTTTGAATTGGCTAGCTTACAAGTTTACAAGATGTAGCAATAAACTTACAGATTCAAATACATCATTTCTCTAAAAAGTTTGTTGTAAGCATTCTAATTACAAGTCCTAATGCTTTTTACAATTCACAAGTTCAAAGAGGACTCCTAAGCTAATGAAGTTATCCTATGGACTATATAATTCTTCAAGACTCTTCTCAAATCTCCCTCCAAACTCCTCCAAGAAATGCCACGGTTTTAACCTTGCCTCACTTGCCATCCACTCCTCGTGTTCATGAAACAAGAAAGGGAAAAAGTTAGCTAACATTGATATCTCAATAAAATTCCAAGCAAGAATTATTTGCTAATAAAAAATGCTCATCATAAGGGTTGGTATTTAGAATCAGAGATTAAAAGGGGTTTATTTTTAATCATGGGCTATTTTCCCCCAATTTTAAATCACAAAAAAGTTGTCCTCTTTGGTTCATAAAAAAGAGAAAAGGAAAAATTTCAAACGTTTTCTTGTTGCTAAAGCAAAGCACAAAGCTGCCACAAACAGCTAGCTAAACAAGCAGCAAAATAAGTAGCAAAACAAGTAGCAGAACTGCTAAACAAGCAGTAAATACAAAACAGCCAAGCTACCAAACTAAAGCAAACAGCCAAAACAGCCTAGAGCTGCCAAACCATAATAGAACGAATAGCAGCAGCTGCAATAAAATACAGCACAAAAGCAGCTAACAGCTGCGATCAAACCAAAATAGTAGGCAGCCAGAAATATAAAACCAAGGAAGCAAATCAAAACAACTGCAATAAAACAGCAACCCAAAGCAAAGTAGAAAAATAGCACAACAACAATTCAAAAAATAGCAGGCTAACAAGCATGCCCATAGCCCTACATCATCACTTTCCAAAATATACAAACCCTTCAGAAATTTAGAAAAAAAAAGCAAACTACTTGCATCACAGAAAGATGAAGAGGAAAAGAGACAGGTTTAGAGAGATGTCACCCTGTGCATAAGTCAGCTTTGTACTTTGCTGCAAAACCTGTGCCACACCTGCACACAAACACCAAACAGAGCAGGCCAAAATTTGCACTGATATAGGCAAACCCAAAACCTGCATCCTAAAGGTCATAAAGTCAGCAAACCAATTATGTTTGGATCACAAATTTTCCATCCAATTCCACCCCTTATCTCATTATAAAGAGGACCATTGTTTCATTGGAAAAAAAGGGGGAGAAAACACCAACTACAAGCTGGAAAAAAAAACACCAAGAAATCTCATAAAGAACTTCTATCAAAACTCCTCCCTTACATTCTTCTTCAACTTTCATTGACAATAGCTGCAAAAAAAAATTGTCAAGACTTCCTCCACTCACTTCACGTAAAATCTCCATTAAACCTTCATAACTCCCTTCATCAATCTGCAAATTCAAAACTCACAAATTCAGCACAATAGAGAAAGATTCACAATAATAACTCACAACATACCTGCAACACAACATTAACAATTTCTCAACACCGACAACCCAATCAAGCTTGAATTTTATAGAGAAGGAAAAGTAGAGAACAAAAACGAAGCAGAGGAGGAAACTTACCACGAATCTTCACCGAGAAAATCGCTTTCTCGTCGATACAAATCCAGATTCGGATAACTCTTTCTTCGTTTATTTCCAAAAATTTCTTGCCATATTTTTTTTCTGTTCCAATTCACACTTTTTATTCAAGGATTAGGACATGTTGTGATGCATGTTTATGTTTGATTGTTTTCATTTTTATTGCTGAATTTTTGGTACTTGAGTTTTACGCCATGTTTGATTTATTATTGTAGTCGGTGGTATCAATCCGAATATAGAAATAGAGGCGAATAGAAACAAGATTGAGAGGAGAATCGAGAAGGGATCGGAGGAAGTATGTTGTTGTTGTAGGAAATCGAGAATGATATAGTCATTGTTGTTGAATCGGAAGAGACAAAAATTGAGAGAAATAAGGTTAAGCAAGCAAAGAACTGAGAGAGTGGTTTGAGATTTAGAGTTTTGGTTATCGTCGTTTTGCGTGGAAGTGAAATAGCAGTGAGGGAGATGAATGAGGGATAGACAAGGGAGTGAGCTCGGATTATAAAGGGGGGTCGTTTGCTTTCAACTAGGGTTTTCGAACCTTGTTGTTTTGTTTGAGCTGGTCGAATTCGGGTCCAGCCTGACCCGGTCCAAGTCCATGGGGGTTATTTTTTTTACAGCTTATTTTTGTTTCCATCTTGGGATTTACTTGGTCAAGCAGCTCCTAGCCCAGCGTAATTCAGTATACTCACTTTACTTTTTTGCTTTACACCCGTGTTCTAATTAAGTTCATTTTTATTTCTTTCACTAATTTTCTTAGTTTTGTTATTTATCAATTCAGTTTTGTTAGTAAAATTAATTAAATAATCATGTTTTAGGTTAATTAGATGATTTCTATTAATTAGTTTAGCTTTAAAATTAATTTAGAACTCTTTGTGAATTTATTCTAATATTTGTTTTAGTAAGTTAATCATTTTAGTTATTTTCGTTTAGTCACATTTCTTTACTCACAAAAATATCAGCTTTGTATTTCTGTTACTTTTTGTTTTGTTTGATTGCTTGATTAATTCTTGATAACATGTTCCTTTTAGTGATTACATGAAGCGATTAAATTCATTTGATCATTTTGTGTTGAGTTAGACTTTAGGATTGACCTATGCATGATAGACATTTTAGGTAGACTTTCTCCTTTCAAATACTCAACATTAGGTCCGTCACTTTACATAACAAACCATTAGGGCTTTTCTAGTTTCCCTCTTACCCTTTTCTTCTTTTGTCATTAAGACTTATCATTCACAAATCAAAAATCCAAAAAATCTTAATCATTACTTGAATTTATTTTAAAACCTGCAAAACACTTAACCAATCGAGACTCCCCAAAAGGGCATGTTATCTTTGTTATACCGTGATACCGACCGTACCTATTGCTAGAATGCGTGCGTTAGCGTCGCCCACTAAAAAACACAAACAAACAAACAAACCATTTTCTAGAGGAACTACGGTGTTCTGATTCCTTCATTGGATACGTAGGCAAAGGGTCGTGAAACCCTCACGAACGCAATAATAAAAAACCATCTTTTCCCCTTAAGCAAGTATAGTTGTAGATAAATACACCCTTTAAGACAAGCAAACAAAATGGATCTCATTGAGTACAACAAACGTGAGGGATGCTAATACCTTCCCCTCGCATAACCGACTCCCTTACCCCTTCTCTTGGTCGCAAGACCATCTTATCCATCCCCTTGTGGTTTTATCGATATTTCCCCTTCCTTCAGGATAAATAAAGTTCGGTGGCAGCTCTGTGTTTTCTGCCGGTAGCTTCAGCTGGCGACTCTGCTGGGGAATACCTTTTGCGAGTCTCTCCTAGTTTTGTTTATTTGTATTTTTGAGTGTTTATTTATTTGCTTTATTTTTCTTTACTGTTTTATTATTGCTTTATTCTTTTGTATATATTGCATATATTATTGCTACTCACATATTCTGGATACATTGTGATGTTGGGTTTGGTGATTACATTTGATAAATCCTATACCCGGACTTGGGTTACACATAGGATTAGGACGGGAGGTATAGTCATGTTAACTTTGAGGGAGTAATCCCGAAGAAAGAGGCATGAAAATCCCCCACTCAGTGGAGGTCCCCTTGAAAGTAGTGATGTTTACCGAGTAATCGGGAAGACGTCGTTGCTTTCGACCTGGGAACTCGAGAAGCTGAGGGTCGTAGAACCATTAACCCATCCTATCTTTTTAGGTGCAGTGCGGAGACTTTAATGAAGTAATCCGGAAGTAGTTGTCACGCGATATTGCACTCAGACGAGTTTTTCCTGTGAATATTACTAATTACAAAGTAATTGGGACATCGGTAATATCCAAAGGAAGAGCATAGACTTCGAGAACTCTTTAGAACCTTGTTCGGTAGGTGATAAACCCCTAGTACATACCTCATGGGTGGTTATTTTGACTTCATTCCTGTGACGTCGGACTTTTGATCCTGTTACTTTATAGCCTGTGCAATGGACTACGCAGTGGTTATACAGAATATGTGGAGCTGAGACTTCATGTCGTAGCATACCATGACATCATATCATCATGTATATATATCTCATATCTAGGGAAATCCAAAGACAAGTCTCGTTGATGTAGCTTTTCAAAAAAAGGGAAAATTTTAAAAGATAGACGAGTCTTTGAGTCTCCTCAGAAATGAAGATAAAGCATTCATCCATACTACCATGCATTCATTTTTCACAACAAAAACTCATTGGGGTCCCTTTTCCGACAGACTTCAGTAAACAACAAAGACGACTTCTCCACATCCTTACCGTACTAGAGGCAATCAACGAAGGCTAATGGATCTTTTTGAAGAGAATCATAACGCACTCCGCCGAGATATTGACACCATGGGCACTCGCATGGATCAGCTTATGGAAACCCTTCATGTTGTGATCAAGGGTCAAGAAGAATTACATCAAACTGTTGCCAAGCTCGCTACTTCCGCTCCCTCCACTTCTGCTAATGGGAGGAATGACAATGAAAATGTTGAGACTCCTACCGGTGCTCCTAGGAATGATTTTGACGATCATCATGATGTTATTGATCTTGATGAACCCCAAGTGAACCTTGCTGCCGGAGTTTCCGAAACTGCGAAAATGTATCATGCTCTCGAAGAGCGTCTTAGAGCCATGGAGGTTATCAAGGCTTCTGGATTCAATACTGCTGCAATGTGCCTCGTTCCTGGGGTAGTTATTCCTCCCAAATTCAAATTTCTGGATTTCGAAAAATACAAAGGCACTTCTTTCCCAAAGACTCATCTCCGTTCCTACTGTCGCAAAATGGCTGCCTATGCTGAAAATGAACCATTACTCATGCACTTCTTTCAAGATAGCTTGACTGGGGCACCATTGGATTGGTATATGCAATTGGAAAGATATCATGTCAGTACTTGGGGAGAACTTGCTAACGCTTTTTTGAAACATTACCATTACAATACTGCCATGGCTCCTGGCCGTACTCAACTCCAAGGGATGATAGAAAAGTCTGAAGAGTCATTCAAAGAGTATGCTCAGAGGTGGCGTGAACTGGCTGCAAGGGTCCAACCTCCTCTCTTGGATCGTGAATTGATTGATCTGTTTATGGGTACTCTACGAGGCCCTTATCTCCAGCATATGCTCAGTAGTACCTCTACTCCTTTCTCTGATATGGTCATTATTGGTGAACGCGTTGAGACTTGTATTAAGGCCGGAACGATCCAAGGTGTCCCCAACAATAATATCAACAACGAAAGCATTGGTAGAAAGCCATTTTCTGGTTTTGTCAAGAAAAAAGAAGGTGAGACTAGTGCTATCACCATTAACCAAGGAAAAGCTCCTGCATTTCCTCAAGTCCGATTTCCTTATTTTCCTACACCTGCTGCTGTTCCCAACCAATTTGTTCCTCAAGTATACGTTGCTACAAATCCAGCACCCTGGATGGCCCAACAACAGTCTTTCACTCTGCAATCACACTATGTTTTACAACAACAATTTGCACCTCCTCCAACTTATCAACAATAGAATCAACAACCTCAAGGTCCGAGAGCTCCTCAAAGACAAAGAGCGCCTGAAAGAAGATTTGATCTCATTCCTATGTCTTACGCTCAGCTTCTCCCACAATTACCTGCTAGTCAATTGGTTCAATTACGTGAACTTGGTCCACCGCCAAATCCTCTCCCTAGGGGGTATGACATTAATGCTCATTGTGAATTTCATTCTGGTGCCCCAGGCCATACAATTGAGAATTGTGGAGCATTCAAATGTAAAGTTCAAGACCTCATTAATGCAAAGGCCATAAACTACAACCCTGTTGGTCCGAATATTCAGAATAATCCCATGCCTCCTCATCAAGGGGGAACGGTCAATGCTATTGAATAAATTAGTGAACGGGATTTGGTATCCAAGGTTGACGAGATTAATATATCATTGGAAACTGTCAGGGAACATTTTTTGAAGCACGAGGTGCTACAAGAACTTCATGACTTGTGCTTAACATGTTCCTCTAAACCTGAAGAGTGTACTGGTTTGAAGACGGATATCCAACAGTTGATCGATGAAGGTGTCCTACAAATAGATAAAATATTCCGAGAAGAAGAGATTGATGTACTGGAAATCCCCTACTATCCGAGAAGCTTTTCAGCAACCCCAAGTATTTCGTTAACAATTCAGGTTCCTACTACCCCATTAATGATTCAAGCTCCCGCAACGATTCAAGCTCATATTCCTCCTACAAGAAACGACTCGAAGGCAGTTTCGTGGGAGTATAATGTGGTCTATATTCATGGAAAGAAGTATGAGTGTCCTCCAGTTGTTGACAAGAATGTTACCAACATTGTAGGAACCAGTAACATGACTCGCAGTGGTCAGATCTTTTCTCCTCCATCACCGCCTCCTAAGGAAACTAACAGTGAAGCTCTAGCTAAGGCCAAGGGAAAGTAAGTGATGGATAATCAACCCGAACCTTCTGTAGGACAAGAAGCGGAGCAGCTTTTGAGAATTCTCAAGCGGAGTGATTACAAAATAGTGGATCAACTCAACCAGACGTCATCCAAGATTTCCATCTTGTCTCTCCTTTTGTGTTCAGAGACCCACCGCAATGCCTTATTGAAGATTTTATGTTCCGCTCATGTTACCCAAGACATCTCTGTGGCCTAGTTTGAAGGAATCGTCACCAATATTGTTGTGGGAAATTGTTTGGGTTTCTGTGATGATGAACTCCCAGTTGAAGGCAGAGCCCACAATAAAGCGTTGCATATTTCTATGAAGTGTTTGGACACTGTTTTATCTCGAGTTTTGGTGGATACAGGTTCTTCACTCAATGTGATGCCTAAGGCTACTTTGTTTAAGCTGAATATGGATGGAGTAATGATGAGGCTTTCCATTCTAAATGTTCGAGCGTTTGATGGTTCGAGAAGATCTGTGGATGGAGAAGTGAACTTACCTATCAAGATTGGTCCCCACACTTTCTATTTGTCATTCTATGTTATGGACATACGTCCATCCTATACTTGCCTTTTGGGTCATCCATGGATCCATGTAGCAGGAGCTGTGACATCTACTCTTCATCAACGCCTAAAGTTCATTGTGAATGACCAAGTTGTCATTGTTTGTGGAGAAGAAGACATTTGATAATCTGACTACCTACTGTTATATGGAAGTGGAAGGTGAGGTGTAGGAGTTTCCCTTTTAAGCTCTAGAGATTGTTACTGTTGACAAGTTCCCCGTTATGGAATGTAAGAAGTCTGAGACACCCCTGGCCTCTTTGAAGGATGCCAAATCCCTCATAGAATCTAGACCTCCCCATGACAGTTGGGGCAAATTAATTGAAGTGCCAGAGAAGAAAGATCGTTTTGGTCTTGGGTATCAGCCATCATCCTCCGTGCAAGCTGGTTGGGTTCCTCTCAGAGGAAAGCAGGTTCCTCCAATTTCTGAAGTGTTCGTCAGTGCTGGTGTAGGCAAAGAAGGACAAGTGCTCTCCACAGATGCTGAAGGCGACGATGAAGATGTTTCAAGATTTATCTATTAAGTTACGCTGGACCAGGAACTCAGCAGTTGGACTGCCGTGGACATCTCTGAAGTTGTTTTCCTTGATGTGTAATTTTCTGTTTCCATTTAAGTCATATGTCCTGCCCAAGGCATACTGGCAGCTTGTAGAAGGGCCCCCTTATGTTTCAATCTCTGTTTAACATTGAGTGAAAAATCGCACTTTCGCATACAATTTTGTTCCTTGTCTTTTCTTTTACTTTTACTTTTTCAAAATAAAAATGGCAATAATTTTCTTTTCATATTCTAAATATTCTTTTGCACTTTCTAAAAATAAAACATAAAATCATCGATCATGCAAATCCGTCTCGGACTCCATTGGAAATGATTATGCTATGGTTCCTTATATCCTTGAGAATTCAGTTGATCATGCTAGAAAAGATAGTGAGGAAGACTGTTAAGTCCCTGAAGAACTAGCTAGGATCTTGAGACAGGAAGAGAAGTCCATCCAACCATATCAAGAAGAAACAAAAGTCGTCAATCTCGGTACTGAAGAGGTAAAGAGAGAAGTCAAAATAGGTGTCGTCTTGCAAAGAGAAGAAAAGAAGGGGTTGGTTGAGTTGCTCTGAGAGTATGTTGACATCTTCGCCTAGTCGTATGAAGACATGCCCAGTTTAGATACTGATATAGTGATGCATAGATTGCCACTCAAGCCAGAATGTCCTCCTGTAAAGCAGAAGCCAAGAAGGACCAGACCCGACATGGCTTTGAAGATCAAAGAAGAGTTTCAGAAACAACTCGAAGCAGGTTTCCTATCTGTGATAAATTATCCGCCTTGGATTGCTAACATTGTGCCTATACCAAAGAAGGATGGTAAGGTACGCATGTATGTTGACTACCGAGACTTGAATAGAGAAATCCCAAAGGATGACTTCCCGTTGCCTCATATTGATGTGTTGGTTGATAATACTGCTCAGTCTTCAGTGTTCTCCTTTATGGATGGGTTCTCAGGCTACAATAAGATAAAGATGGCTCCGGAAGACATGGATAAAAAAACTTTCACAACTCCTTGGGGTACCTTTTGCTATAGAGTCATGCCTTTTGGTCTTAAAAACGCTGGTGCGACATATCAGCGAGCTATGGTGACTCTCTTTCACGACATGATTCATAAAGAGGTCGAGGTGTATGTGGACGATATGATTGTGAAATCACAGACTGAGGAAGAACATTTGATCCATTTGCAGAAGTTGCTTGATCGTTTACGAAAGTTCAGGTTAAGGCTTAATCCCAACAAATGTACCTTTGGGGTTCGATCGGGAAAGTTACTTGGTTTTATCGTGACTCAACGAGGAATTAAAGTAGATCCATAAAAAGTAAAAGCAATATAGGATATGCCAGCGCTGAAAAATGAAAAGGAAGTACGAGGCTTCCTTGGAAGGTTGAATTACATAGCCAGGTTCATTTCTCACCTTACTGCTACCTGTGAACCTATCTTTAAATTGTTACGCAAGAATCAAGATGTCTGATGGGATGAAAGTTGTCAAGACGCTTTCGAGAAGATTAAGCAATATCTTCAAGAGCCACCAATACTCATACCACCAGTTCCAGGAAGACCTCTCATTATGTATTTGACTGTGCTTGAAGGATCCATGGGTTGTGTGCTCGGATAACATGATGATACTGGACGAAAAGAACACACCATTTATTACCTAAGCAAGAAGTTTACTGATTGTGAATCAAGGTATTCCTTACTTGAGAAGACTTGTTGTGCTCTCATATGGGCAACTCGATGTTTGAGGCAGTATATGTTGACACATTCTACACTTCTGATATCTAAGATGGATCTGATAAAGTACATCTTCGAGAAACCAGCACTCACAGGCAGGCTTGCCTGATGGAAGATGCTTTTGTTTGAGTATGACATCCAGTACGTCACACAAAAGGCTATCAAAGGTAGCATTCTTGCTGATCATCTCGCTCACCAGCCATTGGAAGAATATCAGCCCATGAAGTTCGATTTTCCAGACGAGGATATTATGAAACTTGATGATAATGAAGGACCCGAACCAAGGGAGCGATGGACTCTCACGTTCGATGGTGCTTCAAATGCTATGGGCCACGGCATTGGGGCAGTTTTGACCTCTCCGCGCAATACTCGCATACCTTTCACTGCCAGATTATATTTTGATTGTATGAATAATGTCGCTGAATACGAAGCTTGTGTGATGGGTCTTGAAGCATCCATTGATTTGAAGATCAAGATTCTTGAAGTTTATGGGGATTCTGCCTTAGTGATATATCAAGTACGGGGTGATTGGGATACACGACACCCTAATTTAGTTCCATATCAGGATTACATATTAGAGTTATTTCCCGCTTTCTATGAGGTCACCTTTGAGCACATTCCTAGAGAAGCAAATCAACTGGCAGATGCTCTGGCCACTTTAGCAGCAATGTTCAAAGTCAGCTACCCGAATCATGCGCCCAATATAGGGATTTATTGTTACAAGGATCCATCACACATTTTCCCTACTCATTGTCTCACAATTGAAGATGTATCAGGCGAAAATCCGTGGTACTTCGACATCAAAAGATATATTGAGAAGCAAGAGCACCCCGAAGGTGCTACAATTTGTGATAAGTGGACTCTTAGAAGGTTGGCATCTAAGTTTTTACTGTCAAGAGACGTTCTGTACAAGAGAAACTATGATTCGGTTCTGCTCATATGTGTGGATAGACACGAAGCAGAATCCATTATACGAGAAATACACGAGGGCTCTTTTGGGACTCATGCTAGTGGGTATTCCATGGCCAAGAAAATCCTACGAGCAGGTTATTTATGGATGACGATGGAAAGCGACTGTTGTGTATATGCAAAAATGTGCCACAAATGTCAGGTTTACGCAGACAGGATACATGTTCCTCCCACCCCTTTGAATGTGATGACTTCACCATGGCCTTTTGCAATGTGGGGCATAGATATGATTGGACGCATCGAGCCAAGCGCTTCAAATGGACATAGGTTTATCCTTGTTGCTATTGATTACTTCACCAAGTGGGTGGAAGCGGCTTCGCACAACAATGTGACCAAGCAAGTTGTTACCCACTTCATTGAAATAGAAATCATATGCCGGTATGGAACTCCTAATAAAATCATCACTGATAACAGGTCGAATCTCAACAACAAGATGATGAAGGAAATGTGTGAAGAATTCAAGATTGAACACCATAATTCATCACCTTATCGGCCGAAGATGAATGGGGCAGTCGAAGCTGCTAACAAGAACATAAAGAAGATCGTCCAGAAAATGGTCAGAACATACAAAGATTGGAATGAGATGTTACCTTTTTCCCTACATGGCTATAGAACTTCGGCGCGTACTTCCACTGGGGCAACTCCATTTTCACTCGTCTATGGTATGGATACGGTACTCCCGGTCGAAGTGGAGATTCCTTCCTTAAGGGTTTTGATGGATACTAAACTTGATAAAGCTGAATGGATTCAAACGAGACTCAACCAACTAGATCTCATCGAAGAAAAGCGCCTAGCAGCCATTTGTCACGGTCAGTTATATCAACAGCGTCTCAAGAGAGCATTTGACAAGAAGATTCGGCCTCGAGAGTTCCACACAGGTGATCTGGTCTTAAAGAAGATTCTCCCAATCCACACTGATCCAAGAGGCAAGTGGAATCCTAACTATGAGGGATCGTACATCGTGAAGAAAGCTTTCTCAGGAGGTGCTCTAATCCTGACAAACATGGATGGGGAAGACGTTTCGCTTTCAGTCAATTCAGACTCAGTCAAAAAATACTACGCATAAAAGGACCCGTTAAGTTGAAAACCCGAAAGGGCGGCTTAGGCAAAAGTTAGGGCTAAAAAGGAAAAAAATGTTAATAACCCGCTAAGTTGAAAACCTGAAAGGGCGACTTAGGAAAAAATGGGTGTCCCGGTGGATTGAAAACCCGAAAGGGCGATCCAGGAAAAAATTAGGGACAAAAAGCGAGAGACTGCAGTTTGAAGCCTCTTCACATACACCCTCCTAATACGGGATAGATCAATTCGGCTATTATCCTTTGGAAGCACGACACTAGAACGACCCAGGATACGGGAACTACAGCAATATCAGTTTTAACAGAAGTTCGAGATTTTCTTGTTTCCATTTTACTCGTTGTACTTAGTATTTTTATTTGCAACTTCCTCATTTAGGAGTTGTTTCCATGTACGAATGCCTATTCACAGGCAAAACTCATTAATAAAAATTTGCCCTTCCACTAAAAAGCCTTTGTTATGTTCTTTTACTTTATTTTTCGTATGCGAATTGTGATTTAAATTCTTTGTTAAGCATTGCATTGAAAACAATAAGTCAATAATAAACACAAGCTAAGATGTGAAACACTACCTTACATGGATAAGAAGGCATCCCAAGGGAAAGCCATGGCGTTTAAGTGGTTGCTCTTCTGTGCGGGTAGCAAGTCATAATGGTCACCTTGACCAAGCTTTCATCCTCGTCGCCTCCTTACAGTCGACCGAGCACCCGATTCTCCAACACAGAGAAACTTGGGGCATTTGATAAGATCCACGTCTCTTTTCAGTTATTCACAAAAAGTCCAACACTTGAAGGAAGTCAGATCAAGTCACTTCTTCTCAGCAAGATTTAACCCCCAGTGAACTCGACAAGGCTAAGTCTTTTTCTCCCAAATTTCAAGAACCAATTCATATGGGTATCTCTAGACGGCGAGCAAGGGATCCCAATGAGATTTTGGAACTTTTCATACAATAATCATCACGACATATTGCATTTCACCCTCAAACGCATAGCATATCTATGGATCATCATGCCGCATTTCAAAATGCATACGAAGCATGAGTCAGATGTGGTACCTTGCCCAAAATCCCCAAATCAATCCCAAACCAAAAAAACATATCATCCTCATAATTCCCAGTTAACATTTGTTATTACACTACCAACTAAAATAATCCATGGTGTCAGTATATCATACTCCCCAACTCTCAATACTCATGTTATCTTTTCCTACGGTCGTAGATTGTCCGTAGATCTTACCCTCGTTTTATCTTTTTAAGGTCGCAAGTCGTCCATAGATCTTACCTTCGCTTTATCTCTCTTAGGGTCGTAGGTCATCCGTAGACTTTACCCTCTCCTCATCTTGTTTTTAGGGTTGTAGATCGTCCGTAGATCTTACCATCACGCTATCTTTTTTTAGGTCGTAGGTTGTCCATAGATCTTACCTTCACTTTATCTCTCTTAGGGTCGTAGGTCGTCCGTAGACTTTACCCTCTCCTCATCTTATTTTTAGGGTCATAGATCGTCTGTAGATCTTACCATCGCGTTATCTTTCTAAGGTCGTAGGTCATCCATAGATCTTACTTTCGCTTTATCTCTCTTAGGGTCGTAGGTCGTCCGTAGACTTTACCCTCTCCTCATCTTGTTTTTAGGGTCGTAGATCTTCCGTAGATCTTACCATCACGTTATCTTTCTAAGGTCGTAGGTCGTCCATAAATCTTACCTTCGCTTTATCTCTCTTAGGGTCGTAGGTCGTCCGTAGAATTTACCCTCTCCTCATCTTGTTTTCTAGGGTCGTAGAACATCCGTAGATCTTACCCTCGCGACTTCTTCTCTTGGGTCGTACGTCACTCAACGGTCTTACCCTCGTGATGTCCTTTCTCTTGAGTTGTCAATCACACGTCAATCTTTACCCTTTGTCTTTACCTTTCTTTTTGGGTTGTGAATCCCGCATGATAGAATCTCTGTTGTCGTCAAATTCTACCCATCTTCTTTAAGTTTCTTATGAATCCTACCTTCAGTCACCACGACATCGTCAACCATATCTTTCTAGCCACTTTACCGCCAACTTCCACGAGAAACTTATATTGGCACCGTTACCCCAGTACAAGCTACCATTATTCAACCATGTTTATCCATCATGACCAGTCCACCAGAAGACCTTTTTTTCCTTTCCCCAGCAGACACCCACACCAATAAATAACACTCACACCATTCTCTCCCGGACAAATTTTGGGTCCTGGTATTTAATCATCTTCCACCTTGAAATTTCGAAAGGCTGGCGCTGATCTCACCTTCAGGTTTAAGACGATTAAATAGGGGAAGCTTTCGTACCCCAAATTTGCCATACCTCTTTTATTTTTTTCTGGATTTGAAATTTGTATTCCATTTGCACCATTTTCACTCAGTCATTTGCATATCCCGTATCTCATGGAATCAAGTGCTTTGGTTTGAGGTATTAGGGTTGTGCCCTCTTTATGTCTAAATTTTGTTTTGAAGTTCTCTTATCAGGTAAAAGGGAAATGCATCTGGTTCTCGATTAGTGGATCGTGGGATGGATTTTTGAGGTCACTACAAGGTTCCTTCAAGAGCACCGAGATACTAGCGTTTGTTTTAGGTTTCAGAGGAGGATCTTATGAGTTATGATTGAATTGCAAAGTTTAAATCATGATACAAGGATGATGTTTCCTATTTGTATTATGGTCATGGCATTGTTATAGTTTGTCACTTCGATTGCAAGGTAGCTTGGATTTCTAAAATCAAAGTTACGGGTGGAAGGTTTATCAAATGGATTTAGATTGCTTAGAGGATAAGTCACAAGTTACAAGACCTTTGCAAGATTTAGTTCCATTTTAAGTTGTGAAGAATATTCATTCATTCGGAATTCATTCGAGTGTTCATGTTGGTTCAAATTTGTTAAGGTTGTTTAGCCCATTTGAAGAAGGTTTCTTTAAGAGCAAAGATTGAAGAATTTCATTTGTTTCATTGGATTTAATTCAAGATGTAGCTTGTTTTGCAAACACTTTGAAAAAAGTTTGTATCACAAATTCCATTTTTGAATTGGCTAGCTTACAAGTTTACAAGATGTTGCAATAAACTTACACATTCAAATATATCATTTCTCTAAAGAGTTTGTTCCAAGCATTCTAATTACAAGTCCTAATGCTTTTTACAATTCACAAGTTCAAAGAGGACTCCTAAGCTAATGAAGTTATCCTATGGACTATATAATTCTTCAAGACTCTTCTCAAATCTCCCTCTAAACTCCTCCAAGCAATGCCATGGTTTTAACCTTGCCTCACTTGCCATCCACTCCTCGTGTTCATGAAACAAGAAAGGGAAAAAGTTAGCTAACATCGATATCTCAATAAAATTCCAAGCAAGAATTATTTGCTAATAAAAAATGCTCATCATAAGGGTTGGTATTTGGAATCAGAGATTAAAAGGGGTTTATTTTTAATCATGGACCATTTTCTCCCAATTGCAAATCACAAAAAAGTTATCCTCTTTGGTTCACAAAAAAAGAGAAAAGGAAAATTTGCAAACGTTTTCTTGTTGCTAAAGCAAAGCACAAAGCTGCCACAAACAACTAGCTAAACAGGCAGCAAAACAAGTAGCAAAACAAGTAGCAGAACTGCTAAACAGGCAGTAAATATAAAGCAGCCAAGCTGCCAAACTAAAGCAAACTACCAAAACAACCCAGAGCTGCCAAAGCACAACAGAACAAATAGCAACAACTGCAATAAAATACAACACAAAAGCAGCTAACAACTGCGATCAAACCAAAACAGTAGGCAGCCATAAATATAAAACCAAGGCAGCAAATCACAACAACTGCAACAAAACAGCAGCCCAAAGCAATGTAGCAAAATAGCACAACAACAATTCAAAAAATAGCAGGCTAAGAAACATGCCCATAGACCTACATCATCACTTTCCTAAATATACAAACCCTTCAGAAATTTAGAAAAAAAGAAAACAGCTTGCATCATAGAAAGATGAAGAGGAAAAGAGACAGGTTTAGAGAGATGTCACCCTGTGCATAAGTCAGCTCTGTACTTTGCTGCAAAACATGTGTCACACCTACACACAAACACCAAACAGAATAGGCCAAAATTTGCACTGATATAGGCAAACCTAAAACATGCATCCTAAAGGTCATAAAGTCAGCAAACCAGTTATGTTTGGATCACCAATTTTACCTCCAATTCCACCCCTTATCTCATTATAAAGAGGACCACAGTTTCATTGGAAAAAAAGGGGAGAAAACACCAACTACAAGCTGGAAAAAAACACCAAGAAATCTCATAAAGAACTTCTATCAAAACTCCTCCCTTACATTCTTCTTCAACTTTCATTGACAATAGATGCAAACAAATTTTTTTCAAGACTTCCTCCATTTACTTCACGTAATATCTCCATTGAACCTTAATACCTCCCTTCATCAATCTGCAAATTCAAAACTCACAAGTTCAGCACAATAGAGAAAGATTCACAATAATAACTTACAACATACCTACAACACAACATTAACAATTTCTCAACACCGACAACCCAATCGAGCTTGAATTTTGTAGAGAAGGAAAAGTAGAGAACAAAAATGAAGCAGAGGAGGAAACTTACCATGATTCTTCACCGAGAAACTCGCTTTCTCGTTGGTACAAATCTAGATTCGGATAACTCTTTCTTCGTTTATTTCCGAAAATTTCTTGCCATATTTTTTTCTGTTCTAATTCACACTTTTTATTCAAGGATTAGGACATGTTGTGATGCATGTTTATGTTTGTTTGTTTTCATTTTTCTTGCTGAATTTTTGGTACTTGAGTTTTGCGCCATGTTTGATTTATTATTGTAGTCAGTGGTATCAATCTGAATATAGAAACATAGGCGAATAGAAACAAGATTGAGAGGAGAACCGAGAGGGGATCGGAGGAAGTATGTTGTTGTTGTAGGAAACCGAGAATGATATAGTCATTGTTATTGAATCGGAAGAGACGAAAATTGAGAGAAATAAGGTTAAGAAAGCAAAGAACTGAGAGAGTGGTTTGAGATTCGGAGTTTTGGTTGTCATCGTTTTGCGTGGAAGTGAAATAGCAGTGAGGGAGATGAATGAGGGATAGAAAAGGGAGTGCAATCAGATTATAAAGGGAGGTTGTTTGGTTTCAACTAGGGTTTTCAAACCTTGTTTTTTTGTTTGAGCTGGTCGAATCCGGGTCCAGCCTGACCCGGTCCAAGTCCATGGGTTTTTTTTTACAGCTTATTTTTGTTTCCATCTATGGCTTTACTTGGTCAAACAGCTCCTAGCCCAGCGTAATTCAGTTTATTCACTTTAATTTTCTGCTTTACACATGTGTTCTAATTAAGTTTAGTTTTATTTATTTCACTAATTTTCTTAGTTTTTGTTATTTATCAATTCAGTTTTGTTAGTAAAATTAATTAAATAATCATGCTTTTGGTTAATTAGATGATTTATATTAATTAGTTTAGCTTTAAAATTAATTTAGAACTCTTTTTGAATTTATTCTAATATTTGTTTTAGTAAGTTAATCATTTTAGTTATTTTCGTTTAGTCATATTTCTTTACTCACAAAAATATCAGCTTTGTATTTCTGTTACTTTTTGTTTTGTTTGATTGCTTGGTTAATTCTTGATAACATGTTCCTTTTAGTGATTACATGAAGCTTTTAAATTCATTTGTTCATTTCGTGTTGACTTAGACTTTAGGATTGACCTATGCATGATAGACATTTTAGGTAGATTTTCTCCTTTCAAATACTCAACATTAGGTCTGTCACTGTACATAACAAACCATTAGGGCTTTTCTAGTTTCCCTCTTACCCTCTTCTTCTTTTGTCATTAAAACTTATCATTCACAAATCAAAAATCCAAAAACTCTTAATCATTACTTGAATTTTTTTTAAAACCCGCAAAACACTCAACCAATCGAGACTCCCCAAAAGGGCATGTTATCTTCGTTCTACCGCGATACCGGCCATGCCTATTGCTAAAATGTGCGCGTTAGCGTCGCCCACTAAAAAACACAAACAAATAAACCATTTTCTAGAGGAACTACGATGTTCTGATTCCTTCATTGGACACGTAGGCAAAGGGTCGCGAAACCCTCACGAACGCAATAATGAAAAACCATCTTTTCCCCTTAAGCAAGTATAGTTGTAGATAAATACACCCTTTAAGACAAGCAAACAAAATGGATCCTGTTGAGTAAAACGGATGTGAGGGATGCTAATACCTTCCCCTCGCATAACCGACTCCCTTACCCCTTCTCTTGGTCGTAAGACCATCTTATCCATCCCCTTGTGGTTTTATCGATATTTCCCCTTCCTTCGGGATAAATAAAGTTCGGTGGCGGCTCTGTGTTTTCTGGCGGTAGCTTCACCCCCCAATAAATTCCTGTTGGAATTCAGTTACATCGCTTACACCCTGTCGGGCACACGATCATCCCACTCCTCGTCGCTCACACTCCATCGAGCACACGATCATCCCACTCCTCGTCGCTCACACTCCATCGAGCACACATACAATTCTCATCACTCACACCCCTACTGGGTACACGATCATATGATTCTCGAATAGAATTTAGATACGCCGCTTACACCCACTGGGCACATGACAATCCCAAACATGTACATACCATGAATGCATGACATATATAGACTCATGCAACAATAAAAATATGCACATTAACGTTCACCATAGTCAGTGCACTTCACTGATACCAGCCACCACACACCAAACACCTGTCAAAACATGCAACAACAACCACATAACGATATAGCAAGCAATTACAATGCCTTTACACATATTCCACAAAACAACATAACTTATTACACACAAATTCCACACATATTATGCATACAACACAACAATACTCACAAAGACATTCACCATAGTCTATGTACTTCACCACTACTGGCCACTATGCACCAAACACTTTCCAAAACATGCAGCAATAACCATACAAAGATATATCAAGCAATTATAATGCATTTGCAAACGTTCCACAAAACAATATAGCTCGGCGCACACCAAACACGTGTCCACCCTTCAAATAGTTGGAATTCTGATACCAAAAATATTTTTAAGTTAAAGTACGCTAAATCAGCTTTTCAATGATTCAAACAACATATTAATCGGACACCCGAAACTAAAGTTATGAATTTTCAAAGTTTTACGAAGTTTATGTCCAAACAGTGTTAACCAGTTGCCCATATTCTGGTACCTGGGTACCTCAAATTGCAGTAGCTAGGACACACATTTTCTTTAAGTAGTAACCAGTTACTTCAAAACTGGTAACCAGTTACACCTGCGAAAAATGCAATTTTCTGTAATTTTTGTGTACAAAAATCCATTCCAACACATTTCCAAAACCACAATATCCACACATTACACAACAACATAATCCAAGTTCAATCATAATCTCATACATTAATAGAAACATTCCAATTCACCAAAGAAAAAATCAAACACGTGATTTTATACAATCAAGTCACATTCACATACATTGACATAAACCCACAATTCACAATTTCACCTAAGATCATCACCAAATAGAATTTTATCATTGAGGGTTTAACACATGAAGTAGAATTAGGTTCTGACGAGTAAATTATCCTTACCCACCGATCATTATACAACACATTAGATAGTTAGAAGCCCGCCCTTACCTTGGATTTCCTAGCTTGAGTCCTCTTCTCTCCTACAATGGATATCTTCTCCAAGTCATAGCTTCCTCTTCTCTCTTTATTTATCTTTTCTCCAATTCCACAATCGTAACAATAAAACAAAACCCTATAATTCTTCTTTTGTCAATGTTACCCTGTGTTGTACCCCAAAATTTACCCTCTCATGTTTCCCAAAAGTCTTCCCCCTGCATGGTTGATCATAAACTCTTGCCTAAGGAGAAGGAAAATTTTTGAGTGGTGCTTTAAGTACATTTCGATTGGCATTCTGAAGGACCCTTCGATTGGTGTTCTGAAGGAGTCTTTCGATTGGCATTCTGGACAAGCACTTCGATTGGCATTTTGAAAGACCCTTCAATTGGTTCTCTGAAGAAACCTTTCGATTGGCATTCTGGACAAGCATTTCGATTGGCATTCTGAAAGACCCTTCGATTGGTGTTCTGAAGGAGCCTTTAGATTGGCATTATGGACAAGTACTTCAATTGGCATTATAACATTGTCCTTCGATTGGATTTCTAAAAGGTCCATTCGAAGAAGCATTCAAAGGGGCCATTCGATGAAGCTTTAGAAAGCATTCGAAGGAGGCCATCAGCCCATTCGAAAGGGAGCATTCGAAGGAGATCATAAGCCCATTCGAAAGGGAGCATTCGAAGGCCAGTTATATGTCATTCAAAATTCAAAAAGGGACAGGATCCCATGTGTTTAGCCAACGTTAAAAACTCTCATTCATGGCTTTCAAAACACATAATTAACGTTACAAATTCTCATTCATGGCTGTCAAACACATAATCAAGGTCATTTAAACCTTTGTCTTCCTGTCCCCTCCACCCCCTATATATAAAGAAATCACAAATGTTGCAAACGGACACACAAAAAAAAAACAGAAAAATAGAGAACTTGGAGACACGCTGCCAAAAGTCAACAGCACTTCCAGGAAGCCATCCGCAATCCTTGCACAAGCCAAAAGCTGCCACCCAGCGAACACCTTCACCCTCAGAACTACAGATCGAAGAACCTCTGTTTGGTAAAAAAGGATCTAATCTCAAACTCATTTTTGAATTCATTTTGATTGCATATTCATATTATTACTGCTGTTTGTGAATGATTTAATGTGCTACATATAAGATACATCGCAGAGATGAGATTGTGCCATTGCTTGGGCACAATCTGAGTTTCTCCTTCGAATCCCAGGATAAAACAAACCCAGACCCAGATTCAGCAGGTGCGAATAAGGGGGAGATTCGAACCAGGGGGTAAAATTCCCTCTGGACCTTTAATATGTGTTTCGTTTTGCAGGAACTACATTCTTAGATTCTTGTTCAGAGTTTCGAAGCTCAGCAGTTTAGCTTCGAACTGGACCCAGGACTTCCAGTTTGAAGGATGACATGTCCAGATCGAATACCCTCAGAGTGCAGCCCCACATGCACCTTCGATCCAGCTTCTTCACTGGGTCGAAAGACAGCCTGCACCTCTTTCGACCCAGGCCTCCAGAATTATATTTTTTTCTTGTTTTGTTGCCTGGCCCATTTGTACTTTGCTTACTTTGTTTATTTCTTTTAGTTTTTTTTAATCAACATAAAAATCATAAAAATAAATAACTTAGAATTAGGATTTATATTAGTTAATTATTTTAACTTATTTTCTTCAATTTTAAAATCAGTAGACTTAGGATTTATTTGAATTCAATCCTTTTCATAAACAAAAAAATGCAAAAAATATTAGGTATGCTTTAGAGTTAATTTTAATCAGTTTTTTTAATTAATAAAATTTGGCTTAATTGAACATTTAGCATTTTCCCAAAAAAATAAAATAAAACAACAAAAAGATCATATGCTTAGGATTTTTAAGATTCACGCGCGTTTATTTTATTATAACTGCTTATTATTCCCCCAATTTTGGACATATAAATAACCCCTCTCCCCGAAGCCTTGTAATAGCGTAGGATTTACAATTTCCGCACTTTAAATTCTTGTATATATATTAACTGCTTAGATGTATGCTAACTAGGATTGTATGACAAGATCTAAAAACAAATGGTAGAACACCTAAAAATACAAAGATAATATAAACTGAAAATTGACACACTTGCACATGTCACTCTTAGGGTACACCTCACTTGGTTGCCTCAAATGCGGTCATTAAGTATAGGATGTTTTAGATGTCGTCCTTTTGTCCCAAGATCATAAGTTGCCTCGAAACGGTTTCCTCGGAAAAATGATCTAAGACATTAGGATTACCACTAAGGCGTCCTAACGTTGCTTTAGTGACCACAAGTCCCTTAAATCGAATTGACCCGAAAACTCCAACGACGGTGCTACGTACTCCTCAATAGTGGGATAGCATTGTCTAAAGGATGTTTGCATAATTTAATTCCTTTTCGAGTAGGTAGAGGTTCTTAAGTACTTGCTCCTTTTAAAAACAGAACAAACTTTTCACACTTACACTTTCTTCAAAAAAACAAAACTCTTTTCAAAACCCACAATCATAAAGAAAAGCAACTTTTGAAAACATAGTGAGCAAGTACCTAAGAGCCCGTGGATAACCACGGATAGAAAGGGTGCTAACACCTTCCCTTTCTATAATCTACCTCCAGAACCCGAGAAACATCTCGAAAAGGAATTTTTCTGTGCTTTTGTCCTTTCCTTGTTGGATAAAATAAAAGACGGTGGCGACTCTTGCTTACCGTGACACTTTGCAAAAACAAACGCAAACGCGAACCAGCATTCCAAAACAGTCAATTCTCGTTCCCACTGATCACAGAACTGGCGACTCTGCTGGGGACTTAATAAGTGAGGTGTACCTTAGGACTAGATCACTTGTGTTTTCATTTGTATTGCTTTGTATGCTTTTAATTTTGTGGGCTTGTATCAGAGTTCTATAAATCCTCCACCCGGATTTGGGAAACATTCATAGATAGCAATACATTGTGGAAACTGTGCGGGGTATACCGACACGGTTGAAGCAATAGCTATATTAGTGTGACATATTTGTGAGTACCAGTAGCCTTTGAGTCAATCAAAGAGAATACGGGGCCGCTGAGTGATGTCACCAAGCACTAATGACCTAGAACCTTACTTGACCATCTTGGCCTTTTTTAGGGGTAGTGAGATGACCGGCTTTGGTACAGTCCGAAGTTGGTAGATACTCGATACTACACTCATTGAGGATTGTTTTCTTGGAATATTTTGGTCGCCAGTTAAGTGGCTAAACCGAAACGATGAACATAGAAAACAATCCAATGATATTGAGCTCCTTAGAACCCAGTTACTATTTATAGGACAGGTTTTGAGCCAACTAAACTCAAGAGGGTACTTACCTATGAAACCTCCTGCAAGCCTGAAACTAGGGTTTTTGTGTGACTTGCTTGTACATGTGTTTCTGTATACATCATAAAGCATCATATGCATCTGCTAACCATTTCAAGGGTTTAGATCTTCATCTTTGTTCTTGTTTTGTAGGACATGGAGTCTCTCCGCAGGAAAACAATTCAAGTCAACCTTGTAAGGGTCCCTCTTCAACTCAAAGAGCTTACATCCAGGATTCCCGAGAATTCTCTCTTCAGCGAAAGACATGGTAGACTCCTCAGCTTGGTCAACACCAACATTGAAGAAGATATGATGAAAGTTCTCTTCCAGTTATTTGACCCCCTACACCACTGTTTCACATTCCCTGATTATCAATTGGTGCCTACTTTGGAGGAATTTTCTCAACTCCTGAGAATTCCTATTCTTAGTTAACTACCCTACAACGGTACGGAAAAGGAACCAAAACTTGAAGATGTTGCTCAAGCATTACGCTTACAACCATCTGACATCAAGGGGCATTTGGAAACCAAAAGTGGTATCAAAGGATTCTTGGCAAAGTTTCTGTTTGAGAAGGCACGAGAATGCTGGAATTCTCTTGATCTACAAGCCTTTGAAGAGATTGTGGCACTCCTTATCTATGGGTTGGTTTTGTTCCCAAATCCTGATCAACTTATAGATGTAAATGCTGTCAAGATTTTCATATCCAGGAATCCCATACCTACATTGCTTGGGGACATCCTCCACGCATTTTACACACGAACAATGAGGAAAAGAGGTGTTCTCATCTGCTGTACTCCTCTCCTATCAAGGTGGTTTATTTCTCACCTTCCACAATCAGTTTTGAAGAATGAGTAGGGTTTAAGGTGGTCACAACGATTGATGACCCTCACACATTCTGATGTACATTGGTGTTCTCGGTCCAGAGAAAATGTCACCATCATTGATCGCTATGGAGAATTTCCTAATGTTCCATTACTTGGAATTAGGGGAGGCATTACCTACAACCCATGTCTAGCCTTGAGACAATTTGGATATGCTCGGAGGGATGGACCTCATAACATGCTGATTCCTGACTTAGTTTTTGACTTTGACAATGATGCGCAAGGGATTCGACAAAGGTTCATCATAGCTTGGAGGATGCCTAATAAGGTGGATAGTAAGACACTGGGGCACAAGAATTCTACCCCCCTTGAGCCTTACCTCAAGTGGGTACGAACCCGCTCCCAGAATCTTATGATGCCATATCCTTACATTCTCCCCTTGATCAAAGAGCCTGTTATGGAGGGAGAGGTTCCATACGCCATCCTACATCCTGACATGCCAACATCATGGGAAGAAATGCAAAAGAGTTGGATCCAACTCAAGGAAGAACGGAATACTTTTGAAGCTAGCTTCTATGCCAGTGAAAAGAAGGTTTTGGAGCTTACCCGCCGACTTCACGAGGAGGAGACTCTCAACACTTACATCGCTCCAAAGAGGATGCGCAATGTCTTCTTACATTAAGAATTTTGTAATATTTCTCCCATGGGGCACTTATGTACTAACAAATTTCTTCTTAGTATGACGTGTGTTCTCTTTTGTCTGCAACAAATTTGAATTTTTGAACTCTTGAATGCATTACATAAATAACATATCATTCATCATATGCATAACAGGTACCCTTTTACAGGTCTCTTATCTTCTTCGCTGTTTATTTCAGCAATCATCATGTCTGCTGAACCTTCCACTGAGCAAGCTATCAAGGCCCTCCAGGCCTAAAACGCCCAATTTCAAGAGTTGGTCATGAGCCTAGCTAAGGGTCAGCAGGACCTGAAGACCCTGATCCTGAAAGAATGGAAGAAGAAGAAGAAGAGGATCGTTCTGTTCAACACAGGATGCAAGTTTGGAAACGGGATGCAGAATGAAATTGATCTGGCAACCCCATCTGGAGAGAAAGACAGTCCACAAGAAAGGAGAGACCTAACTCCAGGGTATGTCAATAGGGACGGGTGAAGGATTTAAAGAGTGTGCTCAAAAATGGAGAGACCTTGCCGGAAGGGTGCAACCACCTTTGGCTGATTGTGAACTGGTTGATATGTTTTTGGGGACCCTGTTTGGTCTGTTCTTTAATCATCTGATTGGAAGCTCCTCAGCCGGATTTATAGACCTCATCTTAACTGGTGAGAGGATTGAAGCTGGTATTAAGGTTGGGAAGATACAGAAAGGTGCCTTGTCAAGCACCGAGAAGAGACCGTTTAAGAAAGAGTCCAGTGCTGTCTACAGTTCAAGAAGACAAAACAGACCTGAACACCGCCAAGTTTTCAATGCGGTTGTTATCTCAAAACCTGCCGTTGCTCGTCAGCATCATAACCAACGAAGGGATGAGAGACCTCAAAGGCAATTCACTCGTCTCAGCATGACCTTGTCTCAGATTCTGCCACAATTGCTGAAGACCAATCTGGTGACCCTAAAAGAAGCTCCAAAGAATCCAAATACAATGTCACCAAGGTATAACCCTAATGCCCGCTACGCTTTTCACTCTGATAGCCCGAGGCATAATACAGACGATTGTTGGGTTTTGAAGAACAAGGTGCAGGACTTAATTGATGCAAAGGAGATTGAGTTCGAGGCGCAAGAGAGGCCTAATGTTGTAATTGCTCCCATGCCCATGCATGGAGTGAATGTTGTAGAGGAAGGCTTGTTTGTAGTTTCTGTGGATGATGTTGTTACCCCTCTAATGACTATCAAGAAGAACCTGTTGCTAGCCGGTTTATTTCCGGGTTGTGGTGAAGGTTGCCCTATGTGTTCTGCTTTACCTACCGGTTGCCCATCTCTGAAGTCAGGTATCCAGAACCTGATGGATAGTAAAGAGATTCTTTTTGAGAAGACTGCTGTCCCACCCGTTCATTCTGAAGAAGTTTCCATCATTACCATTTTCGACAATTCTTCCAAGGCTCCCTCGAGGACGCCTATTAGAATTACATCTATTCCGAAGACCGAACCTATAATCATCACTGTTCCGGGGCCCATCCCCTGTACATTTGACAAAGCTGTCCCTTGGCACTATGGGGCAGATGTTTATGTTCTGGGAGTGAAGCAAGAGTTCGGCGCTGATACCGGCATCAGCAACATTACTGGGCCTGCTAAAGTCACCCGCAGCGGTAGACTTTTCTCACCTGATATTGCTCCACCAACTGTCCGAAGACCTGTTGTCATTAAGCCTGCAAGTGTACCTGCCCAGACGGAGGCGCCAAAGACAAAGGGATCGCCACTGATATGCCTGCCCAGACGGAGGTGCCAAAGACAATCAATGTTGAAGCTTCCAAACAGGAGATGGAAGAAATTCTGAAGATTATTAAGAAGAGTGATTTTAATGTAGTTGAGCAACTGGGGCAAACCCCATCCAAGATTTCTATGTTATCACTGTTGTTGTGTTCAGAGGCCCATGCCAAGGCTCTGATTACCTTCCTGAAGATGGCCCACGTGCCACAAGAGACATCAGCTGATCAATTTACCGATTGTGTGGCCAATTTAACTGCTGATAATGGTTTGGGTTTCTCCGACGCTGATATGACTGCTAAGGGGAAGAACCATAATGATGCCCTGCATTTCTCCATTGAATGCAGGGGCACTACTCTTGCACATGTGTTGGTTAACACTGGTTCCTCGTTGAACGTCTTGCCCAAGAAAGCTCTAGACAGGCTAGATTGCGAAGGTTTGGAGCTAAAGCCGAGTAACATTGTTGTCCGGGCCTTTGATGGGTCTAAGAGGATGGTGCATGGTAAGGTTGATTTTCTAATCAAAGTTGGTTCTCAGGTCTTCAATTCTACATTCGACGTGATGGACATTCGGCCATCCTATTCTTGTTTGCTGGGTCGTCCGTGGATCCACAAAGCTGGAGCCGTAACCTCAACGCTCCACCAGAAGTTGAAGTACCCGGTCAAAGGCAAGATTGTGACAGTTCAAGGGGAGGAGGAGTACATGGTCAGCCACCTCAACTCATTCCGGTACGTAGAGATGGATGGGGAGTTCATTGAGACCCCATTTCAACACTTTGAAGAGGTTCCTCAGAAACTGGCGTCAGCTGAGACTGTGGTGGAAAATTCTCCCATTAAGATGGCTTCCTTAAAGGATGCCCGGGCTGTTATTGAGAAGGGTGAGTATGCAAATTGGGGCTAACTTCCTGATTTCACTCAGAAGACTAACAAGTTTGGGTTGGGTTTCACTGCAGAAGCTCAAAGGGATGTTCGAAGTGCAAGGATTGGAAGACCTCCTGTGTTCATCAGCAACTCGGGAGTAAATGCCATCGAAGATGACGTGGAGGAGTCTGAATTCGACAGCTGGATCTATCCTACGACTAACGGTGGACCAAACAACTGGACAGCAAAGTATTTCATCCCTATTACTTTTATTACTCAGTAATGAGCTTTTTGTTTCGAATTTGTAACAGACAATGTTTTGAAACTTTATGGCTCAATGTCTTACCCGGGGCACCGTGGCTTCATTTGTGAGGGCTTTTGTATGCCATTTTCATATATCATTAGTGAAAGCATTGGACATTTTCGCATTTCAAATTTTGCGCTCCTTGTCTTTTTTTATTACATATTGAAAAACAACTATTTTACACACACTCACATATACAGGTCTCCATCCACTCTGGATCTCACTGGTAACGACTCTTCTACTGCCAGTTATGACTTCGAGAATCCGATCAACTTAGCCGAAGACGAAGGTGAAGATGATTGCGAAGTTCCTGGTGAGCTTGCAAGACTGCTACTTCAGGAAGAGAGGGCCATTCAGCCACATGAAGAGCCGGTGGAAACAGTGAATCTGGGTACTGAGACAGACAAAAAGGAAGTCAAGATCGGTGCAAATCTGGAGCTTAGTGTAAAACAACGGTTGATTCAAATGCTGCATGACTATGTGGAAATCTTTGCCTGGTCTTACAAAGATATGCCTGGGTTAGATACCGACATTGTGGTTCATTGCCTGCCTACCAAGGAAGACTGTCCTCCGGTAAAACAGAAGGTTCGCCGTATGCGTCCAGAGATGTCTGAGAAAATCAAGGCCGAAGTTATGAAACAATTTAACGTCGGTTTTCTAGCAGTAACTTATTACCCTCAGTGGGTCTCCAATGTGGTTCCAGTGCCGAAGAAGGATGGTAAGGTTCGAATGTGTGTTGACTACAAGGATTTGAATAGGGCAAGCCCTAAGGATGACTTCCCTCTACCTCACATCGACGTTCTGGTTGACAATACTGCGCAGCACAAGGTATTCTCCTTTATGGATGGTTTCTCCGGTTATACTCAAATCAAAATGGCTCCTGAAGACATGGAAAAGACCACTTTCGTTACCCAGAGGGGTACCTTTTGTTACAAGGTCATGCCTTTTGGGTTGAAGAATGCTGGGGCAACATATCAGCGTGCCATGGTTGCTTTATTTCATGACATGATCCATCATGAGATTGAAGTATACGTTGACGATATGATTGCGAGGTCCCAAACTGAGGAGGAACACCATGACCATCTACATAAGCTGTTTGACAGGTTGAAGTTATATAAGCTGAGATTGAACCCAAACAAATGCACCTTCGGGGTACGGTCCGGTAAACTGCTGGGTTTCGTCGTAAGCGACAAAGGTATTCAAGTGGATCCTGCCAAAGTGAAAGCCATACAAGAGATGCCAGCTCCCAAGACAGAGAAGGAGGTAAGAGGCTTTCTAGGACGACTGAACTACATTGCTCGATTCATCTCGCACCTAACTGCTACTTGTGATCCAATCTTCAAACTGTTGAAGAAAGATCAAGTGGTATGTTGGAACGATGAATGTCATGCTGCTTTCGAAAGAATCAAAGAGTACCTCCAGGAGCCACCTATTCTTATGCCACCAGTTGAAGGGAGACCTCTAATCTTATACTTGACAATACTTGACAACTCAATGGGGTGTGTGCTGGGTCAGCATGACGAGTCTGGCCGAAAAGAGCATGCTATTTATTACCTTAGCAAAAATTTTACCGACTATGAGACCCGATACTCACTGCTCGAGAAAACTTGCTGCTCTTTGGCATGGGCTGCTCGCCGGCTGAGATAGTATATGTTGACTCACACTACTCTGTTGATTTCAAAGATGGATCCGATCAAGTATATCTTCGAAAAGCCTGCCTTGTCCGGAAGAATAGCAAGATGGAAGATGATCTTGACTGAATATGACATCCAGTACACGACTCAAAAAGCAATCAAGGGAAGTGTATTGGCAGACCATTTGGCACACCAGGCAGTGGATGATTACCAGTCTATGAACTTTGAATTTCTAGACGAGAATATCATGGTAGTGACTGATTGTGAGACACCTGGACCGGATGAAGGACCTGAGGAAGGATCACGATGGTCTATGCACTTTGATGGAGCTTCAAACGCTTTGGGTAATGGCATTGGCGTTGTGATCATATCTCCTAAAGGCTCTCATACTCCGTTTACCGTCCGACTATGTTTTAACTGCACCAACAATATGGCAGAGTATGAAGCCTGCATTATGGGTCTTCGAGCAGCAATTGACCTAAGGATTAAGTTTCTGAGTGTCTTTGGAGATTCCGCTCTCGTGATCAGTCAGATCAAAGGAGAGTGGGATACGAAACACCCAAATCTTATTCCTTAAAAGGAGTATGTATTGACGTTGCTTCCCCATTTCGAGGAGATAACCTTTGAACACTTCCCAAGAGAGGAGAATCAGTTGGCGGACGCGTTAGCTACAATGTCTTCTATGTTCAAAGTCAAGTGGGACAACGAGGCTCCCTGGATCATTATTTGGAAATTGGATGAACCAACACATTGTTGTGATCTTGAGATTGAAGAGGTAACAGAAAAACCTTGGTATCATGAAGTGAAGAGGTACCTTGAAGCTCAAGAGTACCCCGAGGGTGCATCTGTTAATGACAAAAAGTTTCTAAGAAGGTTCGCGGCAAAGTTCTTCATCAGCAATGGCATTCTTTACAAACGTAACCATGATTCAACCTTACTGCGTTGCGTGGATAAAATTGAAGCAGAAAGGATCATGGCAGAGCTGCATGAAGGTACTTTCGGAACTCATTCCAGTGGACATACCATGGCAAAGAAAATCCTTCGGGCAGGATACTACTGGTCCACAATGGAAGCCGACTGTCATCAGCATTCTCGGACATGTCACAAGTGCCAGGTTTATGCTGATAAGGTGCACATACCTCCAGTTCCTCTAAATGTCTTGACAGTACCTTGGCCTTTTGCAATATGGGGCATTGATATGATCGGCGAGATCATACCTACGGCATCCAACGGGAATCATTTCATCCTGGTAGCGATTGATTATTTTACGAAGTGGGTTGAAGCAACTTCCTTTGCTACAGTAACCAAGAACGTCGTGGCACGGTTCATTCGTCACAACCTGATCTGTCGATACGGTGTACTAGAGAGGATCATTACGGATAATGGTACCAATCTTAACAACAAGATGATCACTGAGCTCTGCGAGCAATTCAAGATACAACATCATAACTCTTCTCCCTATCGGCCGAAGATGAATGGGGCTGTTGAAGCAGCAAATAAGAACATTAAGAAGATTGTGCAGAAGATGACAGTGACATACAAAGACTGGCACGAGGTGTTACCATTTGCTCTTCATGGGTACCGTACCTCAGCATGGACGTCAACAGGGGCAACACCCTATTCCTTGGTTTATGGCATGGAGGCAGTCTTGCCCATTGAAGTTCAGATACCCTCTCTTCGGATCATGAAGGATGCAGGTTTGAGCGAAGACGACTGAATCCAAACTCGGCTTGATCAATTGAATCTAATCGACGAAAAGAGACTTACTGCTATTTGTCATGGTCAGACGTACCAAAAACGAATGATCAAGGCATTTAACAAGAAAGTCAGACGACAAGGGTATCTGGTAATCAAGCGCATTATTCTACCTCAAGGTGATCCCAGGGGAAAATAGACCCCTACTTACGAAGGGCCATTTGTGGTTAAGAACATCTTCTCAGGAGGAGCGATGATTCTTACCACCATGGATGGTGACGACCTTCCTCATCCCGTCAATGCAGACATAGTAAAAAGATACTACGCATAATCAAAGACCCGCTAGGTTGATTGGCCTAGGAAAAAATAAGGGCTTCCCGGCGAACCAAAAGGGTTCAGGCAAAATAAGGGATGAAAATAAAAAAATCTATACACCCGGCAAGTCGAAAACCTGAAAAGGCGGCTTGGGCAAAAATGGGTATCCCGGTGGACTGAAAACCCGAAAGGGCGGTCCAGGAAAAAGTTAGGGATTAAAGCGTAACATTATGTCTCATTGGATCACCTCGTATCCAGAATTCGGTATCAACTATCAGGCTCGGACGACGCCAGTCAATCAGATTCCTCTTCAACCAAGCAGCAAAGTGATGAGATGCTTGAAGATATAAAGGCAATAGCAGAGCTGGAACCCAGTGGGACTATTCACATAGCTGTCTTGTTTTCTTTTCACAAATTGTATAAATCCTATTTGTTCAGCGGCGTTATCTTACTAGGACGTCAGCCTCTTGTACAAAAACGCCTATTTACAGGCCAAACTTCAAAGTCAATACAAATTCATTTTCAAACAAATTTCAAATTGTTTTTCCTTTATCTGTTTTGTTTTGCAAAGAACATCCAATGTTCATTTTTGATATATGCATTTGACATTAATTATTGCTCATAAATATTTACATGCGAAACAAAGGACAAATTACGGGTGATATCAGAAGTAGGGGCAATAAGAATTGTCCGAGCTGTCTAGTTGCTCTGTCCACCAAGGTACCAAGATATATTCAGTTGAAGAATATGGCTAAGATACCTTCACTCCCCGTAGGATAAGACAGTAATGATAGATCTCTCAGCTAAAACTTGCAACTACGGACGAGTCGGTAATACTCTCCCCAAGAAGATTTGGTCTACCATTAGCCCTGAAAAGGCCGGGTATCCCCAGAAGGTCTTAATATTCCCCAACGGAGTATAAAGACATTCTCCAGCAAACATAAGAGCATCCCCGGCAGTCTTAATATTCCCTAACAGAATATAATAATATTTCCCGGCAGAATACAAGATACCCTCAGTGGAGCCATTTCCCCAGCGCAGTCTAAAAAAGCTTCCCCAGCGGAGTTGAGTCATCTTACCCAGTAGATTCTGGAAGCCTGTCCCCTGCAGAATACAAACGTATCTCCCCAGCCAAATTCAGAAGGTTATCCTCACAAGAGTCTAACTGGTTTATCCTCAGCAAGTTGCAACTGAAAGATCATCCCCAGCGAAGTTCTTTCCTTCCCCAAGCAGGACTTCTATCCTCAACAGATTCAATATCACCAGCAATGGTAATCAATCCCCAGCGGAGTTCATCATCAAAATCCCCAACAGAGCTTATCAACGGAATCCCCAGCGGAATTTATCGTTAAAATCTCAGCAAAGTATCTCTTCCCCCACAGAGTATTTCCCCTCGGAGTAATCTCTTCATCATGTTTATCCCCCAATGGAGTTCTTTTCTCCTAACAGGTTTATTCTCGCAATCATCTTCGTTCATCATCCCCAGCGGAAACGAAGAACTCAACTCTATTCGTCAGCAGCTCCGGGATTCATTTTCCCCAGCTAAAACATCACATTCCCATACATCATGATACATGCATATACGTATCATACGAATACAATCTCATTTATTTTGAGAACATCATTGTCTGATCCATATCATGCATTGCATATGACTGACCTTTACCTTTCAGGAAAGATACAGCTAAAGTTCTCAGCTTAGTCGAAGATCTGACCAGTCCTTAAATCTTAATTGAATTATCATCGGTTGAATTTCAGATAAGGTTCTCAATCTAGACAGTTTCCTCCGTCATAGTGTTGACAAGTTCTATAACCTCAGCGGTTTACTCCATTGAGCATGAGACAATTCCTAGATCTTGATGAATATGTTTCCCTACGTCATAGTGTGGATGAGTACTATAACCTCAACGGTATACTCCATTGAGCACGAGTCAGTTCCTAGATCTTGATGTTTTCCTCCGTCATAGTGTGGACAAGTTCTATAACCTCAACGGTATACTCCCGATGGGCACGAGGCAGTTCCTAGATCGTGATGAAGATGTTTCCCTACGTCATAGTGTGGACGAGTACTATAACCTCAACGGTATACTCCATTGAGCACGAGTCAGTTCCTAGATCTTGATGTTTTCCTCCGTCATAGTATGGACAAGTTCTATAACCTCAACGGTATACTCCCGGTGGGCACGAGGAAGTTCCTAGATCTTGATGAAGATGTTTCCCTACGTCATAGTGTGGACGAGTACTATAACCTCAACGGTATACTCCATTGAGCACGAGTCAGTTCCTAGATCTTGATGTTTTCCTCCGTCATAGTGTGGACAAGTTCTATAACCTCAACGGTATACTCCCGGTGGGCACGAGGCAGTTCCTAGATCTTGATGAAGATGTTTCCCTATGTCATAGTGTGGACGAGTACTATAACCTCAACAGTATACTCCATTGAGCACGAGTCAGTTCCTAGATCTTGATGTTTTCCTCTGTCATAGTGTGGACAAGTTCTATAACCTCAACGGTATACTCTCGGTGGGCACGAGGCAGTTCCTAGATCTTGATGAAGATGTTTCCCTACGTCATAGTATGGACGAGTACTATAACCTCAACAGTATACTCCATTGAGCACGAGTCAGTTCCTAGATCTTGATGTTTTCCTCCGTCATAGTGTGGATAAGTTCTATAACCTCAGCGGTATACTCCCGGTGGGCACGAGACAAGTTCCTAGATCTTGATGAAGATGTTTCCCCCCAATTGAATTATGAACAGGTTCTTAAAACTCAGCGGAAGCATTCTCTCAGTTGAGATACAGGCAGGTTCCTAAATCTCAACAAAGTTAGACTTCCCCAGTGGAATATTCTACAACAATAGGTATGCAAGTTCTCGCTAAGGAATCTCTTATGCGATCGACACTCCTACAGATGGCATCTATAAGCCCATCCTCCTACCAACAATCTCCAAATGGCATTTGTAAGCCCATTCCTGACATCACAATGCTGATACTACACCATGCGAGTGCAAATTTCTGGGCACTCTAGTTTTCAATCATCTTCCACCTTCGGATCACGAAAGGCACACAAGCCAATCTACATCCTCAGGTTTAAGAAGATTGAACAGGGGCAACTGTTGTACCCCAAAATTTTCCCTCTCATGTTTCCCAAAAGTCTTCCCCCTGCATGGTTGATCATAAACTCTTGCCTAAGGAAAAGGAAAATTTTTGAGTGGTGCTTTAAGTACATTTCGATTGGAATTTTGAAGGACCCTTCGATTTGTGTTCTGAAGGAGTCTTTCGATTGGCATTCTGGACAAGCACTTCGATTGGAATTTTGAAAGACCCTTTGATTGGTGCTCTGAAGAAGCCTTTCGATTGGCATTCTAGACAAGCATTTCGATTGGCATTCTGAAAGACCCTTCGATTGGTGTTCTGAAGGAGCCTTTCGATTGGCATTATGGACAAGTACTTCGATTGGCATTATAACATTGTCCTTCGATTGGATTTCCAAAAGGTCCATTCGAAGAAGCATTCAAAGGGGCCATTCGAAGAAGCTTTGGAAAGCATTTGAAGGAGGCCATCAGCCCATTCGAAAGGGAGCATTCGAAGGAGATCATAAGCCCATTCGAAACGGAGCATTCGAAGGCCAGTCATATGTCATTCAAAATTCAAAAAGGGACAGGATCCCATGTGTTTAGCCAACGTTACAAACTCTCATTCATGGCTTTCAAAACACATAATTAACGTTACAAATTCTCATTCATGGCTGTCAAACACATAATCAAGGTTATTTAAACCTTTGTCTTCTTGTCCCCTCCACCCCCTCTATATAAAGAAATCACAAATGTTGCAAACGGACACACACAAAAAATATACAAAAAAATAGAGAACATGGAGATACGCTGCCAAAAGTCAACAGCACTTCTAGGAAGCCATCCCCAATCCTTGCACAAGCCAAAAGCTGCCACCCGGCGAACACCTTCACCCTCAGAACTACAGATCGAAGCACCTCTGTTTGGTAAAAAAGGATCTAATCTCAAACTCATTTTTGAATTCATTTGATTGCATATTCATATTATTACTGCTGTTTGTGAATGATTTAATGTGCTACATATAAGCTACAACGCAGAGATGAGATTATGCCATTGCTTGGGCACAATCTGAGTTTCTCCTTTGAATCCCAGGATAAAAGAAACCCAGACCCAGATTCAGCAGGTGCGAATAAGGGGGAGATTCGAACCAGGGGGTAAAATTCCCTCTGGACCTTTAATATGTGTTTCGTTTTGCAGGAACTACATTCTTAGATTCCTGTTCAGAGTTTCGAAGCTCAGCAGTTTAGCTTCGAACTGGACCCAGGACTTCCAGTTCGAAGGATGACATATCCAGATCGAATACCCTCAGAGTGCAGCCCCTCATGCACCTTCGATCCAGCTTCTTCACTGGGTCGAAAGACAGCCTGCACCTCTTTCGGCCCAGGCCTCCAGAATTATATTTTTTTCTTGTTTTGTTGCCTGGCCCATTTGTACTTTGCTTACTTTGTTTATTTCTTTTAGTTTTTTTTAATCAACATAAAAATCATAAAAATAAATAACTTAGAATTAGGATTTAGTTTAGTTAATTATTTTAACTTATTTTCTTCAATTTTAAAATCAGTAGACTTAGGATTTATTTGAATTCAATCCTTTTCATAAACAAAAAAAATGCAAAAAATATTAGGTATGCTTTAGAGTTAATTTTAATCAGTTTTTTTTAATTAATTAAATTTGGCTTAATTGAACATTTAGCAGTTTCCCAAAAAAATAAAATAAAACAACAAAAAGATCATATGCTTAGGATTTTTAAGATTCACGCGCGTTTATTTTATTATAACTGCTTATTATTCCCCCAATTTTGGACATATAAATAACCCCTCTCCCCGAAGCCTTGTAATAGCGTAGGATTTACAATTTCCGCACTTTAAATTCCTGTATATATATTAACTGCTTAGATGTATGCTAACTAGGATTGTATGACAAGATCTAAAAACAAATGGTAGAACACCTAAAAATACAAAGATAATATAAACTGAAAATTGACACACTTGCACATGTCACTCTTAGGGTACACCTCACTTGGTTGCCTCAAATGCGGTCATTAAGTATAGGATGTTTTAGAGGTCGTCCTTTTGTCCCAAGATCATAAGTTTCCTCGAAACGGTTGCCTCAGAAAAATGATCTAAGACATTAGGATTACAACTAAGGTGTCCTAACGTTGCTTTAGTGACCACAAGTCCCTTAAATCAAACTGACCCGAAAACTCCAACGACGGTGCTACCTACTCCTCAATAATGGGATAGCACTGTCTAAAGGATGTTTGCACAATTTAATTCCTTTTCGAGTAGGTAGAGGTTCTTAAGTACTTGCTCCTTTTAAAAACAAAACAAACTTTTCACACTTACACTTTCTTCAAAAAAACAAAACTCTTTTCAAAACCCACAATCACAAAGAAAAGCAACTTTTGAAAACATAGTGAGAAAGTACCTAAGAGCCCGTGGATAACCACGGATAGAAAGGGTGCTAACACCTTCCCTTTCTATAATCTACCTCCTGAACCCAAGAAACATCTCGAAAAGGAATTTTTTTGTGCTTTTGTCCTTTCCTTGTTGGATAAAATAAAAGACGGTGGCGACTCTTGCTTACCGCGACACTTTGCAAAAACAAACGCAAACGCGAACCAGAATTCCAAAACAGTCAGTTCTCGTTCCCACCGATCACACCCCGTAAACCTTTTTTATGACATTCCACTTCTGCCCTCACTTAACCTTTTAAAGTTACCAACAAGCCCTCGATATCTCCACACTAATATTACCTCTATTTTAATTCTAAATGATCTCAACTAAATTATTTAAATAAAATAACTACTAAATATCATATAATTCCACCCTTACCCCACAACATTTTTTCACAACACACATCATTCCACAAAAATCACATATATTCGTCAATAATTCACAATTAATCAATTAAATAATTTATTATTAGTTTTGGGGTTTTACAGATTTTCCAGAGTAAGGACGTGATTCCATATCAAACAGATCATAGAATTCTTGATCATCTTCTTCAGACTCACTGTCTTCAGAAGGACCATCACGAGTTTCAGTGTTATCTATTTCAGGGTCGGTGGATTAAGAAGATGTGTCTTGAAGAGAATTGAGATTAGTCTTAGTTTCTATGAGTTGTTGAGAGAGTATATCTGGTAGTGAAAATGGGTCAGAAGTAATGGTTGTGGAAGTGATGGTTTTAGAAAAGATGGTTGTAGAAGAAGAAGGAAGAGTGATGGTGAGTTGGGATGAGAAGGGTTGTGTTTATGGTGAATATGTTATGGAAAGTGAAGGAGTGAAATTATAGGTGTTTAGATTAGGTGGATCAGAAGTAGTGACTTCTGAGTCATTTGGATTATTTGATTGGGAAGAAGTCACTGTTTCAAAATTGGAAACAAGAGGTGGAGTGGGTGGAATCTAAGTTTGAGTGGGTGAAAGGAAGGATGAGATAAACATATTCTTTAAAACAGTGTTCTTAGAAGAGACACACTCAATAGGAGCAGCTTTAGAAACAATTTGAGTAGAAGCTTCAGAAGGTCTAGAGGATTCATATGTTCTAGCTACTTTAGAAAGTCTAGAACCATTTGATCCAATATAGGTCTCCAAGAGTCTTTTGCTGATCTTCTTTACTATTCTAGAGGATCCTTCAGTAGTGGATTTCTTAACAAGCTTTCTCTTTTTCTTTGTCAGAGAAGCAATATAATCATCACATCCAGCTTCTTGATTGGTCATAGAAAATAGATAAGAATTATACACAGGAAAACCTGGCACAATACTTCTTCTGCTGGAAACTTCATCAAAGATGGGTTCAACAGGTGGCACAAGCACCTTTTGAATTATCATCATATGCTTTAGGGTTTTACCATTTAGCGACAATCCGATCATGATAGTAATATCCTCTTGAATATTGAAAGATTCAATGAGTTTACTTTCCAGCAGAATGTCTGAAATGAGTCTTCCCATAGGAATATACTTTTTGTGCTTATATTTATTACCCTGAGTATCCAGGATGTTTGTCTTCAAATGGTTGAACAACAAATCAGACAAGTTAGTTTTTTTTACTTGTAGTGATGGCTGACAACATGAACTTTTGATCATTGCTCATGTAATCAGAGGAACTTGTTAAGCAGCGATGATTGATGCTACCCAGAAGAATTTTAAACCACACCCTAAGATCTCTGAGAAGGTACTTGGGATGATGTTTTCAGCATCTTTCTTTGAGATGTTTGCAACTACTCTAGAATTTTCAACAAATTCAGTGGTTATGTTGAAGTATGTTTTTCCAGGACCATCATGACTGTAGAGAGTAGCAATATCCTCCTTCGTGATAAGGATCCTCTTTCCCATAACTTTGGATCAGATAAGATCATTAATGGATACATATGCATGTACCTATATTTCTTTTACCAAGTGTACATAGACTGGTCCTTTCAAACGATCAAAGTAGGTTTCCCATCCTTGAAAGTTTGGAACTTCAGAAAGATTAATGCCATGAGCATCCATATTTTCAAAGTCCAATGTCACTTAAGCCATAACTTTCACCTGAGACATAAGAATGGAACAATGAACATCAGGATCCTTAACTTTATGTTGTTCTTATTATTGAAGAGGCAAAGAGTCTTGAGCATCTTGTTGAGAAGTTGATTGTTGTTGAGAAGCCATTGATAAACCATGAACAAGAACCAAAAAAGGGTTTTAGGGTTTCATAGAAATTTTGGCTTAAAAGAGAGAAAGTGTGGGATAATGGTAGCAAAAGTGTTTGAATTGGGAGTGAGTTGGTTTTTAAAATAGTTTTCGTAATGATTAAAATATATTGAAAATAGTAAAAATCCTGACAAGGGGTTATAGCGGTAAAATAAATGAAGTCGCCATCGAGTATTTATTTATTCCACATAAAGTTAAAGGAAAATCATCGAAGAAAAACCTAAAGGGGGAAAATCAAGGTCTTGCGACCGAGAGATTGGGTAAGGGATTCGATGATGCAAGGGGAATATAAGCACCCCTCACGTCTGTAGTACCCTACGGGATCCACTCTTGTTGTTCTAATCAAATGGTGTGTTCAATATAATGCTTAAGAGCTATAAAAACTAAGAGGGAATGCATGCAAAGAAAACACAGGGAAAAGAAGGAAATATTTACAAATTTAGCTCGGCTGAGCCCCGTGACCATATGCATACAAATCCCTTTTAAGGAATCATAGCACCATAGTTAGGCTCACATGTTTCTGTTTGTTTGTATTTTTTAAATGAACAATGTTAAATTCAATCATTTCACCATTGCTCGACCATTGGAGACTCTGATAACGTGAAAATACATAGCTTATTCGACCTGATTTGCATAAATAAACTTACCGTTTTATCTAAATCATGTTGCAATATGTTGGCTTTTCAAGTATGTTTCAGGTGATTATTGCATCCAAGGTCTATATGAGAAGAGGAGAAGAAATGGAAAATAAATGAGTTAAAAATCTGAAAAAACAAGAAAAACAGAAGATTTCTTATCACAAGGCTGTGCCCCTCGGCACACCTTCTGTCTCGCCCGACACAAGTGTATTTTTTGTGCCCTTCGGCATACAAACCATTTCGATCGGCACAAATCAAAATATGTGTGCCCCATAGCATACATTGGTTCCACTTGGCACAACCATAACATGCATTCTATTTTATTTTTCTGCGAAGATTTCTCCATAATTATTCCATGCCAACGACCTGCATAATTGGAAGTTGAAATTCCTCCTGGTCTTTCTCCACAAGCGAAGCTTTTGGGAACACGATGTCACGTCCCTATATTTTTTAAAGAGCAGTTTTGTTACGAGGCAGAAGGATATAAAAGAAGAAAAAAGTCATAATGGCTCTCTCTGGATCTCTTTTTCAGTCTTTGCATTCTGTGTAGTTTTTCATTCGTCTCTGTTATTTTCACTTTTGTTACATTACTCTGTAATCATTTTCCTGCCACACAATTATTCAATTTAACATTCAGAGCTTTGTTTAGAACCTAGGCAGATATAACCTTCACCCAAATAGCAATAATTTTTTACACTGGGAAAATATTGCAACATTAGATTTTCTTCATAGCCTCCTGAACTTGTTTTAGTTTAATATTTTGTTATGCATTCAAGTGGTTTTCCGCAAGAAAATCCTGCCGGAATATTGTGGAGGATTGCTGCAAGTACTTAAAGAATTGCATTCTCATTATTTAATTTCGGGTTTCTTTTTATTACTGTTTTTTGTTTATCAATCATGCCTGTATTATTGTATGATTTCTATTGTTTTGTATTCTTAACAAATAATATGTCCGACTAATCTCCCTGATACCGGTATGTAAGGTCACCAACCAAAGAAATTCGGTAATAAATTAGCATAATATTTTATAAAAATACTTTTTTGGTTTGATTTCCAATTTTAATACAAATTGTTTTGTTACGAGAGTAAGAAACAAACAAAAAGTCTAAAATCAATAATCACGAGAATGTGAGTTTTTAACCTGATAGTGGTCATCAAACATTGGTTTTAAATACAGCGAGAGAAGTTTATGATTAATTAGAATCTATTTGTTTTCAAAAAGTATTTTTAAATGTTCAATGAAACAACGAGAGTGATCATTTAAGTTTAATAATATAGTCCGAATCATCAATCACGAGAGTGTGAGATAGAGATTTTTAAACTGATAGTTTCTACTGAATAATTGTTTTAAATACTCAAAGCTATGCCAATGAATCACTGAATTCCTGAAGTCAGACTATTACGTACCGGTGTCCCGTTATTAAATATTTCGATTAAGTTTAACATTATTTTTTCGTCTACTCAAAAATCATATTTCATTAGCCTTAGCTTTACACAATATCTTTAGATAATAATATTTTGATTACCAGTTCCAGTGGGTTCGATATCTTGTGCGCTTGCAGTTAACACACCCGATAGACTCTTACAGTCATGCGATCAAATTTTTAGCGTTGTTGTCGGGGAATGATTTAGTTGATATTGTGAATCCCTTGTTACGCAGTATAGACTAAGGCAACCAATTTTATTTCCTTTTATCTGTTGATTGTATTCCAAGCACTCGCTCTCAAGGCAAAGAATTAGAATAACTAATCGACGAAGTCGAGTGTTTTGTTAGTATAAGATTATGAATTAGAGAATATGAAATTAAGTACAATCTTCCCGAATTCAATATTCCAAATTTATCTCTTCTTGAACCAAGAATGACCGAAGGACTCGATGTTGCACCCCAAAATTTTCCCTCCTAATTTCTTTTATCTGGCTTAGACGTTTGCATTCATCTGCATATATTCTATTAAGTCACTAACATGGCATACATTTCATTCAATATAGCTCTTTGGTTCAAAGTTCAGTGGTTGTGCGATATTAGGGTTTCACAGTGGTTAAGTCATTCGTATCCAATAAAAGATGATTTCTTATTCAGACAATGAGCAGTGAAATTAGGGTTGTGATCTGGGTCATTGAGAATTTCTTTCTTCATCAAGCTACAAAGCTATTACGGTTTATTTCTCTAAGTGCGAGCAAAGATCAAGACTTTTTTCAGCTATTGTACTCCAATGAAGGTTCTTCTTCAAGAATCATCGACCACAAGTTGGGATTTTGCATAGTGATTTGCTTCAAAACAAGGCATGGTATTTGAGATTTAATCACGAAAAAGGATTCTCTTTGTTGTGCTATTGGTTATCGGATGGATATTGAGGGTTTAGTTTCATGACATTTATCTGACGCACTTCACAATTAAGTTTTGTGAATCATCATGAGAAGACTGGTTCATTTGGTTATGTGCTTTACAAGAAAGTATTATGGATTTGATACAAGATCATCTCAAAGTCAAGTTTAAGCTATTGGGGCTTTCATATATGGATCCATTGGTGCAAACATGGAATGAAGTTTGATTGAGATTCAAGATTCCTGGTTCAAACAAGGTTCATAAAAAATTCAAGTTTCATTCGAGATTCATTCTATATTGCAAAATCAAGAAGAAACCTCTAAATGTCAAAGGGCAAATTGGAAGAAAGTTTTGGTACATTGGTATTTCCGTTCATTGATACTTTTGAGTCATGATAAGCATGAAATATTGGAGAAAGAAAGAATATTGCAAAATCATGGTTCAAATACATTCATAATCAAATTTCACAATATTCATTATTATTCTATCAACGATATTTCAGGAGCAAAGAGATGACTATTCAATTACAAGTTCAAAGGCAATTGAGTGAAATTCAAATTCAATTTGAAGGAGAAAAAAAGCATACACTTTTTTGAATACTTGAGAAGATTGATATTAAATTCAAAAGATTTCAAACTACATTCATAATCAAGAGCTATAATTTCATGCAAAATGTCAAGAAAAACTTATTCAAAATCTATCCAAATCTCATCCAAAATCTCCTCATTCAAAGTTCAAGTGTTAGAATACACCATTGTTATTTACAAATTCAAGTCATTACACCAAGGTTACAAAACACATCTCATTCATCAAATTCCAAGTTTCAAGTACAAATCATCATCATTTTTTACAAATATCCGTCATCATTCAAGGTTAAAATTCAAGAGTCCATTCAAGTCCATTCAAGGTTCCAATATATTACATCATACCAAAAATACACAAAATTTTACTAAGTTTTAAACCTATGTTTTTCTTTGCTCCTATACCTATTCCTAATTTTTATTCTTCAACCAATTTCCATGATTTCCTTAAAGCTCCGAGGGTCAATTAACAGATGGAACTACCTGTACGCCATAAGTATCTCAGGTGCTTGCTCAAATCGCATACACAATGTAGCCCTGCATCCATAAAAAATTAGCCTAGTACAGTTCTGATCATGCCTTGCTTTCGAACAAAACCAAACATGCATATAAGATCAGTCCAACAAAAACTCAGTCAGCATTGCATACCTTCGTGAAACAAATCACATAATTCAGTTAAATACAGTCTCGCACATTTAGAATTTAACAGTTCATAACTATTCAAACAAGACCTCCAATTAACTTTCAGATCTTTCAACCAACCTGCTAACAGGGTTGATTCTAACATTAAGTTACAGTTTGAAAAACATTTTCCAACCCTTCTTTTTCTAAATAGATTTAACATTTAGTACGGTAGATAATAGTGAGCTGTCACTAACATGACTTTCATTTTCGATTTCCAGGACCTCCTAACCATTTTTAAATTAACCTTTTGAATGTCTTGAATAATAGCCTCTAGCATCTTTACTAACAAGGTTTCTAGCACTTTATGAACATTCTAACAGATCTTACTAACACTTCCTGTTCATTCCTGAAAATTAGCTTTCAACTAACCAACAGAGTTCAAATTTTAGTATTTTAATTAAATTTTCTCTTCAATTCAGCTAGGCTTTACTAACATTTAACTAGTCGACTAACAGAAAGCATTCACTTCACAAAAACAGAATTATAGCTGACCCCTAACCGTTCAAACTAACTAACCATCCTAACCGAATTTCTAACTGTATAATAGAAATGTATCCAATAACAGAATCCAAACTAACTGAAATCAAAACAATTTTTTCAGTCCATAACTAACTATTAACCAACTTCCCAACCTCTAACAGTTTAACAGAATCTTAGTTTTACAAATGACAGTTCTTAACCAAGACCAACTAACTATCATTTCCAACTAACTATAACTGAATTAGTTACGAATAATAAAGTCTCTAACAGAATTATAGAACAGAAAAACTCACCTTAAATAACCATTCTTCAATTTCCAGAAGAAACACAAGAGCTCAGAACTTCAATTCTCTTTCTCCCTCTGAAATTCTCTCTTCTTCCATCGATCGTTCTTCACTTCATCAGAAAAATCGCAAAACCACATAAAAACTCTCTCCAATCCTCTCTTATTCCTCTCCCAATCTCCATTTTTCATCACCATCACGTTCACTCTGCAATACACAGAAGAATCTCCCGAAAAATATCTGAGTATTTTCTCACTTCTTTCTTTCAAACCTTCATCATCATCCTCTTCCTGCAACAACCTTCATCAACTTCAATCTTCAATAACTGCACCTTCATCTTCACCTGCTTCATAACGCACACCAACAAAATTCAGAACCTCTACAACTCGATCGCACGGGACACAACATAACAATACACGCAGAAGAAATTTAAATAAGAAGAAGAACAAAGAGTAATAGCAAGAACCATATAGAAAGCATACCTGAATTCGGAAGCTCCCATTGGTTTCCTCTCATCATAACCGCCATTAATGCCGCATCGGACGGACTCCGGTCGGTAAACCCTCTGAACTTTCCAATCGATGTTCTGTTGTTAGCATACATTTCTTCTTCTACCTATTGATACCACCATTAGAGCTGTGGAATCCTTCACCTAGGATATCCGATTGAGATTCCAGTCGTAGCTCATCCATTTCCCTAGCGTTGAAGTGAAGAAAGATTTGAGGAATTAGGGGTGAGACACCTTCGTCTATGGTGGGGTAACATCAGAATTGATCCGCCGATGAAACGGAGAGGGTTCGACACCTTCGAGTGAGTAAAAGGAGGTATGAATCCAGTGGCGGTACTGTGTTGGGAATGAAATCGTCAGTGGAATTTGAGACGGTGGCAGATAGTTGAACGCGACATTGAAGAAGGTTGAGGAGAATCCGGTCGCGCCGTTCGCGAGAGTGAAGAAGGAGTTACGCAGAAGATGAGAGGTCACGACGACTTTAACTCTATCCTCTCATGAAAAACGCATCATTTTATCATATTTCCCTTTGTATATTATTTTTATTGATTTCTCAAGTGTTGGTAAATATGGAATGGTCAACATGGCTATTTGCTTTGGATGGGTGATTGAATGGGCCTTAGGTTGAATCATGTTTGCAACAAGCCTGTGGACTTTTTTGTACAAGTGAATTAATCTACACACAAAAAAATATCTACTGGATCACTGCTTGGGTTCAACGCCTGCTTGCTTCTATAACTAGGGATGTCAATGGGGTGGGGCGGGGCCGGGGGGACACTTCCCCATCTTTTTTCCCCGCCATCAAATTCATTCCCCGTCCCCGTCCCCGATCTCCGTCACGGGGGAATTTCTATCCCCATCCCCGTTCTCCGCGGATCCCCGTTCCCTGCGGGGATCCCCATAGATCCTACATTTATTCATTAATATTTTATTTTTTTAAATGTTTATATTTTCTATAAAAATAAAAAGCACAAAGAATTCACATATTTATTATGTTATTAAAAAATACTAGTATTTGACATTTATTATTTTTTATTAAAAATACTAATGGAACACAAAATAATAATATTTTTTTTATAAATTTCTATAAAATGCTATAAAATTCAACAAAATGAACTATAATACTTTTTAAAGTAACAATATGCCTAAACAACTAATATTAAAATAATAGGCGGGGCGGGGTCCCCGCGGGGCGGGGGGTGTATTCCCCGTCCCCGTCCCCGAAATGCTCTCGGGGGAATTTTTCTCCCCATCTCTGCCCCCACGGGGGAAAATTCCCCATCTTTGGGGCCCCGAACGGGGCGTTCCCCGCGGAGATCCTCATTAACAGGTCCAAACTGACATCCCTATCTATAACCGATTCCTCGTCCCTCTATCTTGATCTTTTTTTAAAGATTTTTCTAATAACTTTCTTTTCTTGAAATTTTGTTAACAAAATAACGAAAAAAATGAAAATTGTTAATTTTTTTAGGGAATATAATAATTTTTTTTTTTAAGATTTATTTTTAGAATTTTGCTTATTATTTATGTTTAGTAATCGTTTTGTTACTTGATGTTTCGTGACTCACTGTTGCTTGTCAAGATCTGGAATCTTATGCAGGTTTATTTTGTGATATGTGGATGCGCTTGAGATTTTGATTGTAATTTATTTTCACATTGATGAGGCATCGTTACTTATTCCGAGCATTTGATTTATGACTCTTTTCTTCGATTTGTGTAGCTTTCGCGAAGATCGTCGGGTTTCTTTGTTTTGATACGCTTCGCTACAGATTGATATTTGTTTGGTATTTTCTCTTGTTTACCTCATTTTAACATTTATTGCTTTATAGATATCATGAGAAGCAGGAAATAAAGAGCGCGTGCTCGAAGTCGTTGTTTAAAGACCTATAGAAGACATTCTACATTTTATTTGCTATATGTGTTATGCTTGTGTTTGTTTCCTTGATTGTTGATCGATGAGTCACTCAATTTAGGAATTGAGATCACGACTTCGCTCTCAGTGCATGCTCCCTATAGGATTTTATCGCTTTCCTTGGTTGTTTATCCATGAGTCACTCAATTTAGGAATTGAGATCACGACTTCGCCCTCATTGCATGTTCCCCATAGGATAGTTTTGTTAGACTTTCTTTGGCATGCTAGCCTAGATAAGATATCTCTAGGTGCACTCTCTTGAGCCTTTTAATTTTTGATCTGTTTTCCTACCTTGGTCCTCAATATTGTGGCTAGGAGTTTGACTTGAGTTAGCATGTGCTACTCATGACATATTGTGTGTGCTCTCTTGATCTTGGTGACTCGCTTGCTTGATTTCGTCCTCGCGTGCATGTTTTGAGATGATTTACCCTCGGCATGTTCCCTTAGGAGATCTCGATTCAACCATAGATGATGATTCAAGATAGACATAGTTTTAGGCGATAAACCCTTTCTATGCTCCTTTAGGACTTCTTGAGTCATCTATAGATGATGATTTGAGATAGACATTAGGATTGTTATTCATGCATGTCAACACATCATAGAGATTTCCCTTCAAAACTCAATCATAGGACCACCATTGTATGATAACATTAGGGATAGATTTAGGTTAGTCTTCCTTAGATGTTTTTTCTTTCTTATGCATTTTTGCATTAAAACAAAAACTTCTTTTTCTTGCAAACCTTAAAACACCTAAAAATTACCGATGAGAATCACACCTTTGTTAAGCATGAGAGATGATAAGCGGGTTTCTTCTCAATCTCGTCGTCCTTTCATTCTAAGCCTTGATATGGTTCAAGTCTCAAAGACTTATTTCATGAATAAGTAGAGAAATGGCTAATATCACTCTCTTGAGATTAAGTAGCTATTATCTGCAGCAAAAATACCAACCAACACAAACTCTTTTTGCGCCTTCGGGCTTTTCTTTCAATTTTTTTCAAAAGGACATGTTAATTCACTTTTGTGCTGATGCATAAGTCTCCAAAGATCGAGTTGCGGCAGAAGGCGAAATTAATATTTTTCATTAAAAAATACAAACCTACAAACTTTTGAAGCCGAACTACGGCTGCTCTGATTCCTTAAAAGTGATACGTAGGCATTGGGGTAGGGCCCGAACGAGCCCAATTTTTATTTTCCCTACATTGATTTCTCTTTTCTTTTGCATGAATTCCCTCTTTGCATTTTATTTTAGCCAGTAAGCATAAATTAAACACACCCATAAGATAGATAACAAGAGTGGATACCATAGAGTACTACGGGTGTGTGGGGTGCTAATACTTTTCCCTCGCGTAACAGACTCCCTTACCCAATCTCTCGGTCGCAAGACCGTGACTTCTCCCTTCTCATGTTTTCTCGATGTTTACCTTTCCCTACATGTGAGATGATAGACGTTCGACGGTGACTTCATTATTTGATGATTTTCAGCCGGTTGTTTCACCCCAAAATGGTCCTCTGAAGGGTTATGTTGCCCCATTGCAAGAGGAACCTCACAATAGTATTGGTGATCCTACTATGACTCTGTGATACAGTGAAAGAACTGACTATTATATTGGTTTGTGTTTGTGTTTGCAAATGTTGCGGTAAGTAAGAGTCGCCACCGACTTTTCTTTTATCCAAATTAAGGAAAGGGTGAAAAGAACAGAAAAGACCTTTTCAAGAATTTTCTGAGTAAGGGGGGTAGATTATGGAAAGGTAAGGTATTAGCACCCTTTCCATCCGTATTTTTCTACGGGCTCTTAGATGCTTAGCTCATTTTAAAAGTACCTTGTGCTTTGTGTGTTTTGAAGAAATATTTTGAAATTACCATAGTGCGGCGATTCGCTTTGTGATAACTCTTGTATCAGTCCTCAAGAGTGTTGACAAACAAATGTTTTTGAAAGTTGTTTTTGAAATGTGTAGGTGTAAAAATTTCGTTTTGAGCAAGCATCTAACAACTATCTACTTGTACTCGAAAAAGTCGTTCTTTTCCTCTTTTCCTTTAGGCAGTGCTATCCTATCATTAGTGAGTAGGTAGTGTTGTACCCTAATGTTTGTCCTTAATATCCCTTTATTATACCATGTTGATTCAATTACAACAAGGTCACATTAGGGCTTTTGGTTCTTCTCCCTGTCTTTAGCTTTGCTCTTTGGGGAATCCCCAAGCACTTTGACTTGTTTTCTTTTGTGATCATGAATATTTTGTATTAATTTTCTTTCTAATTAATACAATGCAATGTTGGTTTGTCTTACTTGTTAATAATGTAGGTAAAGGCAATGAGGTTTATCAAGTTTCTTCATGGGTTCATGAGTTTATTCTTATGCCCTAGTCATTTGCTTGAGAAATTAAAAACTCACCATTGAAGTTGTTTTGGAAGAAATTGCATGGCAAGGTTTATTTTGGGTCAACACATTTCAAAGTTATCAAATTTGATTCAAAAGTACAAGGGATTGATGGAAGAGGTTGTCATGATTGGACAAGGTCTTGTTCCCATTAGTCACAAGTGAATATTTCTCTCAATTCTCAAGATATGGAAGTGGTTTTGGTTGCTATGCGTTCTTATTATCATCCTCAATAACTTCTATTTACAAAGAAAGAGTGTTGGTACAAAAAGATTGTTCAAAATTGTCAAAGTTCCTCAAAGAATTTTCTTGATCTAGGAGCTAGGGTTTTGAACTTCAAATAAGGATATCTTGTTCATCTTTTGGTATTTTTGAGTGATTCAAAATACATACTTCTCTTCAAAGGTTTATTAACAAATAACTTCAAAAGTTTCAAGGAGTTTTCACGTGGAAGAAACTTAATGATGAAGAAAGATTACAAGTCCTCCAGATGAACCCCCATTTTCTCACGTGTAACTCCAAATAATCATAACTTGATCAATTTTTATCACCATGAGCCCACTCTTTTTTCACAATGATCTTGAGGATGTGAAATTTATTCCTTCTTTTATATTCAAAGTGATAAAATGGATGGAAGATTCCCCAAGGATGCAAAAGATTATAGGTCATTTCATGATTTTTTGCCAACTTCAACAATTAACACCTCTCTAAAATTTTGGATATTTTGAATGTTTCAAGTTTCAAAATATCATTCAAGAGGTCTATTTCATGCCATCTTTTCTGGTCAAGAGAAAATTCCAAGTGGAAGGCCATGTTTGGATGCAAAACATTATAGGTCACTTTTGAAGAAAAATTTGAAATATTTCTAAGTATGGAAAGTTAACCTTTTCCCCCAACTTTGACTCAATGCAACTTTCAGCTCAAGCATCCATTTGATTCCATTCTTTTTCCATTGCAAAGCTTGTAACCTCATCTTTCTAAAGCATCAAGAATCAAGCCCAAAGACCACTTGAGTTGAAAATGCCATCATTTTGAAATTGGTAACTTAGAACTGAATTTCTCACCAAGTCAGAATTTTGAAATCCATAATGTGGCTTCTAATCACAAGATTTATGCGTGTTTTTGATTTAAACTTGATTAACAAACTTGCCAGAAGTGTTTTGCACCTCAAAACACAAAGATTGGATTAGTTTTGGTGAAAATGAGATCACACTTCACTAGTGCATCAAGTTCCCATGAATTCCCTCCAAAATGCATCTTTCACTCTTCCTTTTGATCCCATTTGCTTCTCCTATAAATACATGAGCTATCCCATTCATTTTCTCAAGCTTGAATAGCCAGAATCACCCTGGAAAACTTGCTCACTCAATTTTCTATAACTTCGTAATCAGTGTTTAAGCCTTTTTCAATCCAATTTTTCTATCAATTCACCTTCCTTTATCTTCCCTGAAGCAAATCATACAATTACCTTCAAGAATCGTGCCCTATATTGCTCCATAGAAGTCCAGTTTCAGAGCTCTGCAAATCAACTTAAATAGGTAGATTTCTCCATCAATTCTTCAAAACTTTGATATCATTGTGAAGCTCTCATTTCCCTGGTTCTAGTTGCAACACTTACTTTTATCTGGAAACACGTTTTGACTATGAAATTTCAAATCCCTTTTCAAAATTTTCCTTCCAAATTGCTTGAGCTACAATTTATATAAATATGTCGCGAAGGTGTGGTTGTCTTCGTCTTGAAGAGATGAAGTGAATGGCACATATCTGAACTTCTGATTTTACAGTTTGAGAGACCTGCAATTCACGTTGGCTGGAGGTTGAAGATGACCAATGTGTCATCTTCTAACCAATGAAGGTGCGCCATTTGTTTTTTTTTTTAAATCTAATTTAATTAATGATTTAGTGCTTTATTCACTAAAGTTCATAACATGCACAACGTGGCAGGTCCACTTGATCTATTTATTAACGCGTTTTGACATTGATCAGATGGCCCATATTTTTTTGGTTTGATATTTTATTTTATGATTTTTATTTTAATTGTTTTAAATTTCAAAAAATCATATAAAATTCATTTTTAGTCCAAAAAATCTGAAAAATTATGAAAAATATTTTTGATTTTTGATTTTTCTCTTTTTGATTTTTGTTTTTTCACAATTTTATTTTGTGTTTTGATAATTTTTATAAATTTTCACTTTATTTGAATTGTTTTAAATATTTAAAAATACTTTTATGCATTTTTAAATTCTGAAAAAAATATGGAATGATCCAATGATACTGTGACAAATATTGGTGACCTCATTTATTTTTTATATCTGACTTTGTTATTTTTTTTTTCATTTTTGGTTTATTTTACTCATTTCTTTTAATTTTAAAAAATAGTTTCTGACTTTAAAAAATTACCAAAAATTTTGTAAAAATATTTGAGTCATTTTCTTATTTTTCTATGGTCTTACTTTTTATTTCTTGATTAATTTGAACATAATTGGTATTTTTCTATTTTATTTCTATTTTAAAAAATTTTAAAACCTTTTTAATGTATATATTAAATGCAATATTATTTTGTGATTATTTTCTGGATAATCTTGGGTTGAATTTTTTATTATGAACTTTGTTAATATCATTGGATCCATGGTGTTGGTTTAACTCCATAAAAATGGATGAATGATTTTAATAATAGTTTGATTAAAATTTAATTCAAATGTGGTTTGTATATTCTTCCCCACCCCTCTTCGTCTTATCCCTTTCTTATTGCACTAAGTATTATTGGAGCATGATCTCCATATCATGTCTCAAAATAAATGTTGCATAAATTGTTATTGACCGGCCTCAAAATAGGTGTGACTTCTATATAAGTCCACTTACGAATGCTTAACATAGCGCTAAATTTTGTCCCAATTTGAATAAATGATCATTTGTGGCTCAAACCTATGTTTGCAAGCCCAAGCATGTTAATTTGATCCCTTTGATCCAATAACTTTGAGATTCATTGTGTGGAGACTTTGGTTCTACCAATCCTCTAATAGATCTACAACACTTTTGGTTAACGTGGATCACTTAAACATCGTTGATCATTAAATAGTACTTATGAGGATTCCAAATGGATGATATTCTTGACAAAAAGCAAATGCAACTTGTTGTGTGGAGGCTTTGGTTCTACCAATCCTCTAACGAGTTCCTAATGCAAGTTTCAAGATGGTCATCCAACTAACCACTAATTATTAATTTGTTTCACTTTATGCTTTTATTTTTTTATGCTTTATGTACCATTTACTTTAAGCTTTACATTTCATGTTATTTTTATTTTGCTTACTTGAGCATTTATATCCCTGTTATCTTTATTTTGCTCACTTGAGCCTTTCTTTTCTTTTTTTAAGACACCTAATAATCAACATGAACCCTAAAAAGGCTTTAATGATACTTGGACTATTTGGTTACTATCCTTGGCATTATGGAGTATTGGACTTCTTGGACTTAGGGTTAGAAACCTTGGCCTATGTTGGAGACCTTGTGACCTTAATTGATATTTTGTCTGGAGCTCTTGAGGTTTACCTCAAGACATTGGGTCGTTTGTTTGTTTTGTGTGCAAGTTATCATGATTACATTCTTTGTTTTTAATCTGGAATTCATCCGTATACAGTCGTTACTCCGCCCAATTTTTGTGAAGACTTAATACACTTGAAGTTTGGTTTTTCTCAAGAGGTCTAGTATCTTTGCTTGCTTGATTCCGATCCAAGGAATGAGAATTCTATCTTGACTCATAATGTCAAGTATTGGCTTCTTGTTAGTTAGTTAGTCCTTATCCATAGCTTTTACCTTATGCTTTAGGATAGTTGTTGTACCCCAAAATTTTCCCTCCCATATTTCTCAACACATGGTAAGTGAGGTCCCCAAATTGCTCAAGGAAGTCCAAGAGTTGACCAGACAAACTCTCTCCTAAGGCAGTATACTTCAAATTAGGGTTTCAATTTTCATCAAGATGTGTGGACCACAAAAGACTCAAATTCTCACCATTGTCCTAATATGTCCTCAAGATCATCCATGGCAAGTTTCAAGCCTTGTAGAAGAAGTTTGCCCAGTCAATTGCTCAAATGCCTGAAAATCAACTGTGCTAGGTCAAAAGTCAACTGTGGCCCACATACAGTCAAACTTCAAGATTTTTGGTCAACATCCTCATTTTGAAGTATTATTCATAATTTTATCAAGGTTTGATCATGATTACTCAAGGATTGCTCACAATTCATCAAAACCCAAAAGTTGCCAAATTAGGGTTTTTGTAGGAAAAGTCAACTCAACTTTGACCAAGCATAACTTTCTCACACTTTATCAGAAATGACCCATCCAAATCTCATTTTGAATAGGATGAAATTCACTACAATTCATATTCATCTCACAAGTTCAGAATATGCACTCACAAAAAGATATGAATTTTGACATTATAGGTCATTTTAGAAAGTCAACAAAAACACCTTTTGGGTCAAAGCTTGATACATGAACATGGAAGACTAAATTGAGATGAGACTAAAAGGGTTGCTTAGAGGACATCCTAAGATTTCTAAAAATTCCAAGAACGCCTCTCTAGGGTAAAAATTGAGAGAGTTATGCATTGGCCAAGTTGACCATTTTTGCAAAATTTCCAAAAGTCAAATGTGCTCAAATTTGCATTTTTTGCTAAATGGGCCCAACTTTTTATGCTTGCACATCACTTATAATATGATTCACTACCCAAATATCCAACCTCATGTTATTTGCTTCAATTTTCAATTTATTTTGATTTTTTGTTAATTAAAATTTTAATTAAATCAAATAATTGATGAATAATGAAAAAGATATGTTGTGATCTGATTTTTGGACAGGATCTCAATCAAATAATGCAAGGATATCATGATCAATTCGAATCAAGGATGATTGGGACAAGAAAGGCATAATTTAGCTCAATATAGCAAGTTTATATATGCCATGAAAATCAAATCAAATCTTGAAAACTTCCAAAGATGTGATCAGTTTTTACAACCCTAATGCGCTCTATGATATATATTGAACGTATCCAAGGCAAGAACAAGGATTTTGAGGTCGTAAAAGTCACCAAGCAAACTCAAATTTTTGAAGAAAAAAGTGTGGACCGGTTTTCAATTTAGAGGATGATTCAAGGAGATTCAAAGCCACCAATCAACTCCTGGACATCCTCTGAAGCGATTGCAAGCATCACCAAGCCTCCACAAGTCTGGAAACGCGCTGCACGACCGTCATGGTTTGCTTCTCTTTCAAAATTCGATTATCAAGATTCTTGCATTATAAACATGTTTTAATGGTATGTATGTGTTTGTTATCATGTTTGCAACGTATTGAATTGGTTTAATTGATGTTTGAGCTCATATATTGATAGTTGCCATTACTAGGGTTTGAGGTTGTATTTTAGGGTTTCTTAATACAGGTACAATTAGGCCAGAAAAGGGGGACTATGGTGTTCAGGGGATCAAGGCGAAGCGATCCATGTGCTCACCTTAAATTTATCATGCGTTTTCTTGATTTTGGAAGTTTGCAGGGTTTTAGCCATAGAGCCATGTCCGTAGGTAAAGGTTTGCAGTCTAATACGACGGACAAGGAAGAAGAAGGCAACGTGTCTGAGCACCATTGGCTCTTTTGAAATTCCGCACGTTTTTTTCCAATTAACCATCGTGTTTTATATATTATGCATTATTATTGTTATATTAACGAATGAGGCAGGTGGCATAGATGGTTGGGCGTGTTTGGTGTTGAGCATGAGGACCTGGGTTCGATCCCCAAGTCCTAACATTTGTTTCATATTATTTTGCTTCAGGTGATCCTGTACCCCACATGTCCAAACATCCACCATAGGCCATCCAAATTCCACCATCAGATCCATCAGCAAGTTGGATCCAACGCTCAGGTAGCAAGAGGCTTACCGTGCTCCTCAAGTCAACAGCCATACCAAATCAGGCAAAGTCAAACGGGTTGAGATTGGTTTGGGCCCAGGATTTCAACAACATACCCCCAGAATTGCTAAATGATATCAGGCCCATCTCTAACTTTTTTTATTCTTTTAATTTTTCTTTTAATGATTTTAATTAACAAATTAACTATTTTCCATAAAATCATAAAATCAAGAAAATCAAAAAAATTAGAATTAGACTTTTTTTTATCAAAATTAATTTTGTTAATTTAATTTAATTTAGTTTAACTTAGGGCAACTTTAACTTGTTTTCTATAATTAAAGCTAATTAGTAAATTAGGTTTAAACTCTTGATTTAATTTTATTTTCTCTTTTCCTCAAGTAAATAAAAATACAAAAATAGGTTTTTAGATTGAATTAATTTATTTTTTTCTTAATTTAAAATTAATTAGAACTTAGGATTTTCTTTTTAATTTAACTATTTCATTATTTTCTTAAATAACAAAAATATCTTTTTTAAATCAATTGCGAATAGGTTTAGTCGAGGGTCAAAACCCTAATTGTCTCGTATTTGATTCATCGCGCGTGTGTTAATTATTTTTGCCAACATTTTTATAACTGTTCACTGGTTTGTAATATTTAATTTAGGGCTTTTACTTATCGCTTTTTCACCGTTTTTTTTGCTATGTAATTAACCCCCCTCCCCGAAGCCTTGTAATAGCGTAGATTTATTTTCTCGCATTTTTAATTCCTGCAAACATTTAACTGTCTAGATGTATGCTAATAGGATTGTATGATAAGAATGCATGACAAATTAATACAGTCAGAAAACCCTAATATGCAAAGATAAATAACTGAAAACAAATCACTCACACATATCACTCTTAGGGTATACTCTCACTTTGGTTGCCTTCGGTAAACGATCATTAAGCATAGGGTGTCTTAGTGATTTCCCTCCTGTCTAAAAAGATCAAATGTCCCATTCGAATGTTGCCTCGGAAATGTTGCCTCGGAAATGTCGCCTCGAGTATGATCTTAAGACTCTAGGTTTATTACTAAGATGTCCTAATATTGCTTCAGTGATCGTACGTCCCTTTTGAATTGACCCTTACAACTCCAACGATGGTGCTACCTATTTCTCAATAGTAGGATAGCGCTGTCTAAAGGAACAAGAATAGAAACGATCTTTTTTCGAGTAGGTAGATGCTAGTAGATACTTTCTCAAATCAAAACTTTTCACACTTACACTTTTTCAAACAAATTTTTAAAAACAACTTCGTCACACCTTTGAGGACTGATACAAGGGTTATCACGAAGTCAAACTTTTCAAAAGCAAAGCACATACACAAGCAATTTTAAAAATATGAGCAAGTACCAAAGAGCCCATGGAAAACCATGGATAGAAAGGGTACTAACACCTTCCCTTTCTATAATCTACCCCCCGTACTCAGAATATCTCGAAAAAGGATTTTTTTCTGTACTTTTTTCTTTTCCGGTTGGATGAAATAAAAGTCGATGGCGACTCTTGCTTACCGCGACATTTTGCAAATAAAAAATGCAAAATTCAAACCAGCATCAAATAGTCGGTTCTTCCACCGTATCACAGAACTGGCGAATCTGCTGTGGATTTATAAGTGGAGTATACCTTAGGATCTAGTTCATCATAATTGCTTCTCTTGATTGCTTTATTTTCTTTATTTTTGAGGGTTCTGTTTGGGGTTACTATAGATCCTACACTCAGATCTGGGGAATACCTTTTAGGTAAGTAGAAATAGACAATGAGGGAACTGTACGACGTAGACCGATACGGTTGAAGTAGTAGCTACGTTGGTGTGGCACTTTGGTTGGTACCGGTATCCCTTGTGGAGAAACGAGGAGAATATGGGGCCGCCACGTGGTGTCATTAAGCATCAACTGACCTTAGAACCTTTAATCGCCCAACTTGGCCATTAGAAAGTAGCGAGGTAGCCGGCCTCGGTGTAGAGCTGAGAACTGGTTGATACTCGATGCTACACTCATTGAGACCATACTCTCAGAATAATTTCGGCCGTGAGAAAAGATTGCGTGAGCTGAAACCATGACCGATAGAGGATAGTCATTGATATTGAGATCCTCTAGAACCCGGTTACTTTTCTAGGACAGGTTGAACCAACTTAACTTCAAGAGGGTATTACCTTTGACCTTATGCAAGCCTTAAACCTGAGGGCTTTGTGTAATTTGACCGTGTTTGCAATATTTGTGTTTGTTATACCTGTGGTTTATCATGACATCATGCACCATAACATGGCATTCATGTTTCATTCCACTAACCATTTCAAAGACCAAGGGAATTTATCTTTGTTTTGTTTTGCAGATCATGGCTTCCGTGCGTAGAAATACCATCCGAATCAACTTTGTGCAGATACCTGCCCAACTTAAAGAGCTAGCATAAAGAGTTTTTGAAACTTCTACTTTCATGAAGATACACGGTTAACTTATCAGCCTGGTTACTCCAAACCTTGATGAACAGATGATGATCGTACTATTTCAGTTCTTCGATCCCAAGCATCACTGCTTCACCTTTCAAGATTACCAGCTGGTACCCACCTTGGAAGAATTCTCTCATCTACTGGGCATATCCATTTTTAAACAGGTACCCTTCACAGGTATGGAAGAAGTTCCTAAGCCAGAAGTTATTGCCTCAACTTTGCATTTGAAACGGGCCGATATGGTATCCAATTGGGAAACTCGAAGCGGGGTCGGAGGTTTTCTAGCCAAATTTTTGATAGACCAGGCTCAGTTGTTTTGGGATGATTTGGATTTTCAGGCTTTTGAGGATGTCTTGGATCTTCTTATCTATGGTTTAGTTCTCTTCCCTAATCTGGACTCCTTTGTAGATGTGAGTGCTGTCAAGATTTTCCTTTCTTGCAACCCTGTGCCTACCTTGCTTGGAGATATTTTGCATGCTCTCCATACCCGTACCATAAGGAGAAGAGGGACTCTTATGTGCTGCATGCCGTTGCTGGCGAGGTGGTTTATTTCTCACCTCCCTAAGTATGCACTGAAGAACGAAGAAGGTTTGGGTTGGTCGCACAGAATAATGTCCCTTGCTCATACGGATATTCTTTGGTGTTCCCGGGCTATGGAAGACACTGCTGTTATTGACCGCTGTGGGGGGTACCCTAATGTCCCATTACTTGGTATCAGAGGGGGTATAACTTACAATCCTTGTCTAGCCTTGCAACAATTTGGTCGTGCTCGAAGAGATGGTCCCCATGAGTTACTTCTCGAGGACATTGTATTCGACTATAAGGATGATGTTAAGGAGCATCGGCGGAGGTTCATACGAGCTTGGGGCATGGTAAACAGATCTGACCCTGAAGAGTTGGGACCAAAGACTTCCCTTCCTATGTAGCCTTACCTCCAATGGGTCCGAGCTCGCGCCTAGAAGCTTATGATGCCTTATGCGGCCGTATTACCAGTAATTGTGGAGCCCACTAATGAAGAAGGCATTCCTTACACGGTTCTCTATCCTTACATGCCCACTGATCCTGGGGAGCTACCGAGATCTTGGATTCAGCTGAAGAATGAGTGGGATACTTATCGGGAGCAGTTCCATGAGCAAGAAAGGAAGGTTTTGAAGCTCACCAGGAAGCTCGAGGAAGAAAGAGTACTCAATGATTACATCAGCACAAAGAGAAAGCGTCCATGGGGCTTTTGATTTTTCTTTTTTCTAGTTTTAGATTTGTTTTATTTCTTCTTTGTAACGCCTTAAAGGCATTGTGAACCTTCAAAGTTTAAGCTAATAAAGTTTTGTTTATTTTTTGGTTTGCAAATTTAAATCTCCCAAAGTATTTGAAATCATTACATGCGCATCCCATTATCATACATATCATTACAGGTACCACTACAGGTTTCTCATCTTCTTCGCTATTTATCTCACGCAGAAATGTCTTCTGATCAAGCCATCAAAGATCTTCAGACACAGAACGCCTAGTTCCAACAGATGTTCATAAGTCTGGCTAAGGGGCAAGAGGATCTGGAGACCCTTATTCTGAAAGAGAAGAAGAAAAAGAAGAAGACTGGAATTCTGAATATGGGCAGAAGGTTCGGATAAAGGTTGAAGCATCAAACTGATCTGACCTCTTCATCCAAGGACGGGGAGAACCAAGAAAGGGGAAAAGGACCCTAGTCCTGCAGTTTCTGACAACGATACTGATTACGACGATGAGCAATATCCTCCTTCTTAGGATAAGTACAAGCAACTAGAAAACCAGCTGAGTGCTATGGAAGTTCAGAAGATACATGGTTTGAATTTCGGGGAATTGGGGCTGGTATCGGGGGTGGTCATCCCTCATAAGTTTAAGGCTCCGATTTTTGCCAAGTACGATGGAGTATCTTGTCCAAAACTCCATCTCCACTCGTACGTCAAGAAAATCCAGCCCCACACTGCTGACATAAATTTATGGGTGCATTTCTTTCAAGATAGTCTGTCAAGGACTTAGCTTGAATGGTTCTACCAGTTGGAAGGAGCCAGTGTCCAAAACTGGGAAGATCTTGCTGCTGCTTTCTACAATCAGTATCAATATAATGCCGACCTTGATCCCATTCGTACTCAACTTCAGAGTATGTCCATGGGACCAGGAGAAGGTTTTAAAGATTATGCTCAAAAGTGGAGAGACTTGGCTGGGAGGGTTCAACCCCCGTTGTTTGATAGGGAATTGGTTGACATGTTTCTGGGGATGCTATCTGGTCCATTTTTCAATCACTTAATCGATAGCTCGTCATCTAGTTTCACCGAGTTGATTTTAAATGGAGAGAGAGTAGAAGTTGGAATTCGGAGTGGTAAAATACCGAAAGAGGCCTCTTCGAGTTAGGTAAAGAAAACTTTTGCTTGTAAGAAGGAGGCCAGTGCAGTCTATAGCCCGAGGGGCCAAAGCAGATCTGAACACCGTCAAACGGTAAATGCTGTAGTGATACCAAGACCCGTAGTTGCTCCGCAATGCAATAATCAACAAAGGGTGGAAAGACCACAATGGCAGTTTACGTGCATCAACATGACATTGGCTGAAGTGTTACCTCACCTGCTGAAATCCAACTTGGCGACCTTGAGAGAGGCTCCCAAGAATCCAAACACTACCTCTCCTAGATACAATCCCAACGCGCAGTGCGCCTACCATTCTGAGAGTCCTGGCCATGATACAAATGATTGTTGGGCTCCAAGAAACAAAGTAAAAGACTTGCTTGAAGCTAAGGAGATAGAGTTCGATGCTCCAGAAAAGCCGAATGTTATAACTGCTCCCATTCCCAAACATGGTCGTGGAGTTAATGCTGTTGACACTGATTTGTTTGTGACCTCTGTTGAAGAAATTTCTACTCCTCTTATGACTGTTAAGAAGAATTTGCTGTTGGCCGGTTTATTTCCGGGTTATGGTGAAGGTCGCCACATGTGTTTGATTATACCTACTGGTTGCCGTTTGTTAAAGTCAGATGTTTAGCGCCTGATGGATAATAAAGAGATTTTGTTCGAGAAGACTATGATTCCCATTGTTCCCACTGAAGACGTTGCCATTATAACCATTTCCGCCAATCCTTCCAAGGTTTCCTCGAGAAAACCTGTTAGGATTACACCTGTTCAAAGAATTGCTCCACTAATAATCACTGTTCCTGGTCCCATCCCGTACACCTCAGACAAGGCTGTCCCATGGCATTATGGTGCTGATGTGTATTACCATAATGTTAAGCAAGAGCTGAAAAATGAAGAAGCTGATATTGATGTCAGTAATATTGTCGGGACTAGTAAGGTTACCCGAAGTGGAAGGGTCTTTTCTCCCGAGATTTCTCCGAAGACTATCATCAAGCCTACTGTTATCCCAACTACTGCTCCAACTAGCACTCCTAACATTTCTCTTGTTCCTACTCCAATTATTACACCTGCTACTATTCCTATTCTTACTCCAGTTATCACCCCCGCTGCTGAGCCATCTGGGACTCGGGGCAAGGAAATCATAGGTGAGCCTTCCCGGACGGAGGCACCTAAGAAAATCATTATGGAAGCCTCTAAACAAGAAATAGAGGAAATACTGAAAATTATCAAGAAGAGCGACTATAATGTAGTCGAGCAGCTGGGGCAGACCTCGTCAAAGATCTCCATGTTGTCTATGCTATTATGTTCTGAATCCCATGTGAAGGCTTTGATTGCATTTCTCAAGACTGCGCATGTGCCCCAGGAAACTTCAGCAGATCAGTTCAAAGATTGTGTGGCCAGCCTGACTGCTGACAATGGGTTGGGTTTCTCAGATGCGGATCTGACGCCGAAAGGAAGAAATCATAATGATGCTCTGCATGTCTCGATCGAGTGCAGGGGTACCACTATGGCCAATGTGCTGGTAGATACCGGGTCTTCACTGGATGTTCTTCCGAAAAAGATGTTGGACCGTTTGGATTGCAAGGGGTTGACTCTAAAGCCTAGTAGCATTGTGGTAAGGGATTTTGACAAATTAAAGAGAATGGTGCACGGGGAGGTGGACATCCCTGTCAAAGTAGGTTCTCAGACTTTTGGGTCCACCTTCTACGTAATGGACATCAGGCCATCGTATTCTTGCTTGCTGGGTCGTCCTTGGATCCATAGGGCTGGGGCAGTTACTTCCACACTCCATCAAATGATGAAATATCCAGTGAACGGGAAGATTGTCATAGTGCGAGGTGAAGAAGAATATATGCCGAGTCACCTCAATTCCTTCCGCTACATAGAGATGGATGGGGAATTCATAGAAACTCCTTGTCAGAACTTCGAAGAGGTCCCTCAGGTCTTGGCATCAAATGAAGTTACTACCAGTAAATCTCCATTGAAGTTGGCTTCTCTCAAGGACGCCAGGGTTGTGGTTGAAGAAGGTGGGTGTACCAATTGGGATCAGCTCCCCGATTTCACTCACAAAACTGACAAATTTGATTTGGGCTTTACTACAGGGGCTCAAAGGGCTGTTAGGCACGCACGGATTGGAAGAACTCCTCTACACATCAGCAATTGGGGAGTTAATGCAATTGAGGACAATGAAGAAGATTCAGACATCGACAGCTGGATCTACCCAACGACCAACGGTGGACCGAATAACTGGACGGCAAAGGACTTCATACTTGTTTCCTTTATTCCGCAGTAATTGACTTTTGTTTTAAGATTTGTAATAAACAGTTTGAAACTTTACGGCCCGATGCTTTGCCCAAGGCACCTTGGCTTTGTTTGTGAGGGCTATTATTTGTCATTTCATATATCATTAATAAAGCATTGGACGTTTCTTGCATACAAATTTTGCGCTCCTTATTTTTCTTTTCTATCTCTCACTTTATCAAAACAGCTATTCTCTTACACACACTCACGTATCATACTGCAGATCCATATCCACTCTGGATCCTATTGATAACAACTCTGCTACTGTCAGTTATGACTTCAAAAATCTGATCAACCAAGCCGAGGACGAAGGTAAGGATGATTGTGAGGTGCCTGGAGAACTTGCTAGACTATTACAGCAGGAAGAAAGGGCCACACAGCCTCATGAAGAGTCAGTTGAATCAGTGAATTTGAGTACAGAGGAAGACAGGAAAGAGGTTATGATAGGTGTGAATCTGGAGCCTAGTGTCAAACAACGGTTAATACAGATGCTACACGACTATGTTAAGATCTCCGCATGGTCCTATGAAGACATGCCTGGTTTGGACACTGATATTGTGGTACATATCCTTCCGACTAAAGAAGATTGCCCTCCGGTAAAGTAGAAGGTCCTCTGTATGCACCCTGAAATGTCAAAGAAAATCAAGGCAGAGGTCATGAAACAGTTCGATGCAAGATTCTTAGCTGTCACTTCTTATCCGCAGTGGGTTGCCAACGTCGTTCCGGTACCTAAGAAGGACGGTAAGGTACGGATGTGTGTGGACTACAGAGATCTGAACAGGGCAAGCCCCAAAGATGACTTCCCACTTCCTCACATTGATGTTCTAGTCGACAACACCGCGCAGCACAAGATCTTCTCCTTCATGGATGGTTTTTCTGGCTACAACCAGATCAAGATGGCTCCTGAGGACATGGAGAAGACAACCTTCATCACACAGTGGAGCACCTTCTGTTACAAGGTAATGCCTTTTGGGTTGAAGAATGCTGGGGCAACTTATCAGTGCGCCATGGTCGCTTTGTTCCATGATATGATTCACCACGAGATCGAGGTTTATGTTGATGATATGATATCTAGGTCCTAGACTAAGGAAGAACACCTTGATCATCTCTAGAAACTGTTTGACAGGTTGAAGACGTACAAGCTGAGGTTGAATCCGAATAAGTGTACCTTCGGAGTAAGGTCTGGTAAGCTTCTGGGTTTTGTCGTCAGCGACAAAGGTATTCAGGTGGACCCTGCAAAAGTAAAAGCCATACAAGAGATGCTGGTTCCCCGCATAGAGAAGGAAGTTAGAGGTTTCTTGGGACGTCTGAATTACATTGCCAGATTCATTTCACATCTGACTGCTACTTGTGAGTCAATCTTCAGGCTTCTGAAAAAAGATCAAGTGGTAAAGTGGAATGATGAATGCCAGACCGCTTTTGAAAGAATCAAGGAATACCTTCAAGAACCACCAATTTTGATTCCTCCAGTTAAAGGAAGACCTTTGATATTATACTTGACAGTGCTAGACAATTCAATGGGGTATGTGCTGGGGCAGCATGACGAGTCTGGTCGAAAAGAGCATGCAATTTACTACCTTAGCAAAAAGTTTACCGACTGTGAGACCCGATACTCATTGCTTTGAGAAAACTTGTTGCGCTTTGGCATGGGCTGCTCGCCGACTGAGACAGTATATGCTGACTCACACTACCTTGTTGATATCAAAGATCGATCCGATCAAGTATATTTTCGAGAAGCTCGCCTTATCCGGAAGAATAGCAAAATGGCAGATGATCTTAACCGAGTACGACATCTAATATACAACCCAAAAAGCAATCAAGGGGAGTGTATTGGCAGATCATTTGGCGCATCAGGCCGTGGATGACTACTAGTCCATGAATTTCGAGTTCCCGGATAGAATATCATATTGGTAACCGACTGCGAAGAACCTGGACCGGATGAAGGACCCGAGGAAGGATCCCGATGGTCTATGTATTTTGATGGAGCCTCGAACGCATTGGATAACGACATTGGCGTTGTAATTATATCTCCCAAAGGCTGTCATACTCCATTCACCGCCCGATTATGTTTTAACTGCACCAATAACATGGCAGAGTATGAAGCATGTATCATGGGTCTTCAAGCTGCTATTGACCTGAGGATTAAGTTTTTGAGTGTATTCGGAGATTCTGCTCTGGTGATAAGTCAGATCAAAGGCGACTGGGATACAAAGCACCTGAATCTCATTCCTTACAAAGAGTATGTACTAACGTTGCACCCACACTTTGAGGAGATAACCTTTGAACATTTCCCACGAGAAGAGAACCAGTTGGCGGACGCGCTAGCTACCATGTATTCTATGTTCAAAGTTAGGTGGGACAATGAAGCTCCCCAGATTACCATTGAGAGGTTGGATAAACCCGCACATTGCTGCAACATTGAGACTGAAGAGGTAGCAGATAAACCATGGTTTCACGAGGTAAAGAGGTATCTTGAGGCTCAAGAATACCCCGAGGGGGCATCTGTTAATGATAAGAAGTTTTTGAGAAGGTTCACTGCGAAGTTCTTCATCAGTAATGGGATCCTCTATAAGCGTAACCATGATTCAACCTTACTGCGGTGTGTAGACAAGAGCGAGGCAGAAAGGATCATAACAGAGTTACATGAAGGTACCTTCGGAACCCATTCCAGTGGACATACCATGGTGAAGAAAATCCTACGAGCAGGATATTACTGGTCCACTATGGAAGCCGATTGTTATCAGCATTCTCGAACCTGTCATAAGTGCCAAGTCTATGCTGATAAGGTGCATACACCTCCGATTCCCCTGAACATTTTGACGGCTCCGTGGCCCTTTGCAATGTGGGGCATCGACATGATCAGAGAGATCAGACCTACTGCGTCTAACGGGCATCACTTCATTCTGGTAGCCATTGATTATTTCATGAAGTGGGTTGAGGCAGCTTCCTTTGCTACAGTAACCAATAACGTCGTGGCACGGTTTATCCGGCACAATCTGATCTATCGATATGGTGTACCCGAGAGGATTATTATTGACAATGGTACAAATCTCAATAACATGATGATCACTGAGCTCTATAAACAGTTCAAGATACAACATCATAACTCAGGATTATGAAGATGAATGGAGTTGTCGAAGCGGATAACAAGAATATCAAAAAGATTATGCAGAAGATGACGATGACATACAAAGACTGACACGAGATGTTACCATTCGCTATTCATGGGTACCGTACCTCAGCACGGACGTCGATAGGGGAAACACCCTACTCTTTGGTGTATGGCATGGAGGCAGTCCTACCCATCAAAGTCCAGATACCCTCTCTCAGGATGATAAAGGATGCAGGTTTGAACAAAGACGACTGGATCTAAACCCGACTTGATCAGTTAAATCTAATTGATGAAAAGAGACTTACTGCTATCTGTCATGGTCAGACGTATCAAAAGCGAATGATCAAGGCTTTTAACAAGAAAGTCAGACGTCAGGAATATCAAGTTGGGGATCTAGTGATCAAACTCATCATACTACCGCAAGGTGATCCCAGGGGAAAATGGACCCCCACATACGAAGGGCCATTTGTGGTTAAGAACATTTTCTCGGGAGGAGCCATGATTCTAACCACCATGGATGGTGACGACCTTCCTCACCCCGTCAATGCAGACATAGTGAAAAGATACTACGTGTTGTATCCCAAAATTTGCCCTCTCAATTCTCAAGGCTTTTCTTACAAGGATTTCAAGGTTCAAGCTTAAACAAGGGCATTGGGATTTTCCAATACCAAAATTAAAAGGAAATTGTCAAAAAGGGGGAAAACAGATAAAATTAATATTTTGACAAATTTGGATAAAAACAAGTGTTTTTCGATTGACTCTTGGCCTCCTTCGATTGACTCTTGGCCTCCTTCGATTGACTCTTGGCCTCCTTCGATTGCTCAAAATGGCTACTAGCGTGCCTCTTTCGCCTGGGCATGTGACTTCTTGTTGCAGGTTTCGTTTGTGTCTTTTGCTTCCTGCATGCTTGCAATCGAAGGCCATGACCTACTGGTCACATGTACCCCCTACAAGGCAAGTCTTCGTTTGGGCACTCACCTTCTGTGTGCCTGGATGAAAACATCAGTTGAGCAAGAGCCTCCTTCGAATGCAACTTGGATTACATCCTTCGTTTTTAGCAAAAGCCTCTTTCGAATGCAACTTGGATATGTCCTTCATGTTGAACTCTAAGCCTCCTTCGAATGCAACTTGGATTACATCCTTCGTTTTTAGCGGGAGCCTCCTTCGAATGCAACTTGGGAATACCCTTCGACTCAGAAGCCAGGAACCTCCCTCACGCTAAAAGGCAATGACTCCCTTTATGTTTATTTCGATCCACATGCTTCGATTGGGAAACATTGCTTCCTTCGAACACGGACTTTCGATTGGGAAATATGTTTGCTTCGACCCAGGCTTCGATTGGGCAATATGCTTCCTTCGAGCACGAGCTTTCGATTGGGCAATATGCTTCCTTCGAGCATGAGCTTTCGATTGGGCAATAGCTTCCTTCGAGTTAGCTTGTTTCGACCACAAGCTTCAACTGAGGCAAAGGCTTCCTTCAAACAGGTGTGCTTCGACCTCACTCTTGCATTTGACTCAAGACCAAATCTCGTTTGCCAGGCTATGTTGCGTCCAAATCTTTACATAGTCAGAAGCTTGTACAAAGGTTTTAAACTTTGTCTTTTAGATACTACTATTCTGGGTTAAAGGCTACATACTCTTTCTTTTCATAGAGAGTACTTTTATCACAAAAGCAACTTTCAAACTGAATTTGGTCTGAGCACAAGCAATGTCAGAAGCATAAGTCACATCTTTTGCACCCCAACTGCCAAGAGGCCCCCCACATGTACTGTCACGTTACATTATTTTATTATTTTGCAAGGCTGGCTGTTGAAAACATGTCCATTCTTTTTCTCTATAAATAGAGGAATTTATGCAAAGCTAAGGGAGGATCTTTGGACCAGAGGAACGAATCCCCCAAATTTTCTCAAACACAATAAATCTCTCAAGTCCCTTCAACACTTGTGAAGAAAAAAAACCCAGAATCACATACTTACTTCCTTTGATTCTGAAGAACAAATACTCTTCAGTATCCTTCGAATCCAGTTTGGAAAGAAACATAAGACTTGTTTCTTTCCTTCCTTCGAATCCAGCATTCCAGGCGTAACTGTTGGCCCCCTCTTTCAAATCCAGAACCTTGGGCCTCCACTCAAGGTCCCACACCCATTCAAAGCCTCCAGCAAGGTAAGTCACTCTTACCCTTGAACCTTTCGTTTCATGGCATAGTATGTGAATAATCTTCCCTTTCATTTCAAAACATGTACATAACACTTTGGTTCTTTTTGTTTCCACCTACTTAATATGTTTTCAGAGCTAAACCCTTTCGTTTTTGCTTTTTGTTTACCTGAACTTGCTTTAACTGTTAAACTGTTTGAAAGACAAATACTAGCATGGACTCAGGCCATGTTGCCATTTAATGCTTGAAATGAAAGAAACAGGAGACATGAATATGAAACGAAGCCTCAAGCTTCCTCACTGACTCCAGGCCCAGTCGAAGGAGGCAGAAAGGAAGATTACATCATACACAGATTCCAGGCCTGGTCGAAAGGTACAACATGCTGTCCCGCTGGTCCCAATCGAAAGACACAACATGCTGACCGTGAGGCCTCAGTCGAAAGTCATGCCTTCACCCTTTTCAGGCCAAATCGAAGAGATCCAGAAAGTGCAGAATCGAAGGGTGTCTCTGCCCAGATCGAAAGGATCATTTTTATTCCTTTTATTTTTGTTTTGTCTTTACATTTCTTGCTCTTCAATATGGTTGTAATAGTGTAGGATTTATTTTCTGCATTTTTATTACTTTCGCACAAATGCTAGTAATTAGGATGTATGAAAAGATGAAAACAACAAGTAGATAACCTAAAAATCAAAGACAAAATGCATGCAAATCAAACACACTATTCACACATGCATCCTTAGGGTATCTCCACTTGGTTGCCTAAACAAATGGGCCATGTTATGCATGTCAAGTATTTTGGCAAAACAAAAACAATCAAAATGATCATAGTCCCTCGATGACACTATTTGAGTTGCCTAAACAAAATGACCAAGTCCCTCAAGAAAATTGCCAAAGATACTTGACACTATTGCTATCATGGTCTATACGATGACCCGAGCCTGTCCCGTTAACATCCTAACGCAAGGTTGTTCATCAAACACAATGGTGAAACAACACTGTTAAAAGGGTTAAAACACAAGAAAATCTTTGAGTAAAATAGGGTAGATAGCTCTTAGTTACTTGATCAAAAATCTTGCAAAACATCCTTGCCATTTTTCAAACACACTTCACAATACAACTTCCAAAAACAATTTCCAAACAACTTTCAAAACATTGAATTATCTTTTCAAAAAGACACACACCTTTGTATATACTCAAACAAGAGTCATTACAAAGGTTGCCTAGACAAGGCATCTTTTTCAAAACATTTTCAAAACTACACACACAAAGCACCATTTCAAACAATTGAAAAGCAAAGGCAAGTGATCTAAAACAAGTAACTAAGAGCCCATGGATAACCATGGATGAAAAGGGTGCTAGCACCTTCCCTTTTCATAATCTACCCCCCGAACCCACGAAAATATCTCAAAGGTCTTTCCTGTGCTTTTTGACCTTTCCTTAGGATAAAATAAAAAGTCGGTGGCGACTCTTGCTAAACCGAACATTTGCGAACACAAACGCAAAATCTCAAGTCAGTTCTCCCACTGTATCACAGAACTGGCGACTCTGCTGGGGACAATTCTAAAAGTGGGGTTACCTTAGGGTTTTAGATCACCTTTACATGCTTGCTTTGATTGCTTTGATTGCTTTACTTTTTGGGTTCCTTGTTTGGGTTTGTTGTAAATCCTACACCCGGATTTGGGGGCACCTTTTTAGGTAAATAGCAATAAACTGTGAGGGAACTGTGCGGGGTATACCGACATGGTTGAAGCAGTAGCTATGTTAGTGTGACATATTTGTGGGTACCGATAGCCCTTGAGTAGTCAAGGAGAATACGAGGCCGCTGAGTGATGTCATGAAGCACTAACAAACTCTTAGAACCTTAATTGACCATCTTGGCCTTTTTAGGGGTAGTGAGATGACCGACTTTGGTGCAGTCCGAAGTTGGTAGATACTCGATACTACACTCATTGAGGATTGTTTTCTTGGAATATTTTGGTCGCCAGTTAAGTGGATAAACCAAAACAATGAACACAGAAAATAATCCAGTGATATTGAGCTCCTTAGAACCCGGTTTCTATTTTAGGACAGGTTGAGCCAACTAACTTCAAGAGGGTACTTACCTACAAACCCCATGCAAGCCTAAACCTAAGGACTTGTCTGCTTTGTGTGAATATGATTACCTGTATATACACTTGCTTACTTTTGCATACATGTACATAACATCATAACATCATACCATAGCATTTTCAATAACCATTTCAAGGATCTCGAGGGTCTTTTGATGTAGGGTCACGTTGAACCAGACGTCTACCAAAGGGAAAGAGGATTTTCCTCTGAACAAACGTCGTCAAAGATCAAGTGCAACAACTTGAATCAGGGGCTATGACCCACTTGACATGGTGAGCTTGATTCTCGTGGAAAGACATCCACCGATACAAAGTTATCCAATCAAAGATGTTGATCAAAGTTCAACCTCTAACATTTTTCCCGTGTTTACCCTGAGAGATTCTTGAAAACATGCATCCACATACCATGCATCATATCATGACAGGTTTCTCCCATACAGGTCTCCTTATCTTCCTACTGCTTATTTCAGTAAGATGGATATGGAACAAATGGTGAAAGATCTCCAAGCTCAAAACGCTCAATTCCAACAAATGCTTCTGGCTATGGGTAAAGGGCAAGAGGATCTGAAAGCTCTCCTTCTCAAAGACAAGAAGAAGAAGTCCAAGAAGACAGCGGGCATCCTGAACTTGAGAAGAAGACCTGAAACCCTAGATCTTTCAACTCCACCCAACATAGGGGATAGTCTTGAAGAAAACCACAATTTGGAGATTGATGATGTTGAAGCTGACCACTCCGAGGAACATTATCCTCCTGCTGATGACAAGTATAAACAGTTGGAGGATCGCCTCAGTGCTATGGAGATTCAACAAATACCTGGCTTGGATTTAGGAGACATGGGTTTAGTTTTTGGATTGGTCATCCCGCCAAAGTTCAAAGTCCCTATCTTTGCCCTGTACGATGGAGTCTCTTGCCCTAAGATGCACTTAAATTCTTATGTCCGCAAGATTCAACCATACACAACTGATCCAAAGCTTTGGATCCATTTCTTCCAAGAAATCCTGGTAGGGACTCAACTCGAGTGGTTTTATCAATTGGAGAGTTCCCGCATCCACACCTGGGAGGATCTAGCAGCTGCTTTTTACAAACAGTATCAGTACAATGCTGATCTTGCACCAACTCGTGTGCAATTGCAGAACATGACCATGGGTTCCAACGAGAGCTTCAAAGGATACGCCCAAAAGTGGAGAGATATGGCTGGTAGGGTGCAACCCCTTTAACTAACAGGGAGATGATTGACATTTTCATGGGAACTTTGACAGGGCCTTTCTTCAAACACTTGATCGGAAGCTCTTCAGCCGGATTCACCGAGATAATACTGTTTGGCGAAAGGGTCGAAGCTGGCATCAAAAGTGGAAAGATTCAAGAAGCTACACCTTCTGATGCTCAGAAAAAGCCTTACAGTGGGAAGAAAGAGTCTAATGCTGTGTACAGTCAAAATAGTCGCCATGACCAACACGTAGGGGCAGTCCTGATCTCTGGTTCTGCATCACACCGATAACAACAATGGGGAAATCAACGAAGGCTAGACGCGCCTAAAAGACAATATACTAAGATCAACATGTCACTAGCTCAAGCGCTACAACACATGTTGAAGAAAGAGTTGATTACATTAAAGGCTCCTCATCTGAACCCTAAGACTTCTTCTCCTAACTACAACCCGGATGCAAGATGTGCTTATCATTTTGGTAGCCCAGGGCATGACACAAACAACTGTTGGGCTCTGAAGAACAAGGTCCAAGACATGATTGATGCCAAGGAGATCGAGTTTGATCCTCCGGAGACTCTAGCATAATCACTGCTCCTTTGATGAATCGTTGAGAGCATCTTTGTTTCATTTGAATTTTCAAGTTGTAATTTCTTTTGTTATTCAAACAATTATCTATTAATGTCAAACTTTGTTTCATTAATGCATTGCATATGTTTGTCTTGAATTCATCCTTTCATTTTCACTATAATTATGCTTTCTTTATGACATTCAACTCTTGCTAAAAGTTACAAGCCTTTAGAGGGAGGATGATGAAAACAATGCCATAATCTCATACAGTATGCTTTTGAACAGACCTTGCTGACGATGTACATGCATTTCTTTCAAATCCTAAACACTGGAGTTATAAGGAAGATAATCCCTAGTCAACCCCTTCGAGCCAAAGAAGTAGAAGTTTTCTGTTTTAAACACAAATTGAAACCTTTGATTTAAACCTGGGGCAGGGTAGTCTCTCAGTTAATTCAAAAAAAAGAAGAGATGCGCATTGAAGTCGCAAACTCTCAGTTCGTAATACAACGAACGACATCAAAAACATTCCTTTGGAACCAAAAGACAGTGATGGTTCTTTATCTCATAGGCAGTCATTATCTCTCAAAAGAGAAAAGCCCACTGAGCCAAAACCTACAAAGGAAGCTTAAGAAAGATGGGGCATCCCGCTGACTGTGATCTTGAAAACAGGAACAGTCAGACAAAAGTTAGGGATAACAAATCAAAAGAAAAAGGTCGCTACAAATCCTCAACAACATGAAAAATGTTGCAAAAATGACTGCCTTCCAAAATCCAACTTGTGTGAACCATCACCAAAACGTTGTTCCAAATTCGAATAGAGTTCGACGCATAATTAACTGAGTTTAGGATTGAAGAACATCACGAAGAGCGGGTGGGTACAAATATACTTTGAGCCTTTATCCTTTGTTTCTTAAACCGTGAACCAAGCCACGTTACAACCCTTCAAAAGTCCTAACTGAAGCATGGGTTAGTTCGAAAGCATACTGTTACAAAAGGTATCCTGACTCCTGTAAGGCTCTGCTCTAAATCCTGAGTTTGAATTTTCTTAGCAAAATTTCTTTACCCGCTAAAACTCATTTTCAAAAAAAAAACTTCAAGACAAACATAAACTTTGCATTACTTGAATATCATTGTTTTCATATGGCTATTTGTTTAACAACGGAGAAATTCACACAGCGAATATCCGATGAACGAAAGCTCTCCCAGTGAACAAAATCACTTCAAGTGGGATGAAACTTCCAACGACAAATCTCCTATCAACAGGGGGACTTGATATGTCACTATCCAGCACACCTGGGGCAATCCAGTCAAGATTTCAAGAAATCTCTGAAGAAGTGCATAGTAACCAGGGGCAAGTCTCCATCTCCGTCACTTGGGGCATTGAACGTCAACCCCGACAAAGGGTTACATACAATCAAACTTTTTGGCAATGCCACAAACATTCGCTACTAGGGGCAATGACAAGTCTCCCCAAAGTCCTTCTCATAGGATGATTCCCCATCAAGAGTATAATCTCTGACCCCCTTTCCCCAGCTGAATCAACCTCAAGAATCCTCGAGGACTTCCCCCAACGAAGATGTCACCTCTCTAGCGGACTGACGACAGGGTTTATTTCCCTAACAACACCAGGATTCCCCAGCTTGAGTTTGCCTCTCCGACTACTACAAATCAAAGGACCACAACTCCTTTTCCCCAGTAGACTACTCTACAATCCCCAGCAAGTTACTGCGAAACCTGGACCCGACCAGATATCAGTTCAACTTCGACTCCCCAGTAGAGCAACAGATGACTAAGACTCCTAAACTCTTTTCCCAAGCAGAAATAAACATACTCCCCACAGAGTTTTCAACTTCCCCCAGTGGAGTTCTCCTTAAACAACAAAACAGGAATCCATTGGAAATATTCTAAGCAAAGTTTGAAGACACACATACTCTTCAACAGCAGTCCAGGATTTAATGACTCCCCAGCTTTTGTCAAGGATTTATTTTCCCATACAAAAATACATTCATTAGCATTTCACATTTCATACATCCTATTTACATACATGATAAGTGCATACAACACAATCTCATTTACTTTTGAGAACATCATGACATTATGCATTTGATACATCATGACATTGCATACAGCTAACGTTTTACCTTTTCAGGAAAAGGTCAATCAACAGATGGCTACCATCAACCTTTTCAAGTTCCGGATTAATACCTGTAGCAAGCCAGGAAAACTATTTGTAGACGACTGATTGTAGATTAATACCTGTAACAAGCCAGGAAAACTATCTACATGAAGAGATTGAAGATTAATACCTGTAGCAAGCCAGGAAAACTATCTTTCTTTCTCAGGTCAGAGATTAATACCTGAAACCAGACAGGACAACTATCTCATCGACCAACCTTTTCAAGTTCCAGATTAACACCTGTAGCAAGCCAGGAAAACTATCTGTGGACGACTGATTGTAGATTAATACCTGTAACAAGCCAGGAAAACTATCTACATGAAGAGATTGAAGATTAACACCTGTAACAAGCCAGGAAACTATCTTTCTTTCTCAGTTCAGAGATGAATACCTGAAACCAGACAGGACAACTATCTCATCGGCCAACCTTTTCAAGTTCCAGATTAATACCTGTAGCAAGCCAGGAAAACTATCTGTGGACGACTGATTGTAGATTAATAACTGTAACAAGCCAGGAAAACTATCTACATGAAGAGATTGAAGATTAACACCTGTAACAAGCCAGGAAACTATCTTTCTTTCTCAGGTTAGAGATTAATACCTGAAACCAGACAGGACAACTATCTCATCGGCCAACCTTTTCAAGTTCCGAATTAATACCTGTAGCAAGCCAGGAAAACTATCTGTGGACGACTGATTGTAGATTAATACCTGAAACCAGCCAGGAAAACTATCTACATGAAGAGATTGAAGATTAATACCTGTAGCAAGCCAGGAAAACTATCTTTCTTTCTCAGGTCAGAGATTAATACCTGAAACCATCCAGGACAACTGTCTCGTCGACCAACCTTTTCAAGTTCCAGATTAATACCTGTAGCAAGCCAGGAAAACTATCTGTGGACGATTGATTGTAGATTAATACCTGTAACAAGCCAGGAAAACTATCTACATGAAGAGATTGAAGATTAACACCTGTAACAAGCCAGGAAACTATCTTTCTTTCTCAGGGCAGAGATTAACACCTGTAACAAGCCAGGAAACTATCTTTCTTTCTCAGGTCAAAGATTAATACCTGAAACCAGATAGGAGAACTATCTACTCAACCAACTCAAACAACCCAACTTTCCAATACAGTTCAGAGGCGCTCCAGACACGGACGCCATGTTGGCAATCATCCAGTTCCAGCTTATAGATACAGTCTAGCATTCACCTCTGGATGGCATCTTTAAGCCCATCTCCACAACTATCCATTACATCTCTAGATGGCATCTTTAAGCCCATCCCCGACAAGATTCTGTCACACCTTCGGATGGCATCTTTAAGCCCATCCCCAACAACTTTCTATCATCTCTCCAAATGGAATCTCTAAGCCCATTCTCCCAACCATCACATCACTGAGTGCAAATTTCTGGGCACTCTAGTGTTCAATCATCTTTCACCTTCAAGTCACAAATGACAGATTCGCCAATCTAACTCTTCAGGTGTAAGAAGATTGAACAGGGGCAGCTGTTGTACCCCAAAATTTTCCCTCTCAATTCTCAAGGCTTTTCTTACAAGGATTTCAAGGTTCAAGCTTAAACAAGGGCATTGGGATTTTCCAATACCAAAATTAAAAGGAAACTGTCAAAAAGGGGGTAAACAGATAAAATTAATATTTTGACAAATTTGGATAAAAACAAGTGTTTTTCGATTGACTCTTGGCCTCCTTCGATTGACTCTTGGCCTCCTTCAATTGACTCTTGGCCTCCTTCGATTGCTCAAAATGGCTACTAGCGTGCCTCTTTCGCCTGGGCATGTGACTTCTTGTTGCAAGTTTCGTTTGTGTCTTTTACTGCCTGCATGCTTGCAATCGAAGGCCATGACCTACTGGTCACATGTACCCCCTACAAGGCAAGTCTTCGTTTGGGCACTCACCTTCTGTGTGCCTGGATGAAAACTTCAGTTGAGCAAGAGCCTCCTTCGAATGCAACTTGGATTACATCCTTCGTTTTTAGCAAAAGCCTCTTTCGAATGCAACTTGGATATGTCCTTCATGTTGAACTCTAAGCCTCCTTCGAATGCAACTTGGATTACATCCTTCGTTTTTAGCAGGAGCCTCCTTCGAATGCAACTTGGGAATATCCTTCGACTCAGAAGCCAGGAACCTCCCTCACGCTAAAAGGCAATGACTCCCTTTATGTTTATTTCGATCCACATGCTTCGATTAGGAAACATTGCTTCCTTCGAACACAGACTTTCGATTGGGAAATATGTTTGCTTCGACCCAGGCTTCGATTGGGCAATATGCTTCCTTCGAGCATGAGCTTTCGATTGGGCAATATGCTTCCTTCGAGCATGAGCTTTCGATTGGGCAATAGCTTCCTTCGAGTTAGCTTGTTTCGACCACAAGCTTCGACTGAGGCAAAGGCTTCCTTCAAACAGGTGTGCTTCGACCTCACTCTTACATTTGACTCAAGACCAAATCTTGTTTGCCAAGCTATGTTGCGTCCAAATCTTTACATAGTCAGAAGCTTGTACAAAGGTTTTAAACTTTGTCTTTTAGATACTACTATTCTGGGTTAAAGTCTACATACTCTTTCTTTTCATAGAGAGTACTTTTATCACAAAAGCAGCTTTCAAACTGAATTTGGTCTGAGTACAAGCAATGTCAGAAGCATAAGTCACATCTTCTGCACCCCAACTTCCAAGAGGCCCCCCACATGTACTGTCACATTACATTATTTTATTATTTTGCAAGGCTGGCTGTTGAAAACATGTCCATTCTTTTTCTCTATAAATAGAGGAATTTATGCAAAGCTAAGGGAGGATCTTTGGAGCAGAGGAACGAATCCCCCAAATTTTCTCAAACACAATAAATCTCTCAAGTCCCTTTAACACTTGTGAAAAAAAAACCCATAATCACATACTTACTTCCTTCGATTCTGAAGAACAAATACTCTTCAGTATCCTTCGAATCCAGTTTGGAAAGAAACATAAGACTTGTTTCTTTCCTTCCTTCAAATCCAGCATTCCAGGCGCAACTGTTGACCCCCTCTTTCAAATCCAGAACCTTGGGCCTCCACTCAAGGTCTCACACCCATTCAAAGCCTCCAGCAAGGTAAGTCACTCTTACCCTTGAACCTTTCGTTTCATGGCATAATATGTGAATAATCTTCCCTTTCATTTCAAACCATGTACATAACACTTTGGTTCTTTTCGTTTCCACCTACTTAATATGTTTTCAGAGCTAAACCCTTTCGTTTTTGCTTTCTGTTTACCTGAACTTGCTTTAACTGTTAAACTGTTTGAAAGACAAATACTAGCATGGCCTCAGGCCATTTTGCCATTTAATGCTTGAAATGAAAGAAATAGGAGACATGAATATGAAATGAAGCCTCAGGCTTCCTCACTGACTCCAGGCCCAGTCGAAGGAGGCAGAAAGGAAGATTACATCTTGCACAGATTCCAGGCCTGGTCGAAAGGCACAACATGCTATCCCGCTGGTCCCAATCGAAAGACACAACATGCTGACCGTGAGGCCTCAGTCGAAAGTCATGCCTTCACCCTTTTTAGGCCAAATCAAAGAGAGCCAGAAAGTGCAGAATCGAAGGGTGTCTCTGCCCAGATCGAAAGGATCATTTTTATTCCTTTTATTTTTGTTTTGTCTACATTTCTTGCTCTTCAATATGGTTGTAATAGTGTAGGATTTATTTTCTGCATTTTTGTTACTTTCGCACAAATGCTAGTAATTAGGATGTATGGAAAGATGAAAACAACAAGTAGACAACCTAAAAATCAAAGACAAAATGCATGCAAATCAAACACACTATTCACACATGCACCCTTAGGGTATCTCCACTTGGTTGCCTAAACAAATGGGCCATGTTATGCATGTCAAGTATTTTGGCAAAACAAAAACAATCAAAATGATCATAGTCCCTCGATGACGCTATCTGAGTTGGCTAAACAAAATGATCAAGTCCCTCAAGAAAATTGCCAAAGATACTTGACACTATTGCTATCATGGTCTATACGATGACCCGCGCCTGTCCTGTTAACATCCTAACGCAAGGTTGTTCATCAAACACAATGGTGAAACAACACTGTTAAAAGGGTTAAAACACAAGAAAATCTTTGAGTAAAATAGGGTAGATAGCTCTTAGTTACTTGATCAAAAATCTTGCAAAACATCCTTGCCATTTTTCAAACACACTTCACAACACAACTTCCAAAAACAATTTCCAAACAACTTTCAAAACATTGAATTATCTTTTCAAAAAGACACACACCTTTATATATACTCAAACAAGAGTCATTACAAAGGTTGCCTAGACAAGGCATCTTTTTCAAAACATTTTCAAAACCACACACACAAAGCACCATTTCAAACAATTGAAAAGCAAAGGCAAGTGATCTAAAACAAGTAACTAAGAGCCCATGGATAACCATGGATGAAAAGGGTTCAAGCACCTTCCCTTTTCATAATCTATCCCCCGAACCCACGAAAACATCTCAAAGGTCTTTCTTGTGCTTTTTGACCTTTCCTTAGGATAAAATAAAAAGTCGGTGGCGACTCTTGCTAAACCGAACATTTGCGAACACAAACGCAAAATCTCAAGTCAGTTCTCCCACCGTATCACACTACGCATAATCAAAAGACCCACTAGGTTGACTGGCCTAGGCAAAAATAAGGGCTTCCCGGCGAACCAAAAGGGTTCGGGAAAAGTAAGGGAATAAAATGAAAAAAAAAACTGTACACCCGGCAAGTCGAAAACCTAAAAAGGCAAATTGGGAAAAAAAGGGTACCCCGATGGACTGAAAACCCGAAAGGGCGGTCCAGGCAAAAATTAGGGATCGAAGCGTAACACTATGTCTCATTGGACCATATCGCAACCAGACTTCGGCATCAACTATCAAGCTCAGACAACGCCAATCAATCTGATCCACTTTCGGACAAGCAGCAAAATGATGAGACGCTTGAAGATATAAAGGCAATAGCAGAGTTGGAACCCAATGGGATTGTTTCACATAGTTGTTTTTTCTTTCTGTTACACAAATTGTAATTTCTATCTTTCGACGACGTTCTCTTACTAGGACGTCAGCCTCCTTGTACAAAACGCCTATTACAGGCCAACTTCAAAAATCAATACAATTCATTTTCACAAGAAATTTCAACTTGTTTTTTCTTTTTCTGTTTTGTTTTGCAAGAACGTCCAATGATTCATTTTTGATATATGCATTGGAAAATAATTGCTGCTCATAAATATTTACACAAGAAACAAAAGATGATTACTCGTAATTCTAAGAACAGGGACAAACAAGAAGTACCCAAACCTTGCAGTTACTCTGCCCACCAGGTATCGGGATAGAGCCAGCTTGAGAATGTGAGTAATGGTACATACACTCCCCACAGAGTAAAAAGTATCCAAAGACAGTGATGTTAGCTTCCCCGAACAGGACACAACCCTCCCCAACTGAGGTTCACAATCGCGAGTGAGTCAATAAATTTTTCCCCAAGCAAAGTTTATTTCTCTCACAGGCAGAAATTCAATCTCCAACAAATCTATTATCACCAGCAACAGAAATCCATCCCCGGTGGAGTTTATTTCTCCAAGTCAACAAATCTATCAATAGAGTATCTCCTCTCCAACAGGGTTATTCCCCGCAGAGTTATCCTCAGACAGAGTCTCGTCCAACAGAATATTTACCAGCCAAGGGGCAAATCCCCAGCATAGTCATCATTGTTCACCATCCCCAACAGAAGCAGAGGAACTATGGTTTTTTACAGCAGTCAAGAATACCATTTCTCACACTCTCCAAATAGCAGTCAGGGATTTATTTTCCCGGACTCAGATTATTATGTCAGCATTTCGTGTTCATACATCATGACATGTGCATACATCACATATAACATAGTCTTATTTATTTTGAGAACGTCATCATACAATGCATCTCATGCATCACACATAACTAACCCTATCTTTCTTTCAAGAAAGGCAATTATTATCAACAATTTCCAGCAGGTCTATGATCAACACTCGAAGCTAAACAGAGCAATCGTAAGTACGAAAAAAGTAAACCTATCCAGGTTTCTTCTCACAGCCCTACTATCCAGGCTTTCATATCGAAGTAACCATACTATCCAGGTTCCTTCTCACAGCCCTACTATCCTGTCTTTCATATCTAAGTAACCCTACTATCTAGGTTCCTTCTCAAGCCCTACTATCCAGGATTTCATATCGAAGTAACCCTACTATCCAGGTTCCTTCTCAAGCCCTACTATCCAGGCTTTCATATAGAAGTAACCCTACTATCTAGGTTCCTTCTCACATCCCTACTATCCAGGATTTCATATCGAAGTAACCCTACTATCCAGGTTCCTTCTTAAGCCCTACTATCCAGGCTTTCATATCGAAGTAAGCCTACTATCCAGGTTCCTTCTTAAGCCCTACTATCCAGGCTTTCATATCGAAGTAACCCTACTATCCAGGTTCCTTCTCACAGCCCTACTATCCAGGCTTTCATATCGAAGTAACCCTACTATCCAGGTTCCTTCTCAAGCCATACTATCCAGGCTTTCATATCAAAGTAACCCTACTATCCATGTTCCTTCTCACAGCCCTACTATCCAGGCTTTCATATCGAAGTAACCCTACTATCCAGGTTACTTCTTATAACCTTACTATCCGGGTTCTCCCTCTCTTATCCCCAGACAGCATTCCATAACACTGTAAGATCGGGACCCGATCAAACACAATTAATTTCACATTTCCACAGAAAGTCGCGGTGCAGCATACACCCCGACCAGACACACAAGTTCACTTCCGCTTCCCAAACCAGAATTATTCCCCAGCAGAGTAACGGACAACTGAAGCTCCTAAAACTCTATTTCTCTCAAGACGGAGACCAACATTCCCTAGAAAAGTATTCCTCAACAATAGGTATGCAGGTTCTCGCAAAGGAATCTCTTGTGAGATCGATACTCCTTCGGATGACATCTTTAAGCCCATCTCTGACAATTCTCTAGCAACTACCAAATGGCGTCTATAAGCCCATTCCTGATATCACAAATCAAGTGCCACTTCATGCGAGTGCAAATTTCTGGGCACTCTAGTGTTCAATCATCTTCCACCTTCAGATCACGAAAGGCAGACGAGTCAATCTACATCCTCAGGTTTAAGAAGATTGAACAGGGGCAGCTGTTGTACCCCAAAATTTTCCCTCCCATATTTCTCAACACATGGCAAGTGAGGTCCCCAAATTGCTCAAGGAAGTCCAAGAGTTGACCAGACAAACTCTCTCCTAAGGCAGTATACTTCAAATTATGGTTTACATTTTCATCAAGATGTATGGACCACAAAGGACTCAAATGCTCACCATTGTCCTAATATGTCCTCAAGATCATCCATGGCAAGTTTCAAGCCTTGCAGAAGAAGTTTTCCCAGTCAATTGCTCAAATGCCTAAAAATCAACTATGCTATGTCAAAAGTCAACTGTGGCCCACATATAGTCAAACTTCAATATTTTTGGTCAACATCCTCATTTTGAAGTATTATTCATCATTTTATCAAGGGTTGATCATGATTCCTAAAGGATTGCTCACAATTCATCAAAACCCAAAAGTTGCCAAATTAGGGTTTTTGTAGGAAAAGTCAACTCAACTTTGACCAAACATAACTTTCTCACACTTTATCAGAAATGATCCATCAAAAGAGGATGAGATGAAATTACCTACAATTCATCTTCATCTCCCAAGTTCAGAATATGCACTCACAAAAAGATATGAATTTTTACATTATAGGTCATTTTGGAAAGTTAACAAAATCACCTTTTGGGTCAAAGCTTCATACACGAACGTGGAAGACTCAATTGAGATGAGACTAAAAGGGTTGCTTAGATGACATCCTAAGCTTTTTAAAAAGTCCAAGAACACCTCTCTAGGGTCAAAATTGAGAGAGTTATGCATTGACCACATTGACCATTTTTGCAAAATTGCCAAAAGTCAAATGTGCTCAAATTTGCATTTTTTTGCTAAATGGGCCCAACTTTTTATGCTTGCACCTCACTTATAATATGATCCACGATCCAAATATCCAACCTCATGTTATTTGCTTCACTTTTCAATTTATTTTGATTTTTTGTTAATTAAAATTTCAATTAAATCAAATAATTGATGAATAATGAAAAAGATATGTTGTGATCTGATTTTTGGACAGGATCTCAATCAAATAATGCAAGGATATCATGATCAATTCGAACCAAGGCTGATTGGGACAAGAAAGGCATAGTTTGGCTCAATATAGCAAGTTTACATGTGCCATGAAAATCACATCAAATCTTGAAAACTTCCAAAGATGTGATCAGTTTTTACAATCCTAATGCACTATATGATATATATTGAACGTATCCAAGGCAAGAACAAGGATTTTGAGGTCGTAAAAGTCACCAAGCAAACTCAAATTTTTAAAGAAAAAAGTGTGGATCGGTTTTCAATTTAGAGGACGATTCAAGGAGATTCAAAGCCACCAATCAACTCCTGGACATCCTCTAAAGCAATTGCAAGCATCACCAAGCCTCCACAAGTCCAGAAATGCGCTGCACGACTGTCACAGTTTGCTTCTCTTTCAAAATTTGATTATCACGATTCTTGCATTATAAACATGTTTTAATGGTATGTATGTGTTTGTTATCATGTTTGCAACGTATTGAATTGGTTTAATTGATGTTTGAGCGCATATATTGATAGTTGCCATTGCTAGGGTTTGAGGTTGTATTTTAGGGTTTCTTAATACAGGTACAATTAGGCCAGAAAAGGGGAACTATGGTGTTTAGGGGATCAAGGCAAAGCGATCCATGTGCTCACCTTAAATTTATCATGCGTTTTCTTGATTTTGGAAGTTTGCAGGGTTTTAGCCATGGAGCCATGTCCGTAGGTAAAGGTTTGCAGTCTAATACGACGGACAAGGAAGAAGAAGGCAACGTGTCTGAGCACCATTGGCTATTTTGAAATTCCGCGCGTTTTTTTCCAATTAACCATCGTGTTTTATATATTATGCATTATTATTGTTATATTAATGAATGAGGTAGGTGGCCCAGATGGTTGGGCATGTTTGGTGTTGAGCATGAGGACTTGGGTTCGATCCCCAGGTCCCAACATTTGTTTCATATTATTTTGCTTGAGGTGATCCTGTACCCCACATGTCCAAACATCCACCATAGGCCATCCAAATTCCACCATCAGATCCATCAGCAAGCTGGATCCAACACTCAGGTAGCAAGAGGCTTACCATGCTCCTCAAGTCAACAGCCATACCGAATCAGGCAAAGTCAAATGGGCTGAGATTGGTTTGGGACCAGAATTTCAACAACATACCCCCAAAATTGCTAAATGATATTAGGCCCATCTCTAACTTTTTTTGATTCTTTTAATTTTTCTTTTAATGATTTTAATTAACAAATTAACTATTTTCCATAAAATCATAAAATCAAGAAAATAAAAAAAATTAGAATTAGACTTTTTTTATCAAAATTAATTTTGTTAATTTAATTTAATTTAGTTTAACTTAGGGCAACTTTAACTTGTTTTCTATAATTAAAGCTAATTAGTAAATTAGGTTTAAACTCTTGATTTAATTTTATTTTCTCTTTTTCTCAAGTAAATAAAAATACAAAATAGGTTTTTAGATTGAATTAATTTATTTTTTCTTAATTTAAAATTAATTAGAACTTAGGATTTTATTTTTAATTTAACTATTTCATTATTTTCTTAAATAACAAAAATATCTTTTTTAAATCAATCGCGAATAGGTTTAGTCGAGGGTCAAAACCCTAATTGTCTCGTACTTGATTCATCGCGCGCGTGTTAATTATTTTTGCCAACATTTTTGTAACTGTTCACTGGTTTGTAATAGTTAATTTAGGGCTTTTACTTATCTCTTTTTCCCCGGTTTTTTTTGGCTATGTAATTAACCCCCCTCTCCGAAGCCTTGTAATAGCGTAGATTTATTTTCTCGCATTTTTAATTCCTGCAAACATTTAACTCTCTAGATGTATGCTAATAGGATTGTATGACAAGAATGCATGACAAATTAATACGGTTAGAAAACCCTAATGTGCAAAGATAAATAACTGAAAACAAATCACTCGCACATATCACTCTTAGGGTATACTCTCACTTCAGTTGCCTTCGGTAAACGATCATTAAGCATAAGGTGTCTTAGTGATTACCCTCCTGTCTAAAAAGATCAAATGTCCCATTCGAATGTTACCTCAGAAATGTTTCCTTGGAAATGTCGCCTCAAGTATGATCTTAAGACTCTAGGTTTATTACTAAGATGTCCTAATATTGCTTCAGTGATCGTACGTCCCTTTCGAATTGACCCTTACAACTCCAACGACGGTGCTACCTATTTCTCAATAGTAGGATAGTGTTGTCTAAAGGAACAAGAATAGAAATGATCTTTTTTCGAGTAGGTAGATACTAGTAGATCAAATCAAAACTTTTCACACTTACACTTTTTCAAACAAATTTTCAAAAATAACTTCGTCACACCTTTGAGGACTGATACAAGGGTTATCACGAAGTCTAACTTTTCAAAAGTAAAGCACATACACAAGCAATTTTAAAAAGATGAGCAAGTACCAAAGAGCCCATGGAAAACCATGGATAGAAAGGGTGCTAACACCTTCCCTTTCTATAATCTACCCCCCGTACTCAGAATATCTCGAAAAAGGATTTTTTTCTGTACTTTTTTCCTTTCCGGTTGGATGAAATAAAAGTCAATGGCGACTCTTGCTTACCGCAACATTTTGCAAACAAAAAATGCAAAACGCAAACCAGCATCAAACAGTCGGTTCTGCCACCGTATCACAATAGTCTATTCTTCTCCTCCCATCTTCTTTAATTTTAAAAATCTTCTTCCTCCTTTTGAAAACTCTTCTTGTTTTGAAACTTGAACTATTTTCATAATAAACGTGGACTTAGGTCCATGCATTTTCAAAACATTTTTCATAAACAAATTTCCATCAACTTAATAATACCGTGACATTTTTTTCTTTTTTTGTAAGAAGACTAAAAGTCAATCAGTCTCATTTCAAAACATTTTTGCCACCTTGGATTTTACTTTAAACTTTTCTCAAAAGATTAGGCACTTGTCAATCTTTGTAGTGATGCAAACAACTATACTTCTATAATATGTAGTGAAGAGAGATATTTTACACTTGGGTGTTGAGTGAGGCATTGTTGATTTTAAAATCCAAGCCATATCCTCCACTTTGAGATGATGCAAATTCTACTTTCTCATAATTGTGGGTAGTAGGTATGTTTTCCACACGGATGATGACGATGATGTCTTATCTCATAAAATTAACCAACACACTTGTGTTTTAAAACTTTTAAAAGGTGAACTACGTGTACCCTGATCCCCTATTGTACAAAAGGTGGTATGTAGGCACTAAAGGTTCGCAACCGTGACGGGTGCAAAAATCATAAAAAATATACTTCTTTTCTCACCTCCACCATCTATTTTTCATACAACATTTTATAGCCAAAATATACAGATTTTTAGAAGGAGGTTCCTGCGGAGTACCGTAGATGTTTAGGATGCTAATACCTTCCCTTTGCATAACCAACCCCCTTACCTTGAATCTTTCCCCCCTCTTTTGGGTTATTCGCTCTTTTCCCATTCCTTTGGAAACAATAAAGCGCGGTGGTGATTTTTATTTTGATCTGTGTAAGTCTAGTCAATCCAATGGCTTAGTCTTAAACATTTCTACCGCTCCAGAAAAAAATGGCGACTTCAATAGGTAAAAATTAACCTCTTGCTGGTCCATCCCTAAGTGGGTTGAGCCTATCTTTGTTTATATCTGTATAAGTGTTATTGTTGTTTATGTGTTATATGTTGTATATATGTTTGTCTAGATTTTCTTGGTTTTCAAGGTGCTTGGTGATTACTTATAAGTCCTATACCCAGACTTGGGAAAACTTTAAGATAGGACGGACGATATAGTCATGTTAACTTTGAGGGAGTAATCCCAAAAAAGGAGGCATGAGATCCCCTACTCAATGGAGGCCCCTTTGACTGTAGCATCGTTTAACGAGTAATCAGGAAAACACACTGCTTTCGACCTGGGAGCCTGCTGAAGCTGAGGACCGTAGAATACCTAACCCATATTGTCCTTTTAGGTGTAGTGCGGAAGCTATGACGGAGTAATCCAGAAATAGTTGTCACGTGATACTATGCTTGGACGAGTTTTTCTTGAGAATATTACTAATTACCGATTTAATCGGGAAGTTGGTAATATTCGAAGGAAGGATGTAGACTCTGGGAACCTCTAGAACCTTGTTCAACAGGTGATAACTTTTAGACCATACCTTATGGGTTGTACCTTCGACCTCATGCTCGTGACGTTGGACCTATGAACCCTATATTTGTGATATTGTGTGTGATTGTTGCATCATGCATCCATGCACCCATAAGCATCTTTTGAAGAAATTTTATTTCAAGGGACTTAAAAGTTGACCATTCGTGAATATCTCAGGTACCTTTTGATCATGGATACTAGAAAAATAAAGACTGGAAAATACAGTTTCAAAGATCCCAAGATAGATGAGTTTATCAGTCTAATTCCCAAGATTGAGTGTTCTGTAGATTTTCGGAAGAAGTATGGATCCATCATTTCTCTCATGAAGCTTAGGATGAAGGAGGATATTCTCTCGACCTTGGTCTAGTTCTATGATCCAATGTATCATTGCTTTACTTTCCCTGATTATCAGTTGATGCCTACACTAGAGGAGTATTCTTATCTGTTGGATTTATCTATTACCAACCGTGTTCCTTTCACTGGTTTGGAGGGTGAGCCAAAATCACATGAGATTGCTGCTTTGATTCATCAGGGGAAGTTTGAAGTTGAAGCCCATATGACTACAAAAAGAGGGATTATAGGATTACCAGCTCAGTTCTTATCGGAGAAAGCTCGTTACTTTGCCAGGATGAAGAATACAGTCGCTTTTGAGGCCATCTTTTCCCTACTTGCTTACGGGTTATTCTTATTACCTAATGTGAACAAGTTTATTGACATTAATGCTATCAAGATCTTCATGATTGGAAACCCAGTTCCTACATTGTTGGGAGATGGTTATTACTCTATTCATCTTCGGAATTCTTATCATGGGGGGATGATTATCTGTTACACGCCTCTGTTGTACCGGTGGTTTATTTCTCATATGCCTCAGTCTGATGCTTTCTGGGATGTCAGGAAGGAACCCCATTGGGCTCCTAAGATCATGCCACTTACTCACTCAGATATTGATTGGTATCATCGAGCTTACCAGGACGTATAGATTATCGATAGTTATGGTAGTTTTCCCAATGTACCTCTTCTTGACACAAAGGGAGGAATTAACTATAACCCTGTTCTTGCACGACGACAACTTGGTTATCCGATGAGGGATAAACCAAATAGTATTCATTTGAGTAGTTTCTTTCTGAAAGAGGGAGGATACTATAGGGAAGCTAAGGAGCAGATTGCGAAGGCCTGGCCTCACGTTCATAAGAAGAGTAGGAAAGACTTGGGACCTAGGGGGGCTGTTTCTTTGGAGCCATATCTTCAGTGGGTCCAAACGAGAGCTATTCAGTTGAAGATTCCGTATTCCCGGGAAACACCTATGCCTGATTTATTTGTGAAGACCACTCCTCCCCTATTGGATGATATGGAAGAGCTACAACTTGCTTTGGTTAGGATGCAGCAGGAAAAGGATGCTTGGAAGAATAAGTGCCAGACTTTAGAGATTTCATATAGAGCATATTTGAAGGAAAAAGACGACTTGATTGAGATTCTTGAGAGTCGGGCTATAGAGATGATGGAGAGGCAAGGGGATTTATTTTCTCCTAAGCCTCACTCGGATGCTAGTTGCTCACTTCCTGATTCAGGTGATTGGAAGGAGGTTTCAACCAGATATGCGGAAGAAAACCAGAGGTTGAAGGCTCAGATTGCCAGACTTACGGGGAAGCGCCAACGTATAGAGTGATCTCCACCAGCTTTGCTTCTTAGGGTTTTAGACTTTACTTTCATCTTGTACTTGGGATCATTGAAACTTGTAATCCATTTTGAAGTTATTATAAATAAAAAAGTTTAGTATCTCGAATGTGTTGTTATTTTGGTATTTGCAATGTGTCTATAAATCTTTAAGTCCCTTGAAATATTAAAAATAAATCATATGCATTTCACATCATGCATCATATTGCACATATTTCTTGCATTTGTTATGCATATCCAGGTGTCTTACTAAGCTTCTTTACTCCGTTCAGCAAGCTGTCTCACCACTACAACACTCAAGCCAAATTTATAAGGAAGATGGACAACTTAGAACAAGAGAATCGCGAGCTGTGCGAGGAGGTTTCTGCTTTGAAGGCCGGCATGGCCAATCTTACTGCTATGATGGAATCTCTGGTGGCTGCTCAGAATCAGCCACCGAGTGTTCAGCATCAACAAACAAGGGTTACTACTGAAGCTCCGACTGTTCCTATGTCTGCTACTCCAGCCGTTGTTCAGAATCACATGCCTTAAGGTTATCCATGGGGAATTCCAGAGAACTTTGCACCTGAAGGTTTCAATCTTGGTCCTCAAGATACTCCAGTTGTTCAGACTACTGTTACTCTTGCACCTCCTATGGTGCATGATGCTCCTGCTGCACCTCCTTCTGTGAATATGGTTTCATTTGCTAATGATGATATGTGTCATCCTTTTCCTCCACCAAGTGAAGACTTGGGTCTCTATGATAGAATGAATGATTTTCAAGAACAGTTTAACAAGATGCAGAGAGAGATGAAGGCCCTCAGGGGAAAGGAATTATTCGGGCAGAATATGAATGATTTATGCTTGGTCCCGAATGTCAAGATACCTGTGAAGTTTAAGGTCCCGAAATTCGAGAAGTACAAGGGAAACACTTTCCCTCGTGGTCATCTTGTGATGTATGTAAGGAGAATGTCTACCCATACTGATGATCAGCGTTTGCTGATTCACTTTTTTCAGGATAGTTTGACCGGTGTTGCGCTGAAGTGGTATATGAGTTTGGATAGCGTCAATGTCCATACTTTAAATGACTTGGGAGAAGCATTTATCAAACAATACAAATACAACATGGACATGGCGCCTGACCGTGATCAACTCAGGGCCATGGTATAGAAAGACAGGGAATCATTCAAAGAATATGCACAGAGATGGCGTGAGGTAGTCGCCCAAGTGATTCCTCCCATGGAAGAGAAGGAGATGACTAAGATTTTCCTGAAGACTCTGGGTGCTTTCTACTATGAGAGGATGGTAGCGAGTGGGCTAAGTGACTTTACTGAAATGGTGGGCATGGGTATCCGTTTAGAAGAGGCTGTAAGAGAGGGCCGTTTAACAAAAAGTGAAAGTTCCGAAAGTGCGAAGAAGCCATCCTATGGGTTTTCCAAAAAGAAGGAAGGAGATACAAATGTTGTTATGCAAGAGAGGAGGGTTAATCCTCCTAGAAGAAATTATCAGTGTCATCAGCAAGTCGCCTCAATTACTCCAGTTGTTGGTGTAGCTCCAACCACCATTGCTTATCAGAGACCATCCCATCAAGGGAATCAAGGGTATAATCAGAGAGGGGAGAGTTATGAACCTATTTGTATGAGCTACACATAATTACTCTCGGCGTTAATTCAGAAGAAGTTGGTTCAGATCCGACCATCTCCCGCTGTACCATCACCATTGCCTTGGTATTACAAGGTAGAACAAACATATACCTTTCATCAGGGAGCACCAGGGAACAATGTTGAGAACTGTTATCCTTTGAAGACTGAAGTACAGAAGTGGGTGAAGTCGGGTATTCTATCTTTCAAAGATGTGGGCCCTAATGTGAAAGACAATCCTTTGCCCAAACATGGAGGAGCAAATGCTATGAATATGGTGGCCGATTGTCCAGGCGAATTCCAGATTTTTAATGTTAATTTGGTTAGGGGAGATTTGGTAAAAATGCATGCAGACCTCTGTGAATTTAGCTACTATACACATGACCATTCCGGCTGTGCTATTTGCAGTATAGACATACAGGGTTGTGACATGATAAAGGCTGATTTGTAGGAGATGATGGATGAGGGTCTCATCCACATAATCAGGCCTAGGGCAGAGTATGAAGAGGAAGTGAACATGGTTTCTAGATGTCCTGGAGAGTTCAGAATTTTTAATGTGAAGTATATGAATGAGGATCTTGTACAATTGCATGCTACTTTCTGCCACATGGCTGGTCAGGTGGAACATCAGTATGGATCTTACCGAATTTGCTGCCCGGACTCCCGAGGATGTTCAATTGTGAGGAAAGGTGTTCAGTTGTTGTTAGAAAATGGAACCATCAAGGTTACAGGTCAAAGGAATAGTTACCATGAAGTTGATATGATTGAGGTCTGTTTGGCTGAAAAAGAGTCGGATAATGAGTATGCCTCTGCAGATGAGTATTTCTCCTCAGATAAGGATATGTTTTCCAGAGATGACTCCATAATGTCTGATTGTGTTGAAGAAGGGGTAAACGTTATTGTGCCTTGTTTTGGTGCACCTGCCCATTTTGAAGTTGAGTATCATAGAAAGCCAACTATTACTCCATTGGTGATTAGTTTTCTGGGTCATGTCCCCTACAAGTCAGAGAAGGCTGTACCCTACAAATATAATGCTACAATCTTAGAGGATGGTGTGGAAGTTGCCATCCAGCCAATGCCTGATGTTAGAAATATTGCTGAGACTAGCAGAGTGACCCGCAATGGTCGTGTATTTGCACCAGATGTTCGTGGAGATGTTAGCGTTGGAAAGAAAATTGTTGAAGATGTTGAACCCAAGAAGGCGGTGGATGAATCTAGTGGAGCTACGCTAGAGAAAGGGGTGGATGATATTTTGAAGATAATCAAGATGAGCGACTATAGAATTATAGATCAACTACTGCAGACTCCTTCAAAAATATCTATCTTAGCTTTATTGATGAACTCCTCTGTCTATAGAGAATCTTTGATGAGGGTATTGCACCAGTTGTTCGTGGAGATGTTAGCGCTGGAAAGAAAATTGTTGAAGATGTTGAACCCAAGAAGGCGGTGGATGAATCTAGTGGAGCTACACTAGAGAAAGAGGTGGATGATATTTTGAAGATAATCAAGATGAGCGACTACAGAATTGTAGATCAACTACTGCAGACTCCTTCAAAAATATCTATCTTGGCTTTATTGATGAACTCCTCTGCCTACAGAGAATATTTCAGCATCATGGAGGCGGATGAAGCTGCTTTTGGAACTCAGCTCCAAGCTTTATCCATTGATAACATAAGAGGAAATGATAATTCTATGGTGTTGCTTAAAGATGCGCAACAGGTTGTGCATAATGGCCATAGTGAAGTTTGAGGACAAATTGTGGATCCACCTGTAAACAAGAATAGAGCTGGCTTGGGGTTCTCTGTGAAGAATGATAAAGGAAAGGGCATGAGGCTGAAGTCTGCTACAGGCAAGTATCAAGACATCTTCCGTAGTAGGAGTTATCTTCATCCAATTGTTTCCGGGATCAATGCCATTGTGGAAGATGAAGCAGAGCCAAAAATGCCAAATTATGTGACGTACAGAGTTAGGGTTCAGAACTGGATTACCATTGATGTTCCCTCTTGCATACATGTTTCAAAGTAATTTGTTTTGTTAATCTTTTTGAAAAACTTTCACTCTGCCCAAGGTGAAAGTATTAATATTGTATGGGCTTATCTGTTTGCTGTGACTTTTAGAATCAATAATAAAAGTTGTCTTTGTTTCCCAAATTATGTTTTTATGTTTTGCTTTTTCTTGCAAAATGTTAATCAGAAAAAACCTTTCAAAATAAATAATAACTGAAATTCAATTTGCATGATCACTTGTCATATGTGTCAGTTTCTAAAAAACAATCATAAATCATATGTGCAAATTAATTAAAAAACCCGTTGAATATAATGACCCGGCATTCTCTACCAACTTTGAATGTCCTGTGTATGGGGCCGAAGAAGAAGACTATGATGAGATTCCAGAAGAGGTCTCACGGTTGCTTGAGCGTGAGGAAAATGCCATTCAGCCATATAAAGAGCCATTGGAAGTGATCAATTTGGGTTCAGAAGAAGATCCGAAGAAAGTTAAGATCGGAGCATTGTTATCCTGATGTGAAGAGTAGGTTGATTGAGATGTTGAAAGAGTATGTGGATATTTTTGATTGGTCTTACCAAGATATGTCTGGTCTAGACACATATAATGTAGAGCACCGTTTGCCGCTAAAGCCAGAGTGTCCGCCAATCAAACAGAAGTTGTGAAGAACTCACCCAGATATGGAAGTGAAGATCAAAGAGGAAGTTCTAAAGCAGATTAATTCCGATTTTCTTGTGACATCAGTGTACCCTCAATGGATTTCCAATATTGTCCCAGTACCGAAGAAAGACGGAAAAGTTCGCATGTGCATAGATTACGGAGATCTCAATAAAGCTAGTCCAAAAGATGATTTTCCATTGCCACACATTGATATGTTAGTGGATAGCACATCAAAATTCAAAGTTTTCTCGTTCATGGACGGATTTTCCAGGTACAATAAAATAAGGATGGCGCTTGAGGACATGGAAAAAACAACGTTTATCACACCCTGGGGAACATTCTGTTACAGAGTGATGCCCTTCGGGTTAAAGAACGCTGGTGCAACGTACCATAGGGCTATGACAACCCTATTCTATGATCTGAGGCACAAGGAAATTGAGGTATATGTTGATGATATGATTGCTAAATCCCAGACTGAAGAAGGGCATATAGAATATTTGTTGAAGTTGTTTCAGCGTTTGAGGAAGTATCGTCTCCGCTTGAATCCAAATAAATGTACCTTCGGTGTTCAATCAGGGAAATTGTTGGGTTTCATTGTTAGCCAGAAAGGAATTGAAGTTGACCCTGATAAAGTCAAATCAATTCAAGAAATGCCAGCACCGAGAACTGAAAAGCAAGTCAGAGGGTTCCTCGGGCGTTTGAATTATATTTCCAGATTCATTTCCCACATGACTGCAACGTATGAACCGATCTTTAAGTTGTTAAAGAAAGATCAAGGTTGTGTATGGACAGATGACGACCAAAGGGAATTTGAAAGAATTAAATAATATATGCTTGAACATCCTATCTTGCTCTCTCATGTTGAAGGAAGACCATTGATTATGTATCTGACAATGTTAGATAATTCCATGGGCTGTATTCAGGGACAACAAGATGATACAAGGAAGAAAGAGTATGCCATTTATTATCTCAGTAAAAAGTTTACTGATTATGAATCGCGGTATTCCATGCTGGAAAAGACATGCTGTGCTCTGGATTGGGCGGTAAAACATTTGTGGCAGTATATGTTGAATCACACTACTTGGTTGATCTCCAAAATGGATCCAATCAAGTACATTTTTGAAAATCCTGCTCTTACTGGGAGAATTTCCCGCTGGCAGATGCTGTTATCTGAATATGATATCAAATACCGCACTAAAAAAGCTATTAAAAGCAGCGTGTTAGCAGATTATCTTACTCACCAGCCAATTGATGATTATCAACCTATGAAGTATGATTTCCCTGATGAGGATGTGATGTTTCTGAAAGTGAAAGATTGTGATGAACCGTTGCCTGAAGAAGGTCCTGATCCTGAATCTCGATGGAGTATGATATTTGATGGAGCTATGAATGCTTAGGGTAAAGGAATTGGTGATGTGATTGTCACTCCACGTGGATCACACATTCCTTTCACTGCAAGGTTGACATTTGATTGTAGTAATAATATGGCAGAATATGAGGCTTGCATCATGGGTCTCGAGGAAGCTATTGACCTCAGAATTAAAATTCTAGATGTGTATGGCGATTCAGCTTTGGTAATAAATCTAATTAAAGGAGAGTGGGATACTCGTCACCCCGACTTGATTCCTTACAAAGATTATGCTAGAAGATTGTTACCCTTCTTTAATAAAGTTTAATTCCATCACATCCCCAGAGACGAAAATTAAATGGAGGATGCTCTGGAAACTCTGGCTTCTATGTATCAAGTGAATATTTGAAATGATATACCTCTAATTATAGTTCAGCAATTAGATAGGACTGCTCATGTGTTTACAACAGAATAGGTAGCAGATGAGAAACCTTGATATTATGAGATCAAGAATTTTCTTCAGACTCAAGAATACCCGATTGGTGCATCGAATAAAGATAGAAAGACATTGAGAAGATTGGCTAGCAACTTCTTCCTAAATGAAAATGTGTTGTAAAAGAGAAATTATGACATGGTCTTGCTCAGATGCTTGGATAGATACGAAGCAGACCTGTTGATGCATGAGGTTCATGAAGGTTCATTTGGCACTCATGCCAATGGACATTCGATGGCTAAAAAGATGCTAAGGGCAGGTTACTATTGGCTGACAATGGAATCTGAAAAATTTGCAAAGAAGTGTCATAAATGCCAGATTTATGCGAACAAGGTTCATGTGCCTCAGACACTTCTCAATGTTATTTCTTCCCCGTGGCCCTTCTGTATGTGGGGTATTGACATGATTGGGATAATAGAACCCAAAGCTTCGAATGGACACCGTTTTATCTTGGTAGCAATTGATTACTTCACCAAATGGGTGAAAGCTTCTTCATATGCTAACGTTACCAAGCAGGTGGTTGCACGCTTTATTAAGAATAATCTTATATGTCGGTATGGTGTACCAAGCAGAATTATCACCGACAATGTCTTAAATCTGAACAAGAAAATGATGACGGAACTTTGTGAAGAATTCAAGAGTGTCCATCACAACTCCTCTCCGTACAGGCCGAAGATGAATGGGGCTGTTGAAGCTGCTAATAAGAATATCAAGAAGATCATCCAGAAGATGGTTGTTACCTATAAAGATTGGCATGAAATTCTCCCTTTTGCTTTACATGGATATCAGACATCTGTCTGCACTTCAACAGGAGAAACCCCATTCTCCCTTGTGTATGGAATGGAAGCGGTACTCCCAATCGAGGTTGAGATTCCCTCTTTGCGTGTGATGATGGAAACCAAGTTGTCAGAGGCTGAATGGGTCCAGAACAGGTTTGACCAATTGAATTTGATCGAGGAGAAGAGAATGACCGATTTGTGTCATGGGAAGTTATATCAGAAGAGGATGAAGAAAGCTTTTGATAAGAAGGTCAAACCTCGTGAATTCAGAGAAGGCGACCTCGTGCTTAGGAAGATCTTGTCTTTTAACGCTGATTCTAGGGGCAAGTGGACTCCCAATTTTGAAGGCTCATATGTTGTCAAGAAAGCCCTTCTCTGGCGGCGCATTAATTCTTGAAACTATGGATGGCGAGGAGTTCCCAGGTCCCATGAATACTGATGCAGTCAAGAAATACTTTGCCTAAAGAAATAAAAGAACAACTCGCTAAGTTGAAAACCCGAAAGGGTGGCTTAGGCAAAAAGGAGCGTCTCGGTAGGCCGAAAACCCGAAAGGGCGATCTAGGAAAAAATTGGAGACATAAACATAATAAAATTTCCCGCTAAGTTGAAAACCCGTAAGGGAAGCTTAGGAAAAAGTTAGGGACTTTCTTGGCAAGTAACTACATCAGACAAGACTTGATCATTGAAGCAACAATCTTCTTGGATCCTCACTATACTTCAACGGAAGTTGCTGCTCAGGATTTCAAAAGTTGTTAGAGGGGATATTGGTCATTGTATCTCAATGTATCTATTCCATTATATATTACCATTTTCCGCACTTTGTAATCATCTATGGAGTCTCGCCATTCGCAGACTACCATTCTATCAATCAAATTTGAGCTTTTACCCAATTCTTTGTATTTCTTATTTTATTTAGCTTGCAAAGACTCCATTTATTATTGATAATAATTTTCAAAGCGAAAAGATTAAGTAACAAAATTGTTTTTCAAAAAGAATTTACAATTTACTTTTACTTTAGATTTTATGATTCAAGAGGAAAACAAAAGTGGTGATCCCAGGAATGGACGAACTCCAGTAGTTTTGAGAAGTTTTGTTTCCCCCAGGAAGGTTTTCTCAGGACGTTTTCGCTGTATTGGGTTTGTGACTCCAGTGTCCCCAGTTAAGTCTTGGTTCATTTTTCATTTTTGAGTTTGCATGATATGAAGACTCAATTCAAGATTCTCCAGTGAAGGCTTCACTCATTTGATAGAAGTCCTTTCTTCCCAGAGAGGTTGATACAATAATTACTCTCGAAGAACACGTATCTCCGGTTTCCCCAGTTAAGAATGTATATTGGTTTCCCCTTGATGATGTGGTGTTGACCTCCCTAATGAAGTCAGCATGAAGTCCTCAATAGATGTCTCGATGATGAAGCATTATCTCCCTTAGTGAAGTCTGTATGTTTTTTCTCCGTTAAAGTTGGCCTGAATTCCCCAGTGAATGTTTTGACAATTTGGTTTCCATCTACCTTATTCAGAATCAGTTTTGCAATCTCCAGTAGAAGTGCTCCACTTGAAAAAATTTATTTCCCTGTTCAAGTCTGAGTGTTATTCCCTGGTGAAGCCTGGAGAAGGATGTATATCCCTGTATCTGTACTATTTTGTTGCTATGTTTGTTTCTCCCCAGTAAAGTTAAGCCATGCAACAGAACTTTGTTTCCTCATTTGGTGCTTATTCTCTTTTGGAATGATCGTCTGGGATGTGACTTAGCTGAGTGTTGTGTGCGCCCGAGTTGATTTTTTTTTGTTTATCCCCAGTATTATATGTTTGTTTGGTCAGCATATGCATGATAAACCTCATACACTCATACGTACATCATACATAGTTAAATTTAGCAAATCATTGCTCATTCACATTCGTTAATGTTTTGTTGACATATTACCCTGTTTTGCAGAGTTGTATTATCCTCTCCCCAATAGAGTATCAGCCATAAGCAGAAAGTGTATATTCTTTCCATTTCCCCACTGAGTTATCCCTCGTGGAAGATTTTTGCTTTAGCCTTCCTATACAACTCTTTATCTGGATGATTTGGGTTTCCCTCTTGAGTTTATTTCTCAAAGAATGTATTTTGGTAGACTGTTTTACTCAAGTTTATTTCTGTTTGAATCTTTATTTCCCAGCAATATTATTACTTTGGATTTCTGCAAGCTTCGAGTTTCGGTTTGAGAATGTGCATTTATTTTGCACGAGAAGATTTTATCTCCTCAACAGGAATATAGTGGCATTTCCCCAGGAAGTCATATCTCTTCCCCCAGGAAGCCATATTGTTTTCCCAGGGAGTCATTTTACAATCCTTCCTATAACAGCAAGTAACAAGTCTCTTTATTTGAGCAACTTATACTTCCCCGTAAATGTCGACGTTACTTTTTTTTGTTGCTATCTTCTCTATGAGTGGATAGTTTGCAGTTCGTTGTCAAAATTACTCCAGTGGATGGTCAGTCATTCAATATCATAGATACAATTTGTTAAGAAATCTTTGTAAGTGGTAGTCTCTTTATTTGAGATAGTTTATACATTACCCTCTTCAGGCAGAATGCCTTGGTTAAAGAAGAAGTTGAGACCCGTTCTAGGTGAAATGCCAGAATTTTGGAGAAACTTGTTATTCTTTTTGCTACCTTCAATGAATGTTGGTATTTCATCGTCAGTGAATGGCGGTGCTATGATATATTCTCTTTCTACCTTCAATGAAAGTTGGTAGGTCATCGGTAATGAACGTCGGTGATTGTTATCTTTTTTCTACCCTCAGTGAACGTTGGTAGTTCATCGTCAGTGAACGGCGGTGCTATGATATATTCTCTTTCTACCTTCAGTGAAAGTTGGTAGGTCTTCATCAGTGAACGTCGATGATTGTTATCTTTTTGCTACCCTCAGTTAACGTTGGTAGTTCATCGTTAGTGAACGGCGGTGCCATGATATATTCTCTTTCTACCTTCAGTGAAAGTTGGTAGGTCATCAAAAGTGAACGTCGATGATTGTTATCTTTTTGCTATCCTTAGTGAACGTTGGTAGTTCATCGTCAGTGAACGGCGGTGCTATGATATATTCTCTTTTTACCTTCAGTGAAAGTTGGAAGGTCATCAGCAGTGAACGTTGATGATTGTTATCTTTTTGCTACCCTTAGTGAACGTTGGTAGTTTATCATCAGTGAATGGTGATTCTTTGATATATTCTCTCTCTACCTTCAGTGAAAGTTGGTAGGTCACCTTCAGTGAACGTTGGTGATTGTTATCTTTTTGCTATCTTCAGTGAATGTTGGTAGTTCATCGTCAGTGAATGGTGGTGCTATGATATTTCTTTTCCTTCTACCTTCAGTAAATGTTGGTAGCTCACCGTCAGCAAACGTTGGTGTTGTTATTTCTTTCCTCTTTCTACCTTCAGTGAACGCTGGTAATTTCTCCTTCAGTAGAAGTTGGTGTATCCTTTGACCTTTTACCATCCTCTATGTTCGGGTATTTTGATCCACCAGTGATATATTTTCCTGGTCGAGTTTTTCTTTTGTTTCTTTATTTCCTTTGTTACATCCCCAATGGTGTTTTGCGTCTCTTTGATTCTGTTCATATGCATTCATAAGCATTGCATGGCATCTTAGGGACACAAATAGGGTTTGTTTTATATTTAAGTATCTTCGATCAAGTCGACACGAAGATTTTTAACCTTCGTATCTCCGGATAGAAGAAACTTAAATAAGGGCAGATGTTGTACCCCAATTTCCCCCCCCCCCCTAAGATCCCTTCATCATACCATGTTGATTCAATCACAACAAGATCACATTAGGGCTTTTGGTTCTTCTCCCTATCTTTAGCTTTGCTCTTTGAGGAATACCCAAGCACTTTGACTTGTTTTCTTTTGTTATCATGAATATTTTGTATTTATTTTCTTTCTAATTAATAAAATGCAATGTTGGGTTGTCTTACTTGTTAATAATGTAGGTAAAGGAAATGAGGTTTAACAAGTTGCTACATGTGTTCATGAGTTTATTTCCATGCCCTAGTCATTTTATTGAGAAATTCAAACCTCACCATTGAATTTGTTTTGGAAGAAATGGAATGTCAAGGTTTATTTTGGTTCACCACATTTAAAAGTTATTAAAATTGATTCAAAAGTACAAGGGATTGATGGAAGAGGTTGTCATGATTGGACAAGGTCTTGTTCCCATTGGTCACAAGTGCATATTTCTCTCAATTATCAAGATATGGAAGTGGTTTTGGTTGCTATGAGTTATCATTATCATCCTCAACAACTTCTATTTACAAATCAAGAGTGTTGGTACAAAAAAGTTGTTCAAAATTGTCAAATTTCCTAAAAGCATTTTCTTGATCTAGGAGCTAGGGTTTTGAACTTTAAAGAAGGATATTTGTTCATCTTTTGGTATTTTTGAGTGATTCCAAAGACATCCTTCTCTTTAAAGGTTTATTAACAAATCACTTCAAAAGTTTTAAGGATTTTTCATGTGGAAGAAACTTAATGATGAAGAAAGATTACAAGTCCTCCAGATGAACCCCCATTTTCTCATATGTAATTCCAAATAATCATAACTTTGTAAATTTTTATCAACTTGAGCCCACTCTTTTTCCATAATGATCTTGAGAATGTGAACTTTATTCCTTCTTTTATATGAAAAGTGAGAAAATGGATGGAAGATGCCCTAAGGATGCAAAATATTATAGGTCATTTCATGATTTTTTTTCCAACTTCAACAATTCATAACTCTCTCAATTTTTGGATATTTTGAATGGTTCAAGTTTCAAAATGTCATTCAAGAGGTATATTTCATGCCATCTTTTTTGGTCAAGAGCAAATTCCAAGTGGAAGGCCATGTTTGGATGCAAAACATTATAGGTCACTTTTGAAGAAAAATTTGAAATATTTCTAAGTATGAAAAGTCAACCTTTTCCCCCCAACTTTGACTCAATGCAACTTTCAGCTAAAGCATCCATTTGATTCCATTCTTTTTCCATTTCAAAGCTTGTAACCTAATCTTTCTAAAGCATCAAGAATCAAGCCCAAAGACCCCTTGAGTTGAAAATGCCATTATTTTGAAATTGGTAACTTGGAACTGAATTTCTCACCAAGTCAGAATTTTGAAATCCAATATGTGGCTCTAATCACAAGATTTATGCGTGTTTTTGATTTAAACTTGATTGAAAAACTTGCCAGAAGCGTTTACACCTTAAAATGCAAAGATTGGATGAGTTTTTGTGAAAATGAGATCACACTTCACTCGTGCATCAGGTTCACACGAATTCCCTCCAAAATGCATCATTCACTCTTCCTTTTGATCCCATTTGCTTCTCCTATAAATACATGAGCTATCCCATTCATTTTCTCAAGCTTGAATATCCAGAATCACCCTGCCAAAATTTCTCCATAACTCAATTTTCTGTAACTTCGTAATCACTGTTCAAGCATTTTTCAATCCAATTTTTCTATCAATTCACCTTCCTTGATCTTCCCTGAATCTAACCATACAACTACCTTCAAGAATCATGTTCTATATTGCTCCATAGAAGTCCAGTTTCAGAGTTCTGCAACTCATCTTAAATAGGTAGATTTCTCCATCAATTCTTCAAAACTTTGATATCATTGTGAAGCTCTCATTGCCCTGGTTCTAGTTGCAACACCTAATTTTATCTGGAAACACGTTTTGACTATGAAATTTCAAATCCATTTCAAAACTTTCCTTCCAAATTGCTGGAGCTACAGTTTATATAAATTTGTCGCGAAGGTGTTGTTGTCTTCGAATTGAAGAGACGAAGCGAATGACATAGGTCTGAGCTTCTGATTTTACAGTTTGAGAGACCTGTGATTCACGTTGGCTGGAGGTTAAAGATGACCAACGTGTCATCTTCTAACCAATGAAGGCGCGCCACTTGTTTTTTTAAAATCTGATTTAATTAATGATTCAGTGCTTTATTTCTTAAAGTCCATAACATCCACAGCGCGCCAGGTCCACTTGATCTGTTTACTAACGCGTTTTTACATTGATCAGATGGCCCATATTTTTTTGGTTTGATATTTTATTTTTTGATTTTTATTTTAATTGTTTTAAATTTCAAAAAATCATAGAAAATAGATTTTTAGTCCAAAAAATCTGAAAAAATTATGAAAATTATTTTTGATTTTTCTCTTTCTGGTTTTTATTTTTTCACAATTTTATTTTGTGTTTTGATATTTTTTATAAATTTTCACTTTATTTGAATTGTTTTAAATGTTTAAATATACTTTTATGGATTTTTAAATTCTGAAAAAAATATGGAATGATCCAATGATATTGTGAAAAATATTGGTGACCTAATTTAATTTTTATTTCTTAATTTGTTATTTTTTTTAATCATTTTTGGTTTATTTTACTCATTTCTTTTAATTTTAAAAAATAGTTTCTGACTTTAAAAATTACCAAAAATTTTATAAAAATATTTGAGTCCTTTTCTGATTTTTCCATGGTATTACTTTTTATTTCTTGATTAATTTGAACATAGTTGATATTTTTCTCTTTTATTTCTATTTTAAAACATTTTAAAACCTTTTTAGAATTTTTTTTATTAATAACCATGTATTAAAAAAATATTTCGCAAATAACCGGGTTTCGGAAAAAATTACGCAAATAACCATGTTTCAGATGGCTCCACAAAGGAGGAGCCATCTCAATTGGTGCATGCACCTAGGGTTTTGCCCTAGGCGCCATCTCACTTGGTGCCTCCCTTGGCTTTTAGCCAAGTGAGATGGCGCATGCTCCTTAAAAATGAGAGGAGGCGCCATCTCACTTGGCGCCTAGGGCAAAACTAGGGCAAAATGCTGTTTTATAAATAATTCGTCCGTTTCTTCGAAATTTCTCACACTTTCTCGCACTGTATTTTTATTTTGTACTCCGTTATTTGCGTAATGATGTCGTCTATGATTTTTAGCAGAGATGGTTACGTTATATTCTCCGCTACGAAACTTGCGATGAAAATGAAATTCTGGCACATTCACTCCATGGAGCGTCTGAAGCGGGAGTTGATGCGGTGGCTAGATGGAGACATCGCGGAGGGGAAAAAAATTCGAAGGATCCACCAAAAACGAACAACAACCTCACATGCGACAGGAAGACCTAATGTGTGGTTGGAGGAAGTCAAAACAGACAGTGATGTAATGCTGATGATGCATGGGTCAGATGAAATTGTGTTAACAGTTGTAATTTCCTAGATTGAATATCGTTAATCATTGTTGTACGCGAAAACCCTAATGTAATTTCCAAGATTGAATTTCCTAAATTGTGTTAACAGTTTTATTAACGGAAAACCCTAATGTTTACAACACAAATATTGAAAAGATTTATTGTATTACAATATTTATGTGGTCGAGCCAGACGCCCGATTCAGACAGTTTTTGCGATTGTGTCCGACCTGACGGCATAAATCACACTTTCTTTCCAACCTGTCAAGATCGTACATTTCTATTGTGATGCGCCTACTTTTGGGACGACACTTCTTGTTCCTTCGCATTTGGTCATTGTGCCAAACTATATCGCCGTTGTATTCAGGCCAATAATCCAGTTTTGCCACCAAAGGAAAGTTGTTGTTGTAAACAGTGAGCAACGTTTCAGATTTGTAAACGTTTGACAACAGTTGAAGCGCGTCTTGATGGGTATGAGCACAAGCGGCAATGACATGAGAGCAAGGCATACGAAATGCTTGAAACCTGCCACAATCGCACCATTGAGAAGGTAAAATGACCCTGTATTCTTGTCTTGGCAGGCCTTCATTGTGGTCGATTGTCTCTTTCACAATGAAGTTGTGGCTGTGTCGGTCAAACCGTGTAACCATGTGAGTGTTGGCTTTAGCACTTTCAGCTTTAATGTATTTCATGCAGCTTTCACTCCATAGTTGTCCTGATTGCAACACCGCATACCACATTTCACCTCTTTTGGCAAATAACGCAGCCATCCTAAAATACGTGGATTTTACCAAGGCAGTGATTGGGAGGTTTCGTATGCCCTTGAATACCCAATTCATTGATTCAATAATTCGTTGTCATATGCCCCTATCTTTGGCCATTATCGTATGACCTAGTCCACTTTTCGACCGGAATATTGTCGATCCACGTACCGACTTCTGAATTAGACAAACAGATCTCATTGCGGTAATATTTGAATGTGGGTTGTGTCAATGCATATCCCGCATTCATAACCGCTTTCCTCAATGTTTTGTCCTTGACCTCCCTCGAGAAATTCTGGACGATATGCCTGACGCAATAGACATGCGTAGAAGGAGGGTCATGCCAACCATTTGCTGGATTATTGTAGGCACTTTCAATGGAGGCATGTCACGTAGCCTGAGCCTATGCTGTAACAAATGACACCTCTTATTCGCCAAATAGGGTGGCGACACCATTCATTTTTGTACTCTTTCGCCAAGTCCAATGGCGCCTCCCTTACTGTCCAATCGTGATACATGCATGGGCTGCCACCTAGCCTGCAAGAGTGACACCTTACATTTTTTGTAAATGCATGCATGCATATGTGTAACCCCCTAAGCATGCAAATGTGACACTTCGCAGGCATGCAAGCATAAGCAACCACTACATCAAACTTATTTGCCTATAAATACATACCTTATGAAACATCTCTCACACCCACACAACTCTCACTCTCTGCTACGAAATATTTCTTAAGTCTATCATACTCTCTATCTCTTCCTAAGTCTTTCATACTCTCAAGCATTCTGAACAATGGCTCTTCTAACAATGGGCGATACTCACAGAGGCACAAGGGAAAACATTGCTGCATTTGTAAGTCTCTTCTTTGGTTATACATTTTTCATACTTCAAATAACGTGTTGTTCATCTTAATTAATCTTACACCTGTTAAATTATGATCTCAGGACACAAAAAGATTCAGAATCTGTTCGCACAACTACCTGGCTCCCGACCCATTTATCGTCCCTTATCTGGAATATGCAGGTTTTGGACATGTGATAAAGATCTCCAACTGCACCATTGACTCAAAGTTCATTCTTGCAATGTTGGAAAGGTGGAGACCGGAGACCCATACATTTCACCTACCAATAGGTGAATGTACCATCACGCTCGAGGATGTGTACATGCTACTGGGCCTCCCTATCGATGGTAAGGCGGTGAACGGGTCGGTTCAACAACCCAACTCACAGTGTGAAGAACTGTTGGGTAGGGATATGGTAGAAGGTGGTGGAGCAAGAGGGCAGGGAATACTACTCACTGACCTGAAACGTCATTATGCAAGTATGGAATTAAATGAAAAATCCTCAGAGAATGACCGAGTAGTAAAAGCCAGAACGTATCTTATGATACTTTTTGGTACATTTTTATTTCCCGAAAGTACGGGAAATAGTGTAAATTTTATGTACTTACATTTACTAACAAATTTTGAAAAAACTAGAAAATATAGTTGGGGTTCTGCAGTATTAGCCCACCTATACAGTTCCTTGTGCAAAAACGCAGTCAAGGAAAAATGTACATTTTATGGGTGCGCATTTTTACTACAAGCCTGGGGTTGGTAGAGGATGGAGTCCTTAAACCCCATCAACAACAACACTTTTGGTTTCCCGTACGCAACAAAGTAAGTCATTAAGTTATAACATTTATAACTATTCTTCTCTTTCCAAAATATATGCTAAAAATAACATGTTTCTCATTTCCTTTAGGTACTGCATGAGGGGTATGGATTACGGCAAGAATCCAAGATTCAATGTCGCACTCTACCGGAATCTGTTGGATCACTTAGGCCCAGATGACGTACGTCGTAGCTTTTAACTTTTGTTCATTTTAATTATTTATACATTACTTTTGCGCTAACCTGATTTAAATTTTATCGCAGTTCGTCTGGAGACCATATTTGGGTTTGGGCCATGCTCCAAACCCAGAGGATGCAACAACTTGGACTGCAAAGACTGCACTCATTCGGTTCAACATTGTGGAGATGCACCACAGCGACCGTGTGAAGATGCAGTTCGGAATGCATCAAGAGATACCAAGTGATCCAACAGATTTGTCCCCCTGGCATCTTAAAAGGGTCGACGCCCAATGGGGTCTTACCAACTGGAAAGACTTTGCTCCGGAATGGTGTAAGATGTGGCAGAGGCGTCACCGCTACATCTTGCAATCCCCGGTTTTCCTTACTCAAGGTAACATGCGACACACGGATCAATATATGTCGTGGTACAGGTCGGTTAGTAACCCAGAAATGCACGTGTCTCATCCGAGGTACTTGGTTGACCCACGCACACAATGGGCACAACCCTCGATTCCCCATCAACAAACCCAAAACCCATCAACCTCCAACCAACCCCGAAGAAGAAACAGACCCACAAACACCCAACCACATTCCCCACCACAACACAACTACAATTAAATGCCGTACTACCAACCACAATCACCACCAAACTACCAATACCCGGATATGCCTCAAACCCAACCACAATACCAACCCCAATACCAGCACACCCACATACCCCAGACACAATTTCAGTCTTCCACATATCCCAATATGGCGCCCTCAACATCCAGCCTTAGCCCTGATATGGGAATGCCGGAAGATTATGACCAAGCCGACCAAACCTACCATCACCCACCATATCACCAAACCACCCAACATCCACAATACCAAACACCCCAAGATCCATTTCCTTTCTACCCCCCATACTCAGACGACCAATGCTACCGACCAACCATGGAACCCCACCCACCGCCAACACGACCAAACTTTGAGGGTATGGGTAACTGAATGTACCAGAGCGGATCTTTGAGATATGGAGATCTTACTGATTTTATGGATTCGGACCGCATTGACTTCGCTGGGCCATCGACCTTGCCGCAGCAGGAAATGCGACGGCACCCAGCAAGAGAAAGGCGAGGACAGGGATGCGGAACCGGGGGTCATTACCGGGTTCCGGGGGATCACTGATGTATCTTTTTTTTTCCCAGTATTTTTTGTATCCATTTTTTTTACTGTTCTTTTAATGTAATACAGTTGAATGTAATTATTTTTTTTTTAATAAAAAGTCCATTTTGTTGATCTCTGTCCAATAGGCAACGCACAGGAAAAAAAATAAAAAAAAAATTTTTTTGCCCTAAAATTATACTTAGGCGCCATCTCACTTGGCTTAGGGCATGCCCTAAGCACTTAGGCGCCAAGTGAGATGGTGCCTCCCTTAAAAAATGAGGTGCATGCGCCAATTGAGATGGCTCCTCCTTTGTGGAGCCATCTCAAACATGGTTATTTGCGTAATTTTTTCCGAAACCCGGTTATTTGCGAAATATTTTTTTAATACATGGTTATTAATAAAAAAAATTCACCTTTTTAATGTATATATTAAATGCAATATTATTTTTGTGATTATTTTCTGGATAATCTTGGGTTGAATTTTTTATTATGAACTTTGTTAATATCATTGGATCCATGGTGTTTAGTTTAACTCCATAAAAATGGATGAATGATTTTAATAATAGTTTGATTAAAATTTAATTCAAATGTGGTTTGTATATTCTTCCCCACCCCTCTTCATATTATCCCTTTCTTATTGCACTAAGTGTTATTGGAGCATGATCTCCATATCATGTATCAAAATAAATGGTGCTTAAATTGCTATTGACCGGCCTCAAAATAGGTGTGACTTCTAATAAGTCCACTTACGATTGCTTAACATAGCGCTAAATTTTGTCCCGATTCGAATAAATAAGCATTTGTGGCCCAAACCTATGTTTGCAAGCCCAAGTATGTTAATTTGATCCCTTTGATCCAATAACTTTGAGATTCATTGTATGGAGGCTTTGGTTCTACCAATCCTCTAATGGATCTACAACACTTTTGGTTAACGCGGATCATTAAATGGTACTTATGAGGATTCTAAATGGATGATATACTTGGCAAAAAGCAAATGAAACTTGTTGTGTGGAGGCATTGGTTCTACCAATCCTCTAATGAGTTCCAAATGCAAGTTTCAAGATGGTCATCCAACTAACCACTAATTATTAATTTGTTTCACTATAGGCTTTTATTTTTTATGCTTTATGTACCATTTACTTTAAGCATTACATTTCATGTTATTTTTATTTTGCTCATTTGATCATTCATATCCTTGTTATCTTTATTTTGCTCACTTGAGCCTTTCTTTTCTTTTTTCAAGACACCTAATAATCAACATGAACCCTAAAAAGGCTTTAATGATACTTGGACTATTTGGTTACTATCCTTGGCATTATGGAGTATTGGACTTCTTGGACTTAGGGTTAGAAACCTTGGCCTATGTTGGAGACCTTGTGACCTTAATTGATATTTTGTCTGGACCTCTTGAGGTTTACCTCAAGACATTGGGTCGTTTGTTTGTTTTGTGTGCAGGTTATCATGATTACACTCTTTGTTTGTAATTTGGAATTCACCCGTATACAGTCGTTACTCCACCCAATTTTTGTGAAGACTTAATACACTTGAATTTTGGTTTTTCTCAAGAGGTCTAGTATCTTTGCTTGCTTGATTCCAATCCAAGGAATGATAATTCTATCTTGACTCATAATGTCAAGTATTGGCTTCTTGTTGGTTAGATGGTCCTTATCCCTAGCTTTTATCTTATGCTTTAGGATAGTCTTTTCTTCTCCTCCCATCTTCTTTAATTTCAAAAATCTTCTTCCTCCTTTTGAAAACTCTTCTTGTTTTGAAACTTGAACTATTTTCATAATAAACTTGGACTTAGGTCCATGCATTTTCAAAACATTTTTCATAAACAAATTTCAATCAACTTAATAATACCTTGACATTTTTTCTTTTTTTGTAAGAGGATTAAAAGTCAATCAATCTCATTTCAAACCATTTTTTCCACTTTGGATTTTACTTTAAACTTTTCTCAAAAGATTAGGCACTTGTTAATCCTTGTAGTGATGTGAACAACTATACTTCTACAATATGTAGTGAAGAGAGATATTTTCCACTTGGGTGTTGACTAAGGCATTGTTGATTTTAAAATCCAAGCCATATCCTCCACTTTGAGATGATGCAAATTCTCCTTTCTCATAATTGTGGGTAGTAGGTATGTTTTTCACACGGACGATGACGTCTTATCTCATAAAATTAACCAACACACTTGTGTTTTAAAACTTTTAAAAGGTGAACTATGTGTACCCTGATCCCCTAATACACGAAAGGTGGTACATAGACACTAAAGGTTCACAACCGCGGCAGATGCAAAAATCATAAAAAAATATACTTCTTTTCTCACCTTCACCATCTATTTTTCATACAAAATTTTATAACCAAAATATACAGATTTTTGCAAAGAGGTTCCTGCAGAGTATCGTAGATGTTTAGGGTGCTAATACCTTCCTGTGATACGGTGGGAGAACTGACTTGAGGGTTTTGCATTTTATCGCAAATATTGCGGTTAGCATGAGTCGCCACCGACTTTTCTTTTATCCAAAAGGAAAGGTAAAAAAGCACAGGAAAGACCTTTGAGATTGTTTCTTGAGTTCGGGGGGTAGATTATGAAAAGGGAAGGTATTAGCACCCCTTTCATCCATGGTTTTCCATGGGCTCTTAGGTACTTGCTAGATCACTTGCTTTTGTTTGAAATTGTACTTTGTGTGTGGTTTTTGAAAGTATTTTTGAAAATGGAACTTCATAATGGTTCTCGTCTCTATAAGAACGCATATAAAGTGTTTGTTTCGAAAAATAGTTCAAAGAGGTGTTTGTGAGATGTGTTTTTGAAAGTGATTTTGAAAAGGTGTCTTTGTGATGACTCTCGTCTCTATAAGAATGCATATAAAGTGTTGTCTTTTGAAAATGTTTCAAATGAGTGTTGGTGTAAAAATGTTTTGTTATGAGCAAGCGAGTAACTAAGAGCGAACCTACCTACTCAAAAGGTCTTAGATGTTCTCTTCCTCCTCCTTTAGATGTTGCTATCTTACCATTGATTTGGTAAGAAGCCCCATCGTTGGATGTGAAGGTACGGGCGTTGAGTCATTGGATGACCATGATATCAATGTTGTAAGATGACTTAGCACTTTTCTTTAGGGACTAAGATCATTTTAAAAGGCAACTTTGATAGCGTCATCGAGGGACTATGATCTTGTGTTTTTTCGATTTGTTTGTGCTAAGATATCCCACATGCATAACATGGCCATTTTTGTAAGGCAACCAAATGGAGTAACCCTAGGGATGTTTGTGTGCAAGTGTGTCATTTGCATGCATTTAATCTTTGATTAGGGTTATCTACTTGTTGATTTTATGTCTTGCCATACAAACCCTAGTTACTAGCATTCATATTTGAAAGCGATAAATTGCGGAAATGTAAATTCCTACGCTATTACAATCATTTGGGGATGGGGTGTACAAGTTTAAAAATGGGAATTGCAAGAAATTAAAGTCCTAAATATCTATTACAACCATATTGAATAGCCATGAAGAAAATATATGAAGCATGTAAAAATCAAAAAAAAAAAAAAGAAAGGAAGAGAAAACACTTTGGATCATTAGGTGTCGACCCATGCCATAAACTCAAGCTTCTTAAATGCACTTTGTTTTGATTAAGACAAGTCATGATTGATAAGAGAGCAAAAATTATTGGTCAAACTAAATGTCTCTTTGGATGAAGTCTTTGGTTCAAGTCCTTAGCAAATTTCAAGGTATAATGATAATATGTACCTTGAACTTAAGATATAGATGCTCAATAACCAAAAGAAACATTTTTATATTGTCCAATCCTTTATTCAAGCTCTTTCAAAGCAAAAAATCAATTTTTATTTTAGTGCAATCGATTTGCATGTTAGTGCAATCGATTGCACGCTTCAGTTTTTCAAAACATTGGCTACTGACTTCCAGTGCAATCGATTTGCATGGTTGTGCAATCGATTGCACAGTCAAAAAATTTGGAAATTTGGCTACTGGAACCCCGTGCAATCAATTTTCATGGTTGTGCAATCGATTGCACACTCAAAAAAATTGGAAATTTGGCTACTGGAACCCCGTGCAATCGATTTGCATGGTTGTGCAATCGATTGCACGCTGTATGATTTTGAAAAATAACTGCCTTACACCTGACTGTTCATGATTTTTATTAAAAACCTTTTCTTAAAAGGTCACTGCATTTTAGCCTCAAAAATTAAACAAATTATGATGATTGAAATGAAGAGTTTAAAGTTAAGGAGACTTACCTTGCAACTAGAGTTTATCTTTTAAGCTTGAGGTGTTGCTTTGTGGATTGTTATGACCTTCTTTTAGTTATGAGATTTTTGAGAGTTTGTCAACAAAACTTCTGGTTTTCTTTCTCACTTTTTTCTCTTCTCTCTCCTTTTTTTCAACTCTCTTTATCTTGCAATTGGCCTCTCTATTTATAGAGAAGGTTTGAGACTTCAAAACAACTCAGATTTTTTGAATCACATGTTATGGTTATCTTGCTTGTTTTTGAAGAAAACATGAAGGACATGTTTCCAATGCTTGTACCAAGCTATGTAAAGTGGTTGATCACTTTAAACATGTTTGTTCTGACTTGTAGAAGTTGAGTGTGATTAGAACAACAAGTTAGAGGCTCAAGAAATTTACTTTTTGATTAAAGTGAACTTTGCAAGAATGGCAATGGTGCCTTTGTGCCAAAAATGGAAAGATACAATGGACACTACTTGAACCACTTGGATAATGGTTTAATCAATTGTGTAAACATCTGATTATGGATATATTTGCAAGTCAAGAGGCCTGCAAAGTGAAGATTATGTAGCATGATTAAGATTTTTGTTCCTTGTTCATCATAAATCTGCCTTGTAAATCAATAATGAATGTCCAACTTCAAATCCTTGTATCTTCTAGCTCAAATATGATAAATTCATGCTCTTGGATGTTTTGGAAAGCTTGAAACACCCTCTATAACTTTCATGTTGACCATTTTGACAAAATCATCTTGGAACTATGTTAAAAAATGCCAAGAAGTTGGGATAAAATCCTGCACAAAATCTGTTGAAAATTTCTCTAAGTGTTAAATGAAAATGTCATGACTTCATGAATTTATAACCCGAGATCCAAGAATATTTAGGAGAAGTTGTGTAAAGCAATGTTGTAGATATCATGGAGATCTACAACTTTCATGTTGAAAGTTTCCCTTGAACCGTCTTGCATCTTGGTGAAAGAATGGCATGAAGTGATGAAATTATCATGTATAAAAACAACTTAGAAAATTTCTAAGTCTTGGAAATCTTGACTTTTCAAGTTAACTTTTGACTTTCTTGAATTCTTGATGATTAAGCTTGATATTCTTGAGTGTCTTGATGAAATTTGATCTTTTGGATGTAATGTTGACCAAAAAGTCAAAGTTTGACTTTCCAGTATACAATTGACCATTTTGCCCTTGTGCCAATTTCGAGCCTAAATTGATGTATCAGTGCTGCACACTTGACGTCGAAGAATATTTTGTGAGAAAATACTGGACAAATGAGAGGGCAAATTTTGGGGTACAACAGCTGCCCCTGTTCAATCTTCTTAAACCCGAAGAGTTAGATTGGCGAGTTCTGCCATTCGTTCAAAGGTGGAAGATGATTGGACACTAGAGTGCCCAGAAATTTGCACTCGGCGATGCGATGAAAGGAGGAATGGGCTTAAAGATGCCATTTGGAGAGGTGATAGAATCTTGTTGGAGATGGGCTTGTAGATGCCATCCAATAATGCTTGTTGAATTGTAATTTGTAAGTTGAAAGAATGAGTATCAGAATTGCGTCCACGTCTGGAGTGTATCTGAACTATATCTGAAAGTTGAATCTGAATGAGTATCAGGATGGCATCCGTATCTGGAGCGTATCTGAAATGTATCTAGAAGCTGAATCTGAATGAGTATCAGGATGGCATCCGTATCTGGAGCATTTCTGAACTGTATCTAGAAGCTGAATCTGAATGAGTATCAGGATGACATCCGTATCTGGAGCGTTTCTGAACTGTATCTGAATGCTCAGCAAGATGATGAAGGAATATTGGATGATTACTACCTCAGCAGGATGATTACTACCTCAGCAGGACGATGAAGGGATCTTGGATGATTGCTACCTCAACAAGGATGATGAAGGAATCTTGAACGATTACTACCTCAACAGGATGATGAAGGAATCTTGGACGATTACTACCTCAGCAGGGTGATAAAGGAATCTTGGACGATTACTACCTCAGTAAGGCGATGAAGGAATAGTGGATGATTGCTACCTCAACAAGGATGATGAAGGAATCTTGGACGATTACTACCTCAACAAGGCGATGAAGGAATCTTGGACGATTGCTACCTCAACAAGGATGATGAAGGAATCTTGAACGATTACTACCTCAACAGGATGATGAAGAAATCTTGGATGATTACTACCTCAGCAGGGTGATGAAGGAATCTTGGATGATTACTACCTCAACAAGGCGATGAAGGAATCTTGGACGATTACTACTTTAACAGGATAATGAAGGAATCTTGGACGATTACTACCTCAACATGATGATATAGGAATCTTGAACGATTACTACCTCAGCAATGTGATGAAGGAATCTTAGACGATTACTACTCCAAAAGATGATGAAGGAATCTTTGATGATTACTACTCCAAAAGATGATAACCTTTATCTGTCGATCGATCTTTCCTAAAAAGGTAAAGAGTTAGTTATATGCAATGTCATGATGTATGCATTGCGTAATGATGTTCTCCAAATAAATGAGATTTATGTTATATGTATTTTGCATGCATGTACTATGAATGTTGTTGAAATGTAATTTTGTCTTGGAGAATAAATCCTTGACAAGTGTTGGGGAGTTATTAAATCCCGGATTGCTGTTGAAGAGTAGGTATGTCTTCAAAATTTGCTTAGAATGTTTCGACTGAGGATCCCTATTTTGTTGAGGAGAACTCCACTGGGGAAAGTTGAAAACTCTGTAGAGAGTGTGGATTCCTGCTTGGGGAAAAAGTTCAGGAGTCTCGATTGTCCGTTGCTCTACTGGGGAGTCGAAGTTGAACTAATGTTTGGTTGGGTCTAGGCTTCACAGTAACTTGTTGGGGATTGTAGAGTAGTCTACTGGGGAAGAGGAGTTGTGGTCCTTTGATTTGTAGTGGTCGGAGAGGCCACCTCAAGCTGGGGAATCCTGTCGTTTGTTGGGGAAATAAACCCTGTTGCTTAGTTTGTTGGAGAGGCAGCGACTTCAATGGCAGAAATCCTTGAGGATTCTTAAAGTTGATTCAGTCGGGAAAAAGTTTTCATAGATTGAAACTCTGGCTGGGAGTCATCCTATGAGAAGGATTTTGGGGAGATTTTTCACTGCCCCTAGTAGCGAGTGTTTATGGCATTGCCAGGAACTAACTGATTGTATGTAACCCTTTGTTGTGATTCACATTCAATGCCCCAAGTAATGGAGATGGAGACCTGCCTCTGGTTATTTTGTACTTCTTGAGAGATTTCTTGGAATCTTGACTAGACTGCCCCAGGTGTGCTGAATAGTGACATGTCATGCCCCCTTATTGATAGGATATTTTTCATTAGAAGTGTCATCCCACTTGAAGTGATTTTGTTCACTGAGAGAGCTTTCGTTCACTGGATATTCGTTGTGTGAATTTCTCCGCTGTCAAACAAATAGCCATATGCAAACAGCGATATTCAAATAATGCAAAGCTTATGCTTGTCTTGAAATTTTGGAAATGCATTTTTTAGCAAGAAATTTTTTGTAAGAAAAATTCAACTCAGGATTTTGAGTAAAGCCTTACAGGAGTCAGGATGCCTTTTGTAACAGTATGCTTTCGAACTAACTCATGCTTCAATTAGGACTTTTGAAAGGTTGTAACGTGGCTTGGTTCATAGTTTAAGAAACAAAGGATAAAGGCTCAGTGTATTTGTACCCGCCCGCTCTTCGTGATGTTCTTCGGTCCTAAACTCAACTTAATTGTGTGTTTGAACTCCAATTGAGTCTGGAATGACGTTTCGGTGATGGTTCAGACAAGTTAAGTTTATCGAAAGGCAATCATTTTTTTGCAACCTTTTTCATGTTGTTTAGGATTTGTAGTGACCTCTTTCTTTTGATTTGTTATCCCTAATTTTTGCCTGACAGTTCTTGTTTTGAGATTACGGTCAGCGGGATGCCCCAGTTTTTCTTAAGCCTCCTTTGTAGGTTTTGAATTAGTGGGATTTTCCTTTTGAGAGATAATGACTGCCTATTTGGTAGGGAACCATCACCGTCTTTTGATTCCAGAGAAATGTTTTAATGTCATTCGTTGAATTTACGAGATGAGAGTTTGTGATTTGAATGCGCATTTGAATTATCTGAGAGACTACCCTGCCCCAGGTTTTGATTAAAGGTTTCAATTTTGTGAAAAAAGGAAAAACTTCTACTTCTTTGGCTCGAAGGGGTTGACTAGGGATTATCTTCCTTATAACTCCAGTGTTAAGGATTTGAAAGAAACGCCTGTAAATCGTCCGCAAGGTCTATCCAAAAGCATACTGTATGAGATTATGGCATTGTTTTCGTCATCCTCCCTCCAAAGGCTTGTAACTTTTAGCAAGAGTTGAATGTCATAGACAGAGTAAAAAGCATAGTTTAAATGAAATGAAAACGAATGAATTAATTCAAGACAAACATATGCAATGCATTAATGAAACAAAGTTTGACATTAATAGATAATTGTTTGAATAACAAAAGGAATTACAATTGAAAATTCAAAATGAACAAGACGCTCTCAATGATTCGGCATAGGAGCAGTGATCACGTTTGTAGTCTCCAGAGGGTCAAACTCGATCTCCTTGGCATCAATCAAGTCTTGAATCTTGTTCTTCAAAGTCCAACATTCGTCGGTGTCATGTCCAGTACTGTCAGAATGATAGGTACATCTTACGCTCAGATTATACTTAGAAGAGGAGGTGTCGGGATTTTGAGGAGGATCCTTTAGCGTGATCAACTTCAACTTCAGCAAATGTTGTAACGCTTGAGACAAAGGCATGTTGATGTTAGTATACTGCCTTTCTTGATATCTTACCCTACGCCTATTTCTCTGTCTTTGTTGAACAGGCATGGGATTAGAGATCAGGATTGCCCTACATGTTGATCATGATGACTCTTTTGACCATACACAGCATTTGACTCTTTGTTCCCATTATATGCCTTTTTCTGAGAATCAGAGGGTGTAGCTCCTTGGATCTTTCCACTTTTGATGCCAGCTTCGACCCTTTCGCTGGTCAGTATTAGCTCGGTGAACCCGACTGATGAGCTTCCAATCAAGTGATTAAAGAAAGGTCCTGTCAGAGTTCCCATGAAGATGTCAATCAGCTCCCTGTCAGTTAAAGGGGGTTGCACCCTACCAGCCAGATCTCTCCATTTTTGGGCGTACCCTTTGAAACTTTCGTTGGAACCCATGGTCATGTTCTGCAATTACACTGGAGTTGGTGCAAGATCAGCATTGTACTGATACTGCTTGTAGAAAGCAGCAGCTAAATCCTCTCAGGTGTGGATGCGAGAATTCTCCAATTGATAAAACCATTCGAGCTGAGTCCCTACTAGGCTCTCTTAGAAGAAATGAATCCAAATCTTCAGATCAGTTGTGTATGGTTGAATCTTGCGGACATAAGACTTTAAGTGCATCTTAGGGCAAGAGACTCCATCGTACAGGGAAAAGTTAGGGACTTTGAACTTTGGCGGAATGACCAGTCCAGAAACCAAACCCATGTCTCCTAAATCCAAACCGGGTATCTGTTGAATCTCCATTGCATTGAGGCGATCCTCCAACTGTTTGTACTTGTCATCAGTGGGAGGATATTTTTCCTCGGGGTAGTCGGCTTCAACTTCATCAATCTCCAAATTGTGGTCTTCTTCAAGACTATCCCCCGTGTTGGATGGAGTTGAAAGATCTAGAGCTCTCTTAACTGGTTCTCCAGGTCGTCTTCTCAAGTTCTGGACGCCTATTGACTTTTTGGACTTTTTCTTCTTGTCTTTGAGAAGGATAGCTTTCAGGTCCTCTTGCCCCTTAGCCATAGCCAGAAACATTTGTTGGAATCGAGCGTTTTGAGATTGGAGATCTTTTACCGTTTGTTCCATATCCATCTTACTGAAATAAATAGTAGGAAGATAAGGAGACCTATTTGGGAGAAACCTGTCATGATATGATGCATGATATGTGGATGTATGTTTTCAAGGATCTCGCGGGGTAAACACAAGAAAAAAGTTAGAGGTTGAATTTTGATCAACATCTTTGATTGGAGAACTTTGTATCGGTGGATGTCCTTCCACGAGAATCAAGCTCACCATGTCAAGTGTGTTATAGCCCTTGACTCAAGTTTGTTGTAATTGATCTTTGACGGTGTTTGGTCAGAGGAAAATAAATCCTCTTGCCCCTTGATAGACGTCTAGTTTATTGTGAACCTGCATCAAAGACCCTCGAGATCCTTGAAATGGTTATTGAAAATGCTATGGTATGATGTTATGATGTTATGCACAAGTATGCGAAGTAAACAAGCTTATACAAGTAATCATGTACACGCAAAGCAAACAAGTCCTTAGGTTTAGGCTTGCATGGAGTTTGTAGGTAAGTACCCTCTTGAAGTTTAGTTGGCTCAACCTGTCCTAGTAATAGTAACCGGGTTCTAAGGAGCTCAATATCACTAGATTGTTTCCTTGTTCATTGTTTCAGTTTAAGCCTCTTGACTGGCGACCGAAATATTCCAAGAAACCAACCCTCGATGAGTGTAGTATCGAGTATCTACCAACTTCGGACTGCACCAAAGCTGGTCATCTCACTACATCCTAAAAGACCAAGTTGGTCAAGTAAAGGGTTCTAGAAGTTCATTAGTGCTTCATGACATCACTCAGCGGCCCCGTATTCTCTTTGATTGCCTCAAAGGCTTTCGGTACCCACACATATGTCACACTAACATAGCTATTGCTTAGACCATGTCGGTATACCCCACACAGTTTCCACAATGTATTGCTATTTACCTGTAATGTTTCCCAAATCCGGGTGGAGGATTCAAACCCAAACAATAGAACCAAAATGTAAAGCAAACAAGTCAAACAAGGTAAGCAAATAAACGTGATCTAAACCCTAAGGTAACCCCACTTTTATAATATGTCCCCAGCAGAGTCGCCAATTCTGTGATACGGTGGGAGAACTGACTTGAGGGTTTTGCGTTTTATCGCAAATGTTGTGGTTAGCAAGAGTCGCCACCGACTTTTATTTTATCCAAAAGGAAAGGTAAAAAAGCACAGGAAAGACCTTTGAGATCACTTGCTTTTGTTTGAAATTATGCTTTGTGTGTGGTTTTTGAAAGTATTTTTGAAAATGTAACTTCGTAATGGTTCTCGACTCTATAAGAACACATACAAAGTGTTTGTTTCGAAAAATAGTTCAAAGAGGTGTTTGTGAGATGTGTTTTTGAGATTGATTTTGAAAAGGTGTCATTGTGATGATTCTCGTCTCTATAAGAACGCATACAAAGTGTTGTCTTTTGAAAATGTTTCAAATGAGAGTGTTGGTGTAAAAATGTTTTGTTGTGAGCAAGCGAGTAACTAAGAGCGAACCTACCTACTCAAAAGGTCTTAGATGTTCTCTTCCTCCTCCTTTAGATATTGCTATCTTACCATTGATTTGGTAAGAAGCCCCATCGTTGGATGTGAAGGGACGAGCGTTGGGTCATCGGATGACCATGATAGCAATGTTGTAAGATGACTTAGCACTTTTCTTTAGGGAATAAGATCATTTTGGAAGGCAACTTTGATAGCGTCATCGAGGGATTATGATCTTGTGTTTTTTCGATTCGTTTGTGCTAAGACATCTCACATGCATAACATGGCCATTTTTGTAAGGCAACCAAATGGAGTAACCTTAGGGGTGTTTGTGTGCAAGTGTGTCATTTGCATGCATTTAATCTTTGATTAGGGTTATCTACTTGTTGATTTTATGTCTTTCCATACAAACCCTGGTTACTAGCATTCATATTTGAAAGCGATAAATTGCCGAAATGTAAATTCCTACGCTATTACAATCATTTAGGGATGGGGTGTACAAGTTTACAAATGGGGATTGCAAGAAATTAAACTCCTAAATATCTATTACAACCATATTGAATAGCCATGAAGAAAATATATGAAGCATGTAAAAATAAATAAAAAATGAAAGGAAGAGAAAACACTTTGGATCATTAGGTGTCGACCCATGCCGTAAACTCAAGCTTCTCGAATGCACTTTGTTTTGATGAAGACAAGTCATGATTGATAAGAGAGCAAAAATTACTGATCAAACTAAAAGTATCTTTGGATGAAGTCTTTGGTTCAAGTCCTTAGCAAATTTCAAGATATAATGATAATATGTACCTTGAACTTAAGATATATATGCTCAATGACCAAAAGAAACATTTTTATATTGTCCAATCCTTTATTCAAGCTCTTTCAAATCAAAAAATCAATTTTTATTTTAGTGCAATCGATTTGCATGTTTGTGCAATCGATTGCACGCTTCAGTTTTTCAAAACATTGGCTACTGACTTCCAGTGCAATTGATTTGCATGGTTGTGCAATCGATTGCACAGTAAAAAATTTTGGAAATTTGGCTACTGGAACCCCGTGCAATCGATTTGCATGGTTGTGCAATCGATTGCACACTCAAAAAAATTGGAAATTTGGCTACTGGAACCCCGTGCAATCAATTTGCATGGTTGTGCAATCGATTGCACGTTGTATGATTTTGAAAAATAACTGCCTTACACCTGCCTGTTCATGATTTTTTTACAAACCTTTTCTTCAAAGGTCACTGCATTTTAGCCTAAAAAATGAAACAAATTATGATGATTGAAATGAAGAGTTTAAAGTTAAGGAGACTTACCTTGCAACTAGAGTTTATGTTTTAAGCTTGAGGTGTTGCTTTGTGGACTGTTATGACCTTCTTTCAGTTATGAGATTTTTGAGAGTTTGTCAACAAAACTTCTGGTTTTCTTTCTCCCTTTTTTTCTTCTCTCTCCTTTTTTTCAACTCTCTTCTCTTGCAATTGGACTCTCTATTTATAGAGAAGGTTTGAGACTTCAAAACAACTCAGATTTTTTGAATCACATGTTATGGTTATCTTGCTTGTTTTTGAAGCAAACATGAAAGACATGTTTCCAATGCTTGTACCAAGCTATGTAAAGTGGTTTATCACCTTAAACATGTTTTTTCTGACTTGTAGAAGTTGAGTGTGATTAGAACAACAAGTTAGAGGCTCAAGAAATTTACTTTATGATTAAAGTGAACTTTGCAAGTATGGCAATGGTGCCTTTGTGCCAAAAATGGAAAGATACAATGGACAATACTTGAACCACTTGGATAATGGTTTAATCAATTGTGTAAACATATGATTATGGATAGATTTGCAAGTCAAGAGGCCCACAAAGTGAAGATTATGCAGCATGGTTAAGATTTTTGTTCCTTGTTCATCACAAATCTGCCTTGTAAATCAATAATGAATGTCCAACTTCAGATCCTTGTATCTTCTAGCTCAAATATGATAAATTCATGCTCTTGGATGTTTTGGAAAGCTTGAAACACCCTCTATAACTTTCATGTTGGCCATTTTGACAAAATCATCTTGGAACTATGTGATAAAATGCCAAGAAGTTGGGATAAAATCCTGCAGAAAATCTGTTGAAAATTTCTCTAAGTGTTAAATGAAAATGTCACGACTTCATGAATTTATAACCTGAGATCCAAGAATATTTAGGAGAAGTTGTGTAAAGAAATGTTGTAGATATCATGGAGATCTACAACTTTCATGTTGAAAGTTTCCCTTGAACCGTCTTGCATCTTGGTTAAAGAATGGGATGAAGTGATGAAATTATCATGTATAAAAACAACTTAGAAAATTTCTAAGTCTTGGAAATCTTGACTTTTCAAGTTGACTTTTGACTTTCTTGACTTCTCGATGATTAAGCTTGATATTCTTGAGTGTCTTGATGAAATTTGATCTTTGGGATGTAATGTTGACCAAAAAGTCAAAGTTTGACTTTCCAGTATGCAATTGACCATTTTGCCCTTGTGCCAATTTCGAGCCTAAATTGATGTATCAGTGCTGCACACTTGACGTCGAAGAATATTTTGTGAGAAAATACTTGACAAATGATAGGGAAAATTTTGGGGTACAACATTTCCCTTTTCATAACCAACCCCCTTACCTTGAATCTTTCCCCCCTCTTTTGGGTTATTCGCTCTTTCCCATTCCTTTGGAAACAATAAAGCACGATGGCGATTTTTATTTTGATATGTGTAAGTCTAGTCAATCCAATGGCTTAGTCTTACACATTTCTACCGCTACAGGTAGCCCTATCGTTGGATTTATGAGGGACATTCGAAGGGACGTACAGTCATAAAGGCAACATGTATAGACGCTTTAGAAATTTTTGTTTAGGAACTAGATCATTTATCGAAAGGCAACTTTAGGGTCACTGAGGGACTATGATCTTTTGATTTATGGGTCTTTGCTAAAGCATCCCCGTTTCGAGGGACATGACTGTTTTTCCGAAAGCAACCGAAGTGGGAGTACCCTAGAGGTATATATGTGCAAGTGATTCAATTCAGTTTATTTATCTTTTTTATTAGGTTCGCTAACGTTTGATTTCAATCTTATACAAGCCTAATTACTAGCAGTTAATATTTTGCAGAAATTTAAATTGCAGGAATTTAAATCTACGCTATTACAGTGCTTCAGGGAGGGGGTATTTACATATCCAAATGGGGAAAGAAAATAAAGAAAAAATGATAAAGACCTAGTTTAATCTATTACATACTGTGAGCAGATACATTATCATGAAAAATGCGAGAACAAGATAATGCGCGCGAAATAGAGACGAACATCTAAAGACCCTAAGAAATTGCTAAGTAAAACATAAAAATATTTTTTGGTTGTTTTTGTGCTTATTAAGAAAATACTTAAAATTAACTTAAATCTAAATTTAATTAGAAAAATAAATATCAAATGAAATTAAACCTAATTCTAATATTTTTGTATTTTTTATTAAGAAAGGTTTGAATGAAATAAATCTAAGTCTATCATTTTTATTTTAAGAAAGATGTTAAAGTAGTTAAATTAATTAGTTAATAATTTTAATTAAAAAAACAAACTAGAACTAATTTTTGGTGATTTTGTTTTAACGTTAATAAAAAAACAAGAAACAAAACAAATAGACAAAATAAAAAATAAGACAATGAATAGAGATCCTTCGATCTCGGGAAGGAACTGTCCACTTTGATCCAGGGTATGAGCGGTCTCCTTCGATCCGGGGTATGAGATGTCTCCTTCGATCTAGGGTATGAGTTGTCTCATTCGATCTAGGATATGAGTTGTCCCCTTCGATCTAGGATAGGAGCTGTCTCCTTCGATCCATGACATGAGGTGATTTTCTACCTAGACCTAGTGTCAAACCCCAAGCTTTCCTAGCTTAAACACACATCCTTCACCACTGGGCCATCTGTTCAATCATTAAGACAAACAACAAGAAAACAGTATATTTGAAAATATTATAAAATACTCAGGTGTTAAAACCATGGCACTGGTTTTGACTGAAGGTGTTTGCACAAGGAGATATGACTAACACATCACATGCTACCCTAACAATGGTGTTTCTAGATTCCTTCCTTAAACTAGCATGTGCTATGTCAAAACAAATCTAAATAACAACATGAGTATGGATCTGTGCATCAAATTTATTTAAATTGCATGAACTAAGAGATTAGAGCGTGAGAATTTTACCCTACCGGAGCAACAAAATCTGCTTGTTTTAAGAGGTTTTAAACGTCAAGGAGGGCTGGTAGGAACTCCTGGGATCCTTAAGGTGATGATGGGACGCCTGGAACATACTGAATGTGGCTAGAATTGGCTCTTCGAATTTCACTACTTCGCTAGATTTTTGGCAATTTTCTGTAGCTTTCTAGGCAATGTATAGATGTGTATGAGGCCGTCCCTTTGCGTCTGGAATTGTTGGGTTTATATAGGCAAAGGTTTAGGTTAACATTTATGTACCAAATCCATGGTCATCATGAGGGAGATATTTGATTTGATTTTTTCATGAAAACTTGCCATATTTGATCCAATCATGCATTTCTGCCAACTTGCTCTGAGTTGTTTTAGGCCTCCAACTTGATGGGAATCGAAAGCCTGGGATATCGTTGGTAGAAGCTTGATAAATACGGCAAGAATCAAGTCTTTAACATGGCCTTCAAGAATTTGAAAATCATCCGTTTATGTTACATTCTTTCCATTTTCGTAGGTTGCATGAACTTGGACACTCTGGCTCCTTCGGATGCCTTCAGTCCTTGCTCTTCGATTGGCCTTAAGTTGCCTCATTCGAATGGACATCTTATGTACCCTTTGAATGGACCTTCTGAATGATTCTTCAAATGGACCTTTTGTTACTTCCTTCGAATGTAACACCTGTACATCCTTCGAATGGAACACATGTATATCCTTCGAATGACCCTTTTGTGTGTCTTCCGAATAATGCGCATGTATGCCTCGTGCATTCTTTGAATGGTTCACCAATGTGGGCTCATAAAGTGGCAATCATATGCTGAAAGGTTCAGAGATAGAGTTGACGCAAGAAGTTTCGAAGGGGACCATTTCCCAGTCAAAGCTAGCACAAAGGAAGCCAATGCCTTGTGGATGTTAGCATGAGGAAGTCATTGCTCTGTGAATTGAAGGCCAGTTGAAAGGGTCTTAGCCTTGTGCATTGAAAGCACGCATAGGGGAAGCCTTTGCCCTTGTGAATCGAAACAAGCTTGTAGGGGGTTCTTGTCTTACGCAGTCGAAGCCTTGTGAACTTAACTTGATCAAAGGAAGACCAACGCCCAATCGAAGACTTTGTGAACTTATCTTGATCGAAGGAAGCCCATCGTCCAATCAAATCCTTTATGAATTTATCTTGATCGAAAGAGGCCCAGTTCCCAATTGAAGCTCCTTGTCCAGATGTCAATCGAAAAACAAACTGCTCAGGCGCCAATCGAAAACACCATGTCTCAAAGCCAATCAAAGACACCTTGTTTATCTTCAAAAAAAAAAATCATTTTCTTTAGGTAAGTGATTGTAATCACCCATGTAAGATAAAACCTTGGAAAACATAAGAGGGAAAATTTTGGGGTACAACAGCTCCCCCTGTTCAATCTTCTTAAACCTAAGGATTCAGATTGGCTTGTCTGCCTTTCGTGATCTGAAGGTGGAAGAGGATTGAATACTAGAGTGCCCAGAAATTTGCACTCGCACAGAATAACACTGATGGTTGATAACGGCGGAAATGGGCTTACAGATGCCATTTGGAGAAGATGACAGAGAGTTGTCAGAGATGGGCTTAAAGATGTCATCTAAAGTAGATGCTGACTTCATAAGAGATCTCTTTGTGGGGAATTCCTGTTCCTACTGTCTGAGGAAGACTCCACTGGGGAATATGGGTTTCTGTTGTTCTTCTGTTTAAGGAAAACTCTGTGGGGAATAGAATCTAGGAACTTCAGTTGTCCAAGGCTCTACTAAGGAGTTATCTCTAGAGAGATGAAAATTTGTTGTTTTCTTGTTGAGATCCAGGCTTCACAGTAACTTGTTGGGGATAATAGAATTAACCTTTATCTGAAAATGTATTAGAAAGAGCCTGTGTAGGGCTATTTCAGGATGAGTCTGTGTTAGTCTGCATCCGAAGATATATGAGAATGAGCCTTTGTGGGGCTTCTTTAGGATGAGTCCGTGTTAGACTGCATATGGATGATGAATAGGAACCCGTGTAAGATTACTTCAAGATGAGTCCGTGTTAGACAACATCTGGAGATCATTAGAAGAAACCCATGTAAGATTGCTTCATCTGGTCATGTAGATAGTTTTCCTGTTTAGTTTCAGGTGTTAATCTATAAATTATCTGCTCGTAGATAGTTGTCCTGTCTGGTTTCAGGTATTAATCTGGAACATGAAAATTGTCGGTCACTGAGATAGTTGTCCTGGCTTATTACATGTATTAATCTCTGACCTGAGAAAGAAAGATAGTTTTCCTGGCTTGTTACAGGTATTAATCTTCAATCTCCTTATTTAGATAGTTTTCCTGGCTTGTTATAGGTATTAATCTACAATTAGTCATCCACAGATAGTTCTCCTGCTTGTTACAGGTGTTAATCTAGAACTTGAAAGTTGTCGGTTGCTTAGATAGTTGTCCTGGATTGTTACAAGTATTTAATCTCTGACCCGAGAAAGAAAGATAGTTTTCCTGGATTGTTACAGGTGTTAATCTTCAATCTCCTCATGTAGATAGTTCTCCTGGCTTGTTTCAGGTGTTAATCTATAATCAGTTATTCGCAGATAGTTGTCCTGTCTGGTTTCATGTATTAATCTGGAACTTGAAAATTGTCGGTCATTTAGATAGTTGTCTTGGCTGGTTACAGGTATTAATCTATGACCTGAGAAAGAAAGATAGTTTTCCTGGCTTGTTACAGGTATTAATCTTCAATCTCCTTATGTAGATAGTTTTCCTGGCTTGTTATAGTTATTAATCTACAGTCGGTCGTCCACAGATAGTTGTCATGACTTGTTATAGGTATTAATCTGGGACTTGTTTTATTGGTCACATAGATAGTTTCCCCGTCCAGTTTCAGGAATTAATCCATGGCCTGCTGTATTTGTTGGCAAACTCGTCTTGTTCTGGGAGTTCATACCACTTGGTCGTGTAGATAGTTTCCTCGTCTGGTTTCGGGCATTAATCTTTGACCTACTGCATAAGTTGATAGTGTTTGACCTGAAAAGGTAAAACCAATTTCATGCGATGTCATGATGTATGAATTACATGACGCTCTCAAAACAAATGAGATTGTGATATATGCATTTGTGCTGCATATACCATGATGTTTGTAAAATGGTGTATGAATGCAATGTATGAATGTGTCAGTTGTTCTATTGCAGTGTTGTTGAACTAGGGAAAATAAATCCCTGATTGCAGTTGGCGAAGAAGAATGTAGGTCTTCAAATATGTTGAAGTTAAATGTTGGGAGGTGAACTTCCATTGTTATAGAAATAAACTTTGTTGGGAGAAGGGAAACTCTATAATCCGCATGGGGATTTTGTGAAATCATGCTGGGGAATCCTGAGAAGCTTTGGCGATTTCACTGGGGAATTTTTAGATGTTGGAGTAGTAAATGGAGATTCTTTCTCTACCGAGGATATTAGAATATCTGACATCATTAGGCTGTATACTGAGAATATGGCAATGACCTTATAGCAGGATGTTTTTGCCTCTATACCTGCTGGAGAAGGTATCTGCGGGGATTTTATGGATGAATCTATGTCGTGATTGTATTTAAAGATATGTTGAAATAAGTGTCAGAATGACATCCGTCTATGGATCGTTACTGAACCGTTTCTAGAGGAAAATCTGGAATAAGTATCAGGAAAACATCCTTCTCTGGATCATGCCTGAACCGTTTCTAGAAGAAAATCTGGAATAAGTGTCAGAATGAAATCCGTTTCTGGATCGTATCTGCACCATTTCTAGAGGAGAATATGGAATAAGTATCAGGATGACATCCGTCTCTGGATCATGCCTGAACCGTTTCTAGAAGAAAATCTGGAATAAGTTCTAGAATGACATCCATCTCTAGATCGTGCCTGAACCGTTTCTAGAAGAAAATCTGGAATAATTGTCAGAATGACATCCGTCTCTAGATCATATCTGCACCATTTCTAGAGGAGAATCTGGAATAAGTATCAGGATGACATCCGTCTCTAAATCGTGCCTGAACCATTTCTAGAAGAAAATCTAGAATAAGTGTCAGAATGACATCCGTCTCTGGATCGTATCCGCACCGTTTCTAGAGGAGAATCTGGAATAAGTATCAGGATGACATCTGTCTCTGGATCGTACCTGAACTGTTTCTAGAGGAAGTCTGGAATAAGCGTCAGAATGACACCCGTCTCTGGATCGTATTCGCATCGTTTCTAGAGGAGAATCTGGAATAAGTATCAGGATGACATCCGTCTCTTGATCATACCTGAACCGTCTCTAGAAGAAAGTCTGATTTATTTAGAATGTTTCCACTGGGAATTTCTGTTTTATTGTTTTGAGAAGAAATTCGTTGGGGAACATTGATTTTGCTTGATAGTACGTGCTCTTTTGATGGGAATCACATTTGATGCCCCAAGTGATGGAGACCTTCTCCGGCTATTCAGGACTTTAAGATATTTTCTTGGAATTTTGACTTGACAGCCCCAGATGTGTTAGGCACCATGTCATGCCCCTGATTATGGAAGGCCTGTTACTGGAAATGTTTTTTTTCCATATGAGGTGATTCTATTCATCGAGAGGATTTTCGTTCATTGAATATTCGTCTGCGAATTTCTCTACTGTTAAACAAATAATCATATGCAAGCAATGGTATTTTAAAAATTCAAAGCATATGTCTGTCTTGAAGTTTGAAAATTCATTTTTTAGTAAAACAAACAAATTTGTTGGAGTGTGATATCAACTCAGGATTTAATAGCAAACCTTACAGGAGTCAGGATACTCTTTGTAACAGTAGGCTTCCGAACTAACTCATGCTTCAGTTAGGACTTTTAAGGGTTGTAGCGTGGCCTGGTTCACGGTTTTAAGAAACAAAGGATAAAGGCTCAAATTTTATTTGTACCCAACCCGCTCTTCGTGATGTTCTTCAGTCCTATGCTTAGTTAATTGTGCGTTTAAATCCCGATTGAGTCTGGCATCTTGTCCTTGATGTTTCGGTGATGGTTCGGATACTGAAAGTTTATTTTGAAGAGGCAGTCATTTTTGTAATCTTCTTTTTGTCGAGGATTTGTAGTAACCTCTTTTTTTTGTTTTCGTTATCCCTACTTTTTCTTGAACTGGTTCTTTTGTGATTACAGTCAGCGGGATACCCCGATTTTTTTCTTAAGTCTCCTTCATAGGTTTTGACTTAGCGGGCTTTTCTTTTGGGATATAATGAATGCCTGTTGTAATGATTAGGTAGAACCATCATCATCTTATGTTTTGTAATGATTCCCCTGAGACTATTTGTCACGTACGAGAGGGAGGTTCGTGATTGGAACGCACTTTTGAATTAACGGAGAGACTACCATGCCCCAGGTTATATGATTAAGGGTTTTAATTTGCGTGAAAAAGAAAACTCATACTTCTTAGGCTCAAAGGGGTTGACTAGGGATTATCTTCCTTATAACTCCATTATTTAGGATTTGAAACAACTCATGTACATCGTCAGCGGGGTCTGTTCAAAAGCATACTGTAGAGATTATGGTATCATTTTCGTCATCCTCCCTCTAAAGGCTTAGAGATTTTGATCGAGAGTTGAATATCACAAAAAGGAAGTAAAAACACAGTTTGAAGATACAGATGAAATAATTCAAGACAAAACATATGTGATGCATTAATGGGAAAACCAAAGTTTGACATGAAAGTAATTGTATGAACAAGCAAAGGAGGTTACAATTTAAAAACACAAATGAATTAGACGCTCTCAATGATTTGTCCTAGGAGCAGTGATCACTTGGCAAGTCTCTAGAGGATCGAATTCAATCTCCATCCAATCAAGGAGAACACAGGGCCGCTGTGTGGTGTCATGAGGCACTAACTGACTGTAGAATCTTATTTGAACAACTTGGCCATTAGAAAGTAGTGAGGTAGCCGACTTTAGTGTAGACTGAAGTTGGTTGATACTCGATACTACACTCATTGAGATCGGAATTTTGGGATATTTTGGCCGCAATTCAGATGCTTGAGCTAAAACAATGTCGATGAAGAAAGATTAGTGATATTGAGGCTCCTAGAACCCGGTTAGTTTTTAGGACAGGTTGAACCAACTAAACTTTAAGAGGGTACTTACCAATAAACCCCATGCGAGCCTAAATCTAAGGCCTTGTGTGCTTTGTTTGTGTGTAATTATTTGCTCATAACATCATAACATCATGCCATAGCATTTTACTAACCATTTCAAGGACCTAGGGATTTATTTTTGTTCTGTTTTATAGGATATGGCTTCCGCTCACAGAAATACCATCCAAATCCAATTCTTAAGAGTACCTCCTCAACTCAAAGATTTAGCATCAAGGGTTTCTGAAATATTTTCCGTTCACCAAAACATATGGTCGACTTCTCAATCTGGTTACCTCAAGCTTTGCAGAAGACATTATGAAGGTGCTTTTTAAGTTCTTTGACCTTATACACCATTGTTTCACCTTTCCTGATTATCAATTAGTACCCACAATGGAATAATTCTCTCAATTGTTGGGAATACCAGTCTTTGACCAAATACCATTCACCAGTTTAGAGGAAACTCCAAACCCGAAGTTATTGCAAGGACTTACATTTGAAGATTTCTGACATTATAGCTAATTGGGAAACAAGAAGCGGGGTCAAAGGCTTTTTGGCTAAGTTCCTAATGGAGAAGTCTCATTCATTTTTGGATGTTTTGGATTTACAAGCTTTTGAAGAAGTCTTGGCCCTTCTAATCTATGGTTTGGTTCTCTTTCCTAACCCTGACCAACTCATAGATATGAACACTATCAAAATCTTCCTTACTCGCAACCCGGTGCCTACATTTCTTAGGGACATTTTGCACTCTCTTCATACTCGCACTATGAGGAAGTGAGGGAACCTCATATGTTTCTTGCCTTTGATGGCTAGGTGGTTTATTTTGAACCTTCCTCGATCAACATTGAAGAATGATCAAGGCTTAAGATGGTCTCAAAGTTTAATGTCACTTTCTCATTCGGATATCCATTGGTGCTCTCGATCTCAAGAAGACTTTACTATCATTTATTGTTGTGGGGAGTTCCCTAATGTTCCACTCTTGGGCATTATGGGAGGTATCACTTGTAACCCTTTTCTAGCCTTACGACAGTTTGGATATGCTCGAAAAGATGGTCCTCATGACGCACTCATTCAAGGAATTATATTCGACTATGAGAACAATGTCCAAGGTTATCATCGAAGGTTTGTGCATGCTTGAGGCATGGTGAGAAAGGTTGATAGCAAGACTTTGGGGCATAAGAATTCCATCCCTCCTTAACCTTATCTCAAATGGGTATGAGCTCATGCTTAAAACTCATGATGCCATATCCATCCATCTTACTTGTGATGATGGAACCTATTGCCAAATGGGATATTCCCTATACCATTCTCCATCCTGACATTCCTACCGACTTCAAAGAATTACAGAGATCGTGGATTCAACTCAAGGGGGAACAAGACACCTTTGAAGCTCGATTCTACGAAAGCGAGAAGAAAGTTTTGGAGCTCACAAGGCGACTTCATAAGGAGCAAAGCCTGAATGCCTACATTACACCAAAGAGGATGCGTTCGTAGGAGACCTGAGTCTTTTGATTTCATTTTGTTATCTCTTTGAGACCTTTGGCTTTTTCATTGTAAGCCCAAGAGGCAATTTGTAATCTTCAAACTTGTTAATACAATTGTTGTTTTGTTTCCTTTTTGGTTAAGCAAATTTAAATCTTTTAAAATTCCTTGAAAACATTGCATTCGCATAACATGCACCATATCATAAGCAGGTTTTTCGACACATGTTTCCTTATATTTCTATTTTTTATTTCAGTATAAGATGGATCTCGAGAAAAATGTTAAGGAATTCCAGACTCAACACTCTCAATTCCAAGAGACTCTTCTCAACCTGGCAAAAGGTCAGCAAGAAATGATGGCGCTTCTCATCATGAAGAAGAAGACCAAGAAGAAAGCTATTATCAACATGGGGAAGAGGTTCAAAGGCCCCGCCCAACAATTTCAAATTGAAGAGGACCCCTCCAAAGAGGATGATAATCAAAATGAATATGCTAGAAGCATCCGTGATGGGGGTGGAAACAATCAAACTTCCGAGGACGATGATTATTCTAATGAGTAATACCCGCCGGCCGATAGCAAATACAAGCAGCTAGAAGACAGACTAAAGGCTGTAGAGATCTAAGTTGTGCCTGGCTTGGACTTTGGAGACTTGGGTTTGGTACCTGGGGTAGTCATCCCCCACAAATTCAAAATCCCTATATTCGCCAAGTACGACCGTGTCTCATGTCCGAAGCTTCATCTAAGATCATACATCTGCAAGATCCAACCACATACCGCCGATAGGAAACTATGGGTGCATTTTTTCCAAGAGAGTCTATTTGGAACACAATCGGAGTGGTTTTACCAATTGGAGGGGACAAACATCCATACATGAGAGGAATCTGGCTGCTGCCTTTTACCGTCAATATTAATATAATGCTGATTTGGCGCCGACCCAAGTACAATTGCAAGGCATGACTATGGGTTCAAATGAGGGCTTCAAGAAGTACGCCCAAAAGTGGAGAAACCTGGCTGGAAGGGTGCAACCAACTCTAACTGATAGAGAATTGGTAGACATGTTTATGAGAACATTGACTGGTCCATTTTTCAACTTGCTGATTGGGTGTTCATCATCCGGATTTACTGAATTGATCCTGACTGGTGAAAGGGTTGAAAGTGGAATTAAAAGCGGGAAGATACACATGGCATCCACCTCTAATGCTGTGAAAAAAATCATTTATTGGTAAAAAAGAGACTAATGCCGTGTATGGATCAAGAAGTCATGCTAAGAATGACCTTCATCATTCAGTGGGGGTAGTATTGATTTCTAATCCAACTCTAACTCAATGGCCACGTCAACAAAGCGGTTAAAAAAGGCTGGATGCCCAGAGAAGACAATTTACTAAAATCAATATGCAACTATCTCAAGCTCTACAACACCTATTGAAAGTTGATTTGGTGACGCTACGAGATCCCCCTTCTAATCCTAACACAGCTTCTTCGAAATATAATCCCAATGCAAAATGTGCTTTCCATTCAAATAGTCCCGAACATGATACCAATGACTATTGGACATTAAAAAACAAAATCCAAGACATGAATGATAATAAGACTATTGAATTTGATCCTCTACCAACTCCCAATGTGATCACCATACCCATTCCTAATCATTGTAAGGTTTTCAATGATATTTAAGATGCCTCTTTTGTTTCCTCCATCAAATATTTGACCACTCCTTTGAAGACTATTAAAAAGAATTTGCTAAAAGCCAGTGTATTTACAGGTTGTTTTGAAGACTGCTACCATTGTGATGTAAAAATTAATGGTTATGAGTGGCTGAAGAAAGGTGTCCAACACCTGATGGATAGCCATGAGATTCTATTTGAAAAAACTCCATCTATGAAAAGATTAACCCAAAGTGTATCTCAAGAGTTTGAAGACGTGTCCATCATTACTATCTCAAACACTCCTATTAGGATCACCTCCAAAAGGCCCTATTAGGATTCTTGTGGAATCAAAAATAGCTCCATTAATTATCACCACACCAAGGCCAGTCCCCTACTCTTCTAATAAGGTTGTGCCTTAGAATTATGGGGTGGAAGTGTATTACCATGGTATCAAATAAGATTCATGGATTGTCAAAGATGAAACTGCTGACATTACAAACATTCCTGGATCAAGAAAAGTTACTAGGACGCGGAGGATCTTCTCTTTAGATATTTCACCTACGACAACCACTAATACACCCATTTATATTACCGCTGTTAAACCTGGTATTGATACTCGAGGAAAGGAAAAAATGACTGAGCCTTCCAGGATGGAGGCGCCCACAAAAGATATTACCATTGAGGATCTATCTACCCAAGAGATGAAGGAGATTCTAAAAATTATCAGAAAAAGTGATTACAATATAGTGGAACAATTGGGGCAAACACCCTCGAAGGATATCCATGTTGTCTTTGTTTCTATGCTCTGAGGCGCTTGCCCAAGCGCTATTAAAATTCCTGAAAAACGCACATGTCCCATAAGAAACTACGGCCGACCAATTTGAAAATTGTGTAGCAAACCTGACTGCTGACAAAAATTTGGGATTTTCGGATGCAGATTTGACCCCGACTGAGAAGAATCACAACAAAGCTCTGCATGTTTTCATCGAGTGTAAAGGCACCACTTTAGTACATGTGTTAGTGGATATTGGGTCCTCCATGAATGTCTTACCAAAAGGTGGTCTGGATAGGTTGGACTGTGAAGGTTTAGTCCTAAAACCTAGTGATGTTATGGTGAGGGCGTTTGACGGATCAAAGAGAATGGTCCATAGAGAGGTTGATCTCCCTATCAAGGTTGGGTCTCAGATCTTTAACTCAACATTCTATGTGATGGATATATTCCTGGCTTATTCTTGCCTGGTTGGACGCCCATGGATACATGGGGCAGGTGCAGTTACCTCAACATTACACCAAAAGCTGAAGTACCCGGTCAAAGAGAAAATTATCACTGTCTTTGGGGAAGAAGAGTTTATGATCAGTCATCTGAATTCATTCTAGTATGTTGAAATGGATGGCGAGTTCATCGAGACCCCTTGTCAAGCATTCAAAGTGGTCTCTCCAATGGTTGTTGTTTCCAAAGCAACTCCTGACACTCCAAAAGCTCCTAAAGATACACCAAGAATGGCTTCTCTCAAAGATGCTCGTGCTGTTGTTGAAGACGGAGGTTGCATCGTTTGGGGACAACTTCCAGATATCCCATACAAGTCAGCCAAATTTGGATTGGGCTTAACTTCCAAAGCTCAAAAAGAGGTTCGACATGCTCGTGCAGAGAAACCACCTCTCCGCATTAGTAACTTTAAAGTTAATGCTCTTAAAGACTCTGACAGTGACGGTGACTGGGACAACTGGATCTACCCAACTACTAATGGAAGACTCAACAACTAGCAGACCAAGGACTTCATTCCAATCTCCTTCAGCCAGGAGTAAATGACATTTCCTGTTTTTATTATTTTGAGAAATTTGTCTGTAATTTCCATTAAAACAATGACTTTAAACCGTGTGCCTTACCCGGGGCACAATGGTCCATTTGTTAAGGGTTTGTTATTTTCATATATCATATGCTCATTTTAATGAAAACATTGGACTATTTTCCATTCAAAATTTTGTGCTCCTTGTCTTTCTTTTATTTTACTACATTTTCAAAATAGCCATGTGACCTTACATGCACGCACACATTTGCAGATCCACATCCACTCCAGATCTCAATGGCAATGATACTTCTATTTCCATCTATGACTTCGAAAAGCCAACCTATCAAGCCAAAGACAAAGATGAAGAAGATTTTGAAATACCTGGGGAACTCTCCATACTCCTGATACAAGAGGAAAAGGCCATTCAACCACACTAAGAACCAGTTGAAGTGGTAAACTTGGGTACCGAGGCAGATATGAAAGAAATCAAGATTGGCACTAACCTAGAAAACGGTGTCAAGAGAAGATTGTTCCAGATGTTGCATGACTATGTTGAGGTGTTCGCTTGGTCATATGAAGACATGCTAGGGCTTGATACTGATATTGAAGTTCATCGTCTACCAATGAAAGAAGGTTGTCCTCCGATCAAGCAAAAGGTTCGTCGCATGCGGCCAGATATGTTTGAGAAAATTAAGGCTAAGTTAATGAAGCAGTTCGATGCGGGTTTCCTGGAAGTAAAGTCATATCCCTAATGGGATGCAAATGTTGTTCCAGTCCTGAAGAAATATGGTAAGGTCTGTATGTGTGTAGACTATAGGGCAAGCCCCAAAGATGATTTTCCACTACCACACATCGATGTATTGGTTTACAATACTGCTCAACATAAGGTGTTCTCCTTTATGGAAGGCTTTTCTGAGTACAACCAGATCAAAATGGCGTCTGAGGACATGGAGAAAACCAATTTTATCACACAGTGGGACACTTTCTATTATAAGGTCATTCCTTTTGGTTTGAAAAATGCAGGGGCAACCTATCAACGAGCTATGGTAGCTCTATTTCATGATACGATTCATCTTGAGATAGAAGTATATGTTGATGACATGATTGCAATATCACAAACTGAGGAAGAACACCTTGATCATTTGCAAAAGCTATTTAAAAGGCTGAAAAATATAAGCTAAGGTTGAATCCCAACAAATGCATCTTTAGGGCGAGGTCTGGAAAACTCTTAGGATTCGTCGTTAGTGGAAAAGGTATTGAGGTCGATCATGCAAAAGTCAAAGCCATACAAAAAATTCCAGCTCCCTGTACTGAGAAGGAGGTCAGAGGTTTCTTAGGTCGACTCAACTACATTTCCCGATTCATCTCTCACTTAACAGCTACTTGTGAGCCAATCTTCAAGTTGTTGAAGAAAGATCAAGTAATCAGATGGAATGACGACTGCCAAACAGCTTTTGACAAAATCAAGGAGTATTTAGAAGAACCTCCAATCCCAATTCCTCCAGTTGAAGGTAGACTTCTGATTATGTGCTTAACCATATTAGAGAATTCAATGGGGTGTGTTTTGGGCCAACATGACGAGTCTGGTCGAAAAGAGCATGCAATATACTACCTTAGCAAAAAGTTTACCAACTGTGAAACAATATATTCACTGCTCGAGAAAGCATGGGCTTCTCACCGACTAATACAATATATGTTGACTCATACTACTCTCTTGATCTCTAAGATAGATCTCATCAAGTACATCTTCGAGAAGCCAGCTCTCTCCGGACGAATAGCCCGATGGCAAATGATCTTGACTGAATAAGACATTCAGTACACTATACAAGAAGCAATCAAAGGAAGCATACTGGCAGATCATTTGGTGCATCAAGCTGTTGATGATTACCAATCCAGGAACTTTGAATTCCCGGACGAGAATATCATGCTGATAACCGAATGTGAAAAGCCTGGACCGTATGAAGGATTTGAACAATGATCCTGATGGACTATGGTTTTTAATGAAGCTTCTAACGCTCTTGGTAACAGAATTGGTGCTATGATCATTTCTCCCTAAGGTTGCCATACACCTTTCACTTCTAGACTTTGCTTCGATCGTACAAACAATATGGTTGAGTATGAAGCATGCATCTTAGGTCTTAAGGGTTCCATCGACCTAAGAATAAAATTCTTAAGTGTATACAGAGATTCAGCCCTAGTGATCAGTCAAGTTAAAGGATAGTTGGATACCAAACATCCAAATCTGATCCCTTACAAAGAACTTGTGCTCACCTTGATCCCTTACTTTGAGGAGGTCACCTTTGAACACATTCCAATGGAAGAAAATCAGTTGGAAGATACCTTAGTAACTATGTCATTTATGTTCACGGTCAATTGGGACAACGAAGCTCCCAAAATTACTATCGAAAGATTTGACAAACCGACGCACTGTTTTGAGATTGACGTTGATGAGGAGAAGCCTTGTTCCATAAGGTGAAAAAGTATCTTGAAGCACAAGAATAACCCGAGGCGGTATCAATCAACAACAAGAAATTCATGCGAAGGTTCTCAGCCAAGTTCTTCCTAAGCAATAGGATTTTATACAAGCGCAACCATGATTTAACTCTGCTCCATTGTGTGGACAAGAAGGAAGCATAGAAACTTATGAAAGACATACATGGAGGTATCTTCAGAACTCATTCCAATGGACACACTATGGCCAAGAATATTCTGAGGACTGGTTACTATTGGTCGACTATAGAAACTGATTGTTACCACCACTCGAGGACTTGTCATAAGTGCCAGATTTATGCTGACAAGATTCACGTGCCTCCAATGCCTTTAAATGTCATGACAACTCCTTGGCCATTTGCAATGTGGGGCATTGACATGATCGGAGAAATCAAGCCCACGACATCTAATGGACATCGTTTCATTCTTGTCACCATTGACTACTTCACCAAATGGGTCGAAACGGCTTCATTTTCCTTAGTTACCAAGAATGTTATAGCCCAATTCATCAAACATAACCTCATCTATCAGTACGACGTCCTTGAAAGGATTATCACTGACAATGGTGCCAACCTTAACAATGCTATGATTACTGAACTCTGCATGCAATTCAAGATCAAGCATCATAATTGTTCTCCATAAAGACCTAAGATGAATGACACAATGGAAGCTGCCAACAAGAACATAAAGAATATTATGCAAAAGATGGTGGTGACCTATAAATACTGGCATGAGATGCTACGATTTTCTCTTCATGGCTATCTTACTTCGGCGCGAACATCAACTGGGGCAACCCCATTCTCTTTAATCTATGGCATGGAAGTTGTCCTGCCTATCGAAGTGCAAATCCATTCTATAAGGATAATGAAAGAAGTAGACTTAGGCGAAGATGAATGGGTTCAGACTAGATTTGATCATTTGAATTTGATTGATTAAAAGAGACTGGGTGCTGTTTGTCATGATCAAATGTATCAAAATCGTATGATCAACAAGAAGATCAAACATCGAGTATACCAGGATGGCGACTTGATAATAAAACGCATCATTCTACCACAAGGAAATCCCAGGGGAAAATGGACTCCCACCTACGAAGGGACATGTGTTGTCAAGAAAGTTTTCTCTGGCGGTGCTATGATGTTAACCACTATGGACGGTGAAGATTTTCCGCACCCTGTGAACGTGGACATAGTCAAAAAATAAGGAAAACGTTAAATTGTGCAATTTAAATGTCCTATGCTATTACAATGCTTTGGGAATGGGGGTACATGTTTGTGAAATGGGGAGGAAATCAATAAAGCCTAATTATCTATTACAAACCATTGTATATGAATAATAATAAAATGCACAAAATGTAAATGTAAAATCAAGCTTCTCAAATGCACTTTTGTTTTGATGAAGACAAACCATGATTGACAAAGAAGGCAAAGATTATTGATCAAGCTAAAAGCATCTGTGGATAAAGTCTTTGGTTCAAGCACTTAGCAAAATTTCAAGGTATAAATGATAATACTTACTTTAAATTTAAGATATAGATGCTCAATGGTCAAAAGAAATATTTTATATTGTCCAAATACTTACTCAAGTTTTTCTAAGCTAAAAATAATTTTTTAGTTGAGTGCAATCGATTTTCATATTAGTGCAATCGATTGCATGCTTCAATTTTTCAAAACATTTGCTATTGTTTCTAAGTGCAATCGATTTGCATGTTTGTATAATCGATTGCACTCAATCAATTTTTTGCTACTGATTTCAAATGTAATCGATTTAAACACTTGTGCAATCGATTGCACACTCAAAATATTTGAATTTCTAGCTATTGAAACCCCGTGCAATTGATTTACACAAAGGGTACAATCGGTTGTATGCTGAACGATTTTGAAAAACAGCAGCTTTACACATGCCTGTTCATAACACCAATTCATGGAAACCTTTCACTCAATCTTGGAAATTGTTCATGATTCATTTACAGAATTTTATCTTGTTTCAAAAGGGTGCTATGAACATATAAATACTCATTTTCAAAATCATTCTATGTACCTCTTCCAATCATTTTTCACTGAATTTTTTAAAAATCAAACTCAAGTTGTTATACATTTTCATACACAAGTTTTCTGCACACTTTCACATATTATTAACCAGAAAACTTTGAGCATTATATATCTTGAGTCATTGTATACTATTATAATTGGAAGAGAAGATCAATTCATTGATTAAATCACTCAAAGTGACCATTGCTACTCAAACCCACTCAAATCAAATATTGCTATATACTTGCTTATTTTTCAGGATTGTTGGAAATAAGTTTAAGTGGTTTTATAAATCTTGCTTTTCCAAGATTGTTGGATACAAGTAAAGTCACTTTGAGAGGATTGTTCTCATTGTTGACATAGTGAAAATCCAAGAGGATTATTCTTGGTTTTGGGTAGTTCTTGTTTAAGTTTGCCACAATAAGAAAATCTCTTTCATGTTGAAAGGGGACCAGAGTACTCTCGGACTGTGAGGGGAACCAGGATATATCGCTTGTGTCTCTTTATTTTTCTGCACTTTACTCTTTCATAAACTCACAATAAACCAGAAAAATAATATCCATCATCACTAAAACCAGAAATTTTTAAAGTACCTAATTCACCCCCCCCCCCCCCACCCTCTTAGGCGCACTTCGTACTTACAGTAAAGATGAAGAAGAAAAAATAAATTGTTTTTGTGTGATTTTTGATGGAAAGGGGTTTTATAATTAACCTCATTAAACTAATTAATTCTAATTACAAAAGAGGGTAATTAATTATTTAATCAAAACCTAAAATCTAAGTTAATTGAAATTAAGAAGAAATTAAAACCTAAGTCTAAATAATTGTTTAGAAAATAATTTCTTAAGGGTTTCATTTGTTTGAAAAAATGAAGTAAATAAAATAAAATAAAAAATATTTGAATTAAAATATTTTAAATCTAATTATTCAAAAAAAATATTTTTTTTGTATTTTTGGTTTAAATAAAATAAGTAGATAAATAAAAAAAATTAAAAGAAATAAAATAAATGGGTTGGGTGTTAAAAAGTAAAACGGGGGTTTTAAAAACAAAATGGAGTGTCAGGCCCAAAGGGGTTTTTTTGTTTAAGTCGGAAAATCAACTAAAAAAATGTAAATGGGCCTGCGCTAAAAAGGAATTTGGAGGGTGTATGAAAGCAAAAAACAAAAAGGCCCAAACAAAAGTCCAGCGCCTGTCATAATTCCATGTGGCTGGTTTCAAAGGATCCATGATGCACATGTGAGCCTGGAGCGTTTGATTTGAATTTATGATGATCATGTGGTGATTGAATGAGGAACACCATGCACTTCTTGTACTTGCCTGCATATAATCTCATAGAAACAAATATGAAAGAAATAAAAGGGTACCACTGGGGCTCGAACCCAGGTCTCTATAGATCAATGCCTTAGCGCGCGCTTCTCTGCCACTGGGGTAGCTGTTTCATTCGGTGATAACACAAGTTGCAATAAACTTAAAATAAACTCATTTCTAAAATATGAAAATGACTTCATCTTCAACCTTGTGCGCGTAGTGATGAACAACACCATGGTCAAATCTGTAACTTCTTCATTTCTCAACCATTTTCAAAAGTGTAAACATGAAAGTTGTTCCATTTTTCACCATGAATTCAACCATATAAATAACTAAAGCTATAAATCAAAGATGAACATGAATTTTGTTTGGTACCAAACTAAACCCTAAAATCTCAGAATTTTCAGTTCTAAAATTCTCATTGCTCAGTCAATCAAAATGAAAACTAAGGACATGGTTAGCTTCAGGGCAATGATATCTACACTTTTTATTCACAAAGTAACCATTAATGATGCTTGTATAAGGAGTTCAAAGTTGAGAAAACTTACCTTAAAAATGGTAATCTTGTTTGGAGTTTGAGCACTTCTGGATGTGTTGTGATGATCTAGATAGCTTCATTGAACTCCTAGGAAGCTATTGCAATGCTTACTTTAAGCTGAGAGTGGTTGGATTCTTCTGGAGAAGTCAAGTTGCACGTGGCTGTTTTTGAGTTTGGAAGATGATGAAGATGAAGTTACATTTATGAAACAGGGGCGGGGACGAGTCGTATATGATGTGCATATGATATTTGAATGATTTAGAAAGGGAACACACAAGGGGATTAGGTGTTTGATGTTTTTTAGCCAGAAGTTATAACAATGGAGGTTCTGTGTAAAATTCTGAGTTTCAGAGTGTTTGAAGGTGTCTCAAGGCTTGTGAATTCGTGTGTTAGCTTGCAAACAACTTCTCTATTTATAGAGGAAAGGTTTGAGGGTTTGAAATGATCAGATTCACAAGATCACATGTTATGGTTTTGAAACTTGATTTTGAAGCAACTTTGACAAAAATTGTTCCAATGCAATGGTACAAGGGCTCATAGGGTAGTTAGGCACTTTAAACATGTTTCTTTTGAGCATACATGTTGAGTGTGATCAGAACAAACAAGTTAGAGGCTCAAGACAAGTTGACTTTGTGATTAAAGTTACTTTTCCAAAATGGAGTGTGAACTTTGTTCCTTATATGGTAAGGTAACTTGGACAATGCTTGAATCACTTGGTCAATGGATCAAAAGTTTTTGTAATCAACTGATTATGGATAGATTTAAAGGTTAAGGGGCTTACAAAGAAAGATTATGCAGCATACTTGAAGATTAGATCATAAGGTTCATTATAAAGTTACCTAAAATTCAAGAATGAATGCTTAACTTCTTCTCTTCGATTATCCTAGCTCAAGCATGATCTCTTCAAGTTCTTGAACATTTTTGAAATCTTGAAACATTGTCTACAACCTTCATGTTGACCACTTTGGAAAAATCAAATTGGAACTAGGTAAAAATTGGCCAAAAATTTAGGACAAAAATCTGCCTAAACTTGCTAAAATGTTCACTAAGTGTTTTGTAAAAATATCACGACTTCATGAGCTTATCTTCAAATCTAAGTATTTTTTGGACATCAACCCTAAGGGAAAATGTTGTATAATTCATCAATATCTACAACTTTCATGTTGCAAGTTTTCCTTGAATCATCTTGCATCTTGGTGAAAATTTGTCATGAAGTATGGAAATTATCAAGGTCAAAAATACTTCGAATTTTTTCTAGGTATTGAGAATCTTGATTTTCTTGACTTTTCTTGACTTTCTTAAGTCTTTATGATCAAGTTTGATATTTTTGAAGGTCTTAATAAATCTTGATCTTTGAAATTCAATGTTGATCAAAAAGTCAAAGTTTGACTTTTTGTGTATCAGTTGACTTTTCATCAGTTGGTCAAATTTTAACTATCAATCCATTGATCTTTAGAAATTATTTGAGACATAAAATTAGGTCAAGATATTTTGTATGAGCCCATGATATCATGCTTTAAGCCATTAGGTAATGTACTTGGTCAAAAGTCATTGATCAGTCATTCTTAATCAAAACCCTAATTTTGACTATTTTGCCCCTTTGATGATTTGAATGCTTTTCTTAAGGAATTGTGATCAACCCTTGATAAATTGTTGAATATGACTTCAAAATGTTTATAATGGCCAAAAATCATAAATTTTGACTGTATGTTGACCACATTTGACTTTTTACCCAATACAACTGATTTTTAGGAATTTTTTTTATTAATAACCATGTATTAAAAAAATATTTCGCAAATAACCGGGTTTCAGAAAAAATTACGCAAATAACCATGTTTCAGATGGCTCCACAAAGGAGGAGCCATCTCAAATGGCGCATGCACCTAGGATTTTGCCCTAGGCGCCATCTCACTTGGCGCCTCCCTTGTCTTTTAGCCAAGTGAGATGGCGCATGCTCCTTAAAAAGGAGAAGAGGCGCCATCTCACTTGGCGCCTAGGGCAAAACTAGGGTTTTTTGCTGTTTTATAAATAATTCGTCCATTTCTTTGAAATTTCTCACACTTTCTCGCACTGTATTTTTATTTTGTACTCCCTTATTTACGTAATGACGTCGCCTATGATTTTTAGCAGAGATGGTTACGTTATATTCTCCGCCACGAAACCTGCGATGAAAATGAAATTCTGGCACATTCACTCCATGGAGCATCTGAAGCGGGAGTTGATGCGGTGGCTAGATGGAGACATCGCCGAGGGGGAAAAAATTCGAAGGATCCAGCGAAAACGAACAACAACCTCGCATGCGACAGGAAGACCTAATGTGTGGTTGGAGGAAGTCAAAACAGACAGTGATGTAATGCTGATGATGCATGGGTCAGATGAAATTGTGTTAACAGTTGTAATTTCCTAGATTGAATATCATTAATCATTGTTGTACGCGAAAACCCTAATGTAATTTCCTATATTGAATTTCTTAAATTGTGTTAACAGTTTTATTAACGGAAAACCCATAATGTTTACAACACAAATATTGAAAAGATTTATTGTATTACAAAATTTATGTGGTCGAGCCAGACGCCCGATTCGGACAGTTTTTGCGATTGTGTCCGACCTGACGGCATAAACCACACTTTCTTTCCAACCTGTCAAGATCGTCCATTTCTGTTGTGATGCGCCTGCTTTTGGGACGACCCTTCTTGTTCCTTCGCATTTGGTCATTGTGCCAAACTATATCACCGTTGTATTCAGGCCAATAGTCCGGTTTTGCCACCAAAGGAAAGTTGTTGTTGTAAACAGTGAGCAACGTTTCAGATTTATAAACGTTTGAGAGCAGTTGAAGCGCGTCTTGATGGGTATGAGCACAAGCGGCAATAACATGAGAGCAAGGCATACGAAAAGCTTGAAACCTGCCACAATCGCACCATTGAGAAGGTAAAATGACCCTGTATTCTTGTCTTGCCAGTCCTTCATTGTGGTCGATTGTCTCTTTCACAATGAAGTTGTGGCTATGGCGGTCAAACCGTGTAACCATGTGAGTGTTGGATTTAGCACTTTCAGCCTTAATGTATTTCATACAGCTTTCACTCCATAGTTGTCCTGATTGCAAGACCGCATACCACATTTCACCTCTTTTGGCAAATAACGCAGCCATCCTAAAATACATGGATCTCACCAAGGCAGTGATGGGGAGGTTTCGTATGCCCTTGAATACCCCATTCATTGATTCAATAAGATTTGTTGTCATATGTCCCCATCTTTGGCCATTGTCGTATGACCTAGTCCACTTTTCGACCGGTAGATTGTCGATCCACGTACCGGCTTCTGGGTTAAACGGATCTCGTTGCGGTAATATTTGAATGTGGGCTGTGTCAGTGCGTATCCCGCATTCATCACCGCTTTCCTCAATGTTTTGTCCTTGACCTCCCTCGAGAAATTCTGGACGATATGCCTGACGCAATAGACATGCGTAGAAGGAGGGTCATGCCAACCATTTGCCGGATTATTATAGGCACTTTCAATGGAGGCATGTCTGTCCGAGATCAAACAGAGATCTGGTTGAGGAGCCACGTGTGTACGAAGATTTTTCAGGAAAAAGCTCCAAGCACCACCGGTCTCCCCCTCGACAAGGGCAAACGCAACGGGGAAAATGTTATTGTTGCCATCTTGTGCAACTGCCATCAAAAGCGTGCCTTTGTACTTCCCATACAACCAAGTCCCGTCAATTTGTAGAATTGGTTTGCATGTTGCAAACCCTGTGATGCATGGTTGAAATGCCCAAAAGACGCGACTGAATATTCCGTTGCCATGTAGTAGACTACCATCTTGGGCGTACGCTGGCAATGTTTCCAGAACATAAACACTACCTGGAGAATATGTCTTGAGTGCATTTAGGTAGCGGGGAAGTTCTCGGTATGACTCCTCCCAGTTTCCGTACACCCTTTCAATCGCCCTAGTCTTTGCTAACCACGCCTTACGGTAAGACGGAGTGTAGTTAAAAACCATGGTGATGTGGGAGATGATTGTTTTCACCTTCAAAGAAGGGTCGTTGCTGACCAGGGGTAGGATTTCTTGACAGATTAGATCATGGTTGAGTTTTCGGTGGTCTTGTGATTGAGTGGAACTTACACAAGTATGGGTAGTCATGGAACCTATGACCCAGCAGTCACCCCTTAGTCTTTATGATGCGGTCAGCTTGAACATACAGTCAGGGCGGACACACTTGATCTTGTACCTTTCCGGGTTTACACGATCCACCTTATAATCAACCGAGTTGAGCATGTGAAATTTTTTGATGGCCCTTATGCATTCCTCTCTGTTATGAAACTTGTCCTTCTCTTTTAAATTTTCATCCGACTGCATATACGGTTGGAAAAACAAGTCCGTAGAAGGTTCATCTTCTCCCATGTTGAAGTTTGTCATGTGCGTAGGTGGTGTGTAGATTTTGTCAGTAGGAATACTTGGGATGCCATCATCGTCAGAATCGTCGTTCACCATTTCATCAAACTCTAACTCGTTATCTTCTTCTTCATCATCAACTGCATCCACCTCATCTTGCTCATTCTCCAAAGGATCAACCTCCTGTGTCACCGGAGGCTCTTGAAACAAAACGTACAACTCAATAGAGTCGTTTCCAGAATAGACATGGCTGGAAATCATGTTCTGGAAATCCTCATCATCTTGAATTTCAACCTTATAAAAAATAACTTGGTTGTTTCCAAAAAAGACTGGACTCTGATAAAATATCTGGGATACCGGGCCTCGTTCAAGTTTGGCCTCCAATCTTTTCTTAAAGTACGAGAAATTTGCTTTCCCGTTTAAGAGAAATCGAACATTGTCGGTGTTTCTAAACAAAAACCCAACTGTGGGACACATGTATGTATCACCGTTGAAATGTGATTTGACAACAAATTGTGGTGAAGAGGCCATTGTGTAGAATTGTTTTAAGGTTTGAAGGTTGGAATGTTTTAGGTTTATTGATTGTATGAAGGCTGGAATGTTTGAAGGTTAGATGACTGATTCGAAGGTTGGAAAATTTTACAGATTATGTGAATGAATGTTATGTTCAACGTAAGGCAAAAAATTTCAATTAAGTAAGTGATGCAACCCCCCAAGGCTGCCAATAATATTACATGCACGGGCTTATGCAGCCACCTAGCCTGCCACCCATCAACTCCAATGGCCTTGCATGCAACAAAGAAAGGAATCCCAAATGCTGTCACGTAGCCTGAGCCAATGTTGTAAGAAGTGACACCTCTTATTCGCCAAATGGGGTGGCGATACCATTCATTTTTGTACTCTTTCGCCAAGTGAGATGGCGCCTCCCTTACTGTCCAATCGTGATACATGCATGGGATTATGCTGCCACCTAGCCTGCCACCTATCCTGGCCCTTTTCTGCACACATAAATGTTTTGTGTAAGACTCCACCCATCAACTCCAATGGCCTTGCATGCAACAAAGAAAGGAATCCCAAAGGCTGTCACGTAGCCTGAGCCAATGCTGTAAGAAGTGACACCTCTTATTCGCCAAATGGGGTGGCGACACCATTCATTTTTGTACTCTTTCGCCAAGTGAGATGGCGCCTCCCTTACTGTCCAATCGTGATACATGCATGGGCTTATGCTGCCACCTAGCCTGCCACCTATCCTGGCCCTATTCTGCACACATAAATGTTTTGTGTAAGACTCCACCCATCAACTCCAATGGCCTTGCATGCAACAAAGAAAGGAATCCCAAATGTTGTCACATAGCCTGAGCCAATGTTGTAAGAAGTGACACCTCTCATTCGCCAAATGGGGTGGCGACACCATTCATTTTTGTACTCTTTCGCCAAGTGAGATGGCGCCTCCCTTACTGTCCAATCGTGATACATGCATGGGCTTATGCTGCCACCTAGCCTGCCACCTATCCTGGCCCTATTCTGCACACATAAATGTTTTGTGTAAGACTCCACCCATCAACTCCAATGGCCTTGCATGCAACAAAGAAAGGAATCTCAAAGGCTGTCACGTAGCCTGAGCCAATGCTGTAAGAAGTGACACCTCTTTTTCGCCAAATGGGGCGGCGACACCATTCATTTTTGTACTCTTTCGCCAAGTGAGATGGCGCCTCCCTTACTGTCCAATCGTGATACATGCATGGGCTTATGCTGCCACCTAGCCTGCCACCTATCCTGGCCCTATTCTGCACACATAAATGTTTTATGTAAGACTCTACCCATCAACTCCAATGGCCTTGCATGCAACAAAGAAAGGAATCCCAAAGGCTGTCACGTAGCCTGAGCCAATGCTGTAAGAAGTGACACCTCTTATTCGCCAAATGGGGTGGCGACACCATTCATTTTTGTACTCTTTCGCCAAGTGAGATGGCGCCTCCCTTACTCTCCAATCGTGATACATGCATGGGCTTATGCTACCACCTAGCCTGCCACCTATCCTGGCCCTATTCTGCACACATAAATGTTTTGTGTAAGACTCCACCCATCAACTCCAATGGCCTTGCATGCAACAAAGAAAGGAATCCCAAAGGCTGTCACGTAGCCTGAGCCATTGTTGTAAGAAGTGACACCTCTTATTCGCCAAATGGGGTGGCGACACCATTCATTTTTGTACTCTTTCGCCAAGTGAGATGACGCCTCCCTTACTGTCCAATCGTGATACATGCATGGGCTTATGCTGCCACCTAGCCTGCCACCTATCCTGGCCCTATTCTGCACACATAAATGTTTTGTGTAAGACTCCACCCATCAACTCCAATGGCCTTGCATGCAACAAAGAAAGGAATCCCAAAGGCTGTCACGTAGCCTGAGCCAATGCTGTAAGAAGTGACACCTCTTATTCGCCAAATGGGGTGGCGACACCATTCATTTTTGTACTCTTTCGCCAAGTGAGATGGCGCCTCCCTTACTGTCCAATCGTGATACATGCATGGGCTTATGCTGCCACCTAGCCTGCCACGGATCCTGGCCCTATTCTGCACACATAAATGTTTTGTGTAAGACTCCACCCATCAACTCCAATGGCCTTGCATGCAACAAAGAAAGGAATCCCAAAGGCTGTCACGTAGCCTGAGCCAATGTTGTAAGAAGTGACACCTCTTATTCGCCAAATGGGGTGGCGACACCATTCATTTTTGTACTCTTTCTCCAAGTGAGATGGCGCCTCCCTTACTGTCCAATCGTGATACATGCATGGGCTTATGCTGCCACCTAGCCTGCCACCTATCCTGGCCCTATTCTGCACACATAAATGTTTTGTGTAAGACTCCACCCATCAACTCCAATGGCCTTGCATGCAACAAAGAAAGGAATCCCAAATGCTGTCACGTAGGCTGAGTAAATCTTGTAAGAAGTGACACCTCTTATTCGCCAAATGGGGTGGCGACACCATTCATTTTTGTACTCTTTCGCCAAGTGAGATGGCGCCTCCCTTACTGTCCAATCGTGATACATGCATGGGCTTATGCTGCCACCTAGCCTGCCACCTATCCTGGCCCTATTCTGCACACATAAATGTTTAGTGTAAGACTCCACCCATCAACTCCAATGGCCTTGCATGCAACAAAGAAAGGAATCCCAAAGGCTGTCACGTAGCCTGAGCCAATGCTGTAAGAAGTGACACCTCTTATTCGCCAAATGGGGTGGCGACACCATTCATTTTTGTACTCTTTCGCCAAGTGAGATGGCGCCTCCCTTACTGTCCAATCGTGATACATGCATGGGCTTATGCTGCCACCTAGCCTGCCACCTATCCTTGCCCTATTCTGCACACATAAATGTTTTGTGTAAGACTCCACCCATCAACTTCAATGGCCTTACATGCAACAAATAAAGGAATCCCAAAGGCTGTCACGTAGCCTGAGCCAATGCTGTAAGAAGTGACACCTCTTATTCGCCAAATGGGGTGGCGACACCATTCATTTTTGTACTCTTTCGCCAAGTGAGATGGCGCCTCCCTTACTCTCCAATCGTGATACATGCATGGGCTTATGCTACCACCTAGCCTGCCACCTATCCTGGCCCTATTCTGCACACATAAATGTTTTGTGTAAGACTCCACCCATCAACTCCAATGGCCTTGCATGCAACAAAGAAAGGAATCCCAAAGGGTGTCACGTAGCCTGAGCCATTGTTGTAAGAAGTGACACCTCTTATTCGCCAAATGGGGTGGCGACACCATTCATTTTTGTACTCTTTCGCCAAGTGAGATGGCGCCTCCCTTACTGTCCAATCGTGATACATGCATGGGCTTATGCTGCCACCTAGCCTGCCACCTATCCTGGCCCTATTCTGCACACATAAATGTTTTGTGTAAGACTCCACCCATCAACTCCAATGGCCTTGCATGCAACAAAGAAAGGAATCTCAAATGCTGTCACGTAGCCTGAGCCAATGTTGTAAGAAGTGACACCTCTTATTCGCCAAACGGGGTGGCGACACCATTCATTTTTGTACTCTTTCGCCAAGTGAGATGGCGCCTCCCTTACTGTCCAATCGTGATACATGCGTGGGCTTATGCTGCCACCTAGCCTGCCACCTATCCTGGCCCTATTCTGCACACATAAATGTTTTGTGTAAGACTCCACCCATCAACTCGAATGGCCTTGCATGCAACAAAGAAAGGAATCCCAAAGGCTGTCACGTAGCCTGAGCCAATGCTGTAAGAAGTGACACCTCTTATTCGCAAATGGGGTGGCGACACCATTCATTTTTGTACTCTTTCGCCAAGTGAGATGGCGCCTCCCTTACTGTCCAATCGTGATACATGCATGGGCTTATGCTGCCACCTAGCCTGCCACCTATCTTGGCCCTATTCTGCACACATAAATGTTTTGTGTAAGACTCCACCCATCAACTCCAATGGCCTTGCATGCAACAAAGAAAGGAATCCCAAAGGCTGTCACGTAGCCTGAGCCAATGCTGTAAGAAGTGACACCTCTTATTCGCCAAATGGGGTGGCGACACCATTCATTTTTGTACTCTTTCGCCAAGTGAGATGGCGCCTCCCTTACTGTCCAATCGTGATACATGCATGGGCTTATGCTGCCACCTAGCCTGCCACCTATCCTGGCCCTATTCTGCACACATAAATGTTTTGTGTAAGACTCCACCCATCAACTCCAATGGCCTTGCATGCAACAAAGAAAGGAATCCCAAAGGATGTCACGTAGCCTGAGCCAATGCTGTAAGAAGTGACACCTCTTATTCGCCAAATGGGGTGGCGACACCATTCATTTTTGTACTCTTTCGCCAAGTGAGATGGCGTCTCCCTTACTGTCCAATTGTGATACATGCATGGGCTTATGCTGCCACCTAGCCTGCCACCTATCCTGGCCCTATTCTGCACACATAAATGTTTTGTGTAAGACTCCACCCATCAACTCCAATGGCCTTGCATGCAACAAAGAAAGGAATCCCAAAGGCTGTCACGTAGCCTGAGCCAATGCTGTAAGAAGTGACACCTCTTATTCGCCAAATGGGGTGGCGACACCATTCATTTTTGTACTCTTTCGCCAAGTGAGATGGCGCCTCCCTTACTGTCCAATCGTGATACATGCATGGGCTTATGCTGCCACCTATCCTGGCCCTATTCTGCACACATAAATGTTTTGTGTAAGACTCCACCCATCAACTCCAATGGCCTTGCATGCAACAAAGAAAGGAATCCCAAAGGCTGTCACGTAGCCTGAGCCAATGCTGTAAGAAGTGACACCTCTTATTCGCCAAATGGGGTGGCGACACCATTCATTTTTGTACTCTTTCGCCAAGTGAGATGGCGCCTCCCTTACTGTCCAATCGTGATACATGCATGGGCTTATGCTGCCACCTAGCCTGCCACCTATCATGACCCTATTCTGCAAACATAAATGTTTTGTGTAAGACTCCACCCATCAACTCCAATGGCCTTGCATGCAACAAAGAAAGGAATCCCAAAGGCTGTCACGTAGCCTGAGCCAATGCTGTAAGAAGTGACACCTCTTATTCGCCAAATGGGGTGGCGACACCATTCATTTTTGTACTCTTTCGCCAAGTGAGATGGCACCTCCCTTACTGTCCAATCGTGATACATGCATGGGCTTATGCTGCCACCTAGCCTGCCACCTATCCTGGCCCTATTCTGCACACATAAATGTTTTGTGTAAGACTCCACCCATCAACTACAATGGCCTTGCATGCAACCAAGAAAGGAATCCCAAAGGCTGTCACGTAGCCTGAGCCAATGCTGTAAGAAGTGACACCTCTTATTCGCCAAATGGTGTGGCGACACCATTCATTTTTGTACTCTTTCGCCAAGTGAGATGGCGCCTCCCTTACTGTCCAATCGTGATACATGCATGGGCTTATGCTGCCACCTAGCCTGCCACCTATCCTGGCCCTATTCTGCACACATAAATGTTTTGTGTAAGACTCCACCCATCAACTCCAATGGCCTTGCATGCAACAAAGAAAGGAATCCCAAATGCTGTCACGTAGCCTGAGCCAATGCTGTAAGAAGTGACACCTCTTATTCGCCAAATGAGGTGGCGACACCATTCATTTTTGTACTCTTTCGCCAAGTGAGATGGCGCCTCCCTTATTGTCCAATCGTGATACATGCATGGGCTGCCACCTAGCCTGCAAGAGTGACACCTTACATTTTTTGTAAATGCATGCATGCATATGTGTAACACCCTAAGCATGCAAATGTGACACATCGCAGGCATGCAACCACTACATCAAACTTATTTGCCTATAAATACATACCTTATGAAACATCTCTCACACCCACACAACTCTCACTCTCTGCTACGAAATATTTCTTAAGTCTATGATACTCTCTATTTCTTCCTAAGTCTTTTATACTCTCAAGCATTCTGAACAATGGCTCTTCTAACAATGGGAGATACTCACAGAGGCACAAGGGAAAACATTGCTGCATTTGTAAGTCTCTTCTTTGATTATACATTTTTCATACTTCAAATAACGTGTTGTTCATCTTAATTAATCTTACACTTGTTTAATTATGATCTCAGGATACACAAAGATTCAGAATCCGTTCGCACAAATACCTGGCTCCCGACCCATTTATCGTCCCTTATCTGGAATATACAGGTTTTGGACATGTGATAAAGATCTCCAACTGCACCATTGACTCAAAATTCATTCTTGCAATGTAGGAGAGGTGGAGACCGGAGACCCATACATTTCACCTACCCAATAGGTGAATGTACCATCACTCTCGAAGATGTGTACATGCTACTGGGCCTCCCTATCGACGGTAAGGCGGTGAACGGGTCGGTTCAACAACCCAACTCACAGTGTGAAGAACTGTTGGGTAGGGACATGGTAGAAGGTGGTGGAGCAAGAGGGCAGGGAATACTACTCACTGACCTGAAATGGCATTATGCAAGTATGGAATTAAATGAAAATTCCTCAGAGAATGACCGAGTAGTAAAAGCCAGAACGTATATTATGATACTTTTTGGTACATTTTTATTTCCCGAAAGTACGAGAAATAGTGTAAATTTCATGTACTTACATTTACTAACAAATTTTGAAAAAACTAGAAAAATATAGTTGGGGTTCTGCAGTATTAGCCCACCTGTACAGTTCCTTGTGCAAAAACGCAGTCAAGGAAAAATGTACATTTTATGGATGCGCATTTTTACTACAAGCCTGGGGTTGGTGGAGGATGGAGTCCTTAAACCCCATCAACAACAACACTTTTGGTTTCCCGTACGCAACAAAGTAAGTCATTAAGTTATAGCATTTATAACTATTCTGCTCTTTCCAAAATATATGCTAAAAATAACATGTTTCTCATTTCCTTTAGGTACTGCGTGAGGGGTATGGATTACGGCAAGAATCCCAGATTCAATGTCGCACTCTACCGGAATCTGTTGGATCACTTAGGCCCAGATGACGTACGTCGTAGCTTTTAACTTTTGTTCATTTTAATTATTTATACATTACTTTTGTGCTTACCTGATTTAAATTTTATCGCAGTTCGTCTGGAGACCATATTTGGGTTTGGGCCATTCTCCAAACCCAGAGGATGCAGCAACTTGGACTGCAAAGACTGCACTCATTCGGTTCAACATTGTGGAGATGCACCACATCGACCGTGTGAAGATGCAGTTCGGAATGCATCAAGAGATACCAAGTGATCCAACAGATTTGTCCCCCTGGCATCTAAAAAGGGTCGACGCCCAGTGGGGTCTTACCAACTGGAAAGACTTTGCTCCAGAATGGTGTAAAATGTGGAAAAGGCATCACCGCTACATCTTGCAATCCCCGGTTTTCCTTACTCAAGGTAACATGTGACACACTGATCAATATATGTCGTGGTACAGGTCGGTTAGTAACCCAGATATGCACGTGTCTCATCCGAGGTACTTGGTTGACCCACGCACACAATGGGAACAACCCTCGATTCCCCATCAACAAACCCAAAATCCATCAACCTCAAACCAACCCCCAAGAAGAAACAGACCAACAAACACACAACCACATTCCCCACCACAACACAACTACAATCAAATGTCGTACTACCAACCACAATCACCGCCAAACTACCAATACCCGGATATGCCTCAAACCCAACCACAATACCAACCCCAATACCAGCACACCCACATACCCCAGACACAATTTCAGTCTTCCACATATCCCAATATGGCGCCCTCAACATCCAGCCTTAGCCATGATATAGGAATGTCAGAAGATTATGACCAAGCCGACCAAACCTACCATCAACCACCATATCACCAAACAACCCAACATCCACAATACCAAACACCCCAAGATCCATTTCCTTTCTACCCCCCATACTCAGACGACCAATGCTACCGACCAACCATGGAACCCCACCCACCGCCAACACGACCAAACTTTGAGGGTATGGGTAACCGACTGTACCAGAGCGGATCTTCGAGATATGGAGATCTTACTGATTTTATGGATTCGGATCGCATTGACTTCGCTGGGCCATCGACCTTGCCGCAGTAGGAAACGAGACGGCACCCAGCAAGAGAAAGGCGAGGACGGGGATGCGGAACTGGGGGTCATTACCGGGTTCCTGGGGATCACTGATGTATCTTTTTTTTCCCAGTATTTTTTGTATCCATTTTTTTACTGTTCTTTTAATGTAAAACAGTTGAATGTAATTATTTTTTTTAAATAAAAAATCCATTTTGTTGATCTCTGTCTAATAGGCAACGCGCAGGAAAGAAAATAAAAAAAAAAATTTTTTTGCCCTAATTTTGTACATAGCGCCATCTCACTTGGCTTAGGGCATGCCCTAAGCACTTAGGCGCCAAGTGAGATGGCGCCTCCCTTAAAAAAAGAGGTGCATGCGCCAATTGAGATGGCTCCTCCTTTGTGGAGCCATCTCAAACATGGTTATTTGCGTAATTTTTTCTGAAACCCGGTTATTTACGAAATATTATTTTAATACTTGGTTATTAATAAAAAAAATTCGATTTTTAGTCATCTGAGCAATTGACTGAGCAAATTTGTGGTGCAAGACTTGAAACTTGGTATGAGCATTCTTGAAGACCTATAATGAACCATGAAAGTCACTTGAGGTATTAAAAAACCAACTTTCCTTGTGAAAACCAAAACCCTAATTTATGGTCTCAGTGCTTAGGAGGTGAGCTTGTCTGATCAACTATTGAGCATCCTTGAGCATTTGAGATCTTTTGTGGGATTGTCTTGAAAAAAATGGGAGGGTAAATTTTGGGGTACTACAATAACCTAGATAATAAAAATGATGAAAGTCATGAAGAAAATGATGGTCTTCCATTGAAGTGAAGAACCTCCAAGTATCATCCAATCGACAATATTATTGGTGATATCACCAAAGGGGTAACGACTCGTTCTAAAATAAGTAATTTTTGTTATCACCATGCATATGTATCACAAGTCGAGCCTAAAAACGCTAAGGATGCCTTACTTGATGAGCATTGTATTATGACCATGCAAGAAGAATTAAATCAATTTTAAAGAAATGACGTTTGGGACATTATTCCCCGTCCATAAAATCATCAAATTATAGGCACTTGATGGGTATTTAGGAATAAGCTTGATGAACATGGTGTGATAACAAGAAATAAGGAATGTCTTGTGGCTCAAGGGTATAACCAAAAGGAAACAATTGACTATGAGGATACTTATTCTCCCATTTCTCGACTCGAGGCTACACTCCTTTTATTAGCATTCACATGTTCTAAAAATTTCAAAATATATCAAATGGACGTAAAAAGTGCATTATTTAACAGATACATAAGTGAAGAGGTATATGTTGCTCAACCCCCGCTTTTGAAAATTATGAGTTTCCTAATCATGTGTTCAATTTAAAGCGTGCATTTTATGGTCTTAAACAAGCCCCTATGGTATGGTATGATCGACTAGGTAATTTTTTGCTTGAACAAGGCTACTCTAGGGGAAATGTTAACACCGCACTCTTTATTAGACATCAAGGAAATAATATTTTACTTGTTAAAATTTATGTTGATGATATTTGTCTTATCCCAACATTTTCCCTCCCATTTTCTTCAAGATATCTCCTTATGCTCCTAGGGTTTCTCAATTGCTCAAGGCTACTCAAGGTTTGATCAGACAAATTCTCCTCCTAGGCAGTTGACCTATAAATAGGGTTTCACTTTTATCAAGAAAATTTGAGCTTATAATACCTCAATTAGATTTCATGGTTCCTCATATGTCTCAAGAAATGCTCATGCCAAATTTCAAGCCTTGTATCACAAGTTTGCTCAGTCAATTGCTTAGATGACTAAAAACCAACTGTATTGGGTAAAAAGTCAACGTTGGTCAACATACAGTCAAACTTCAAGATTTTTGGTAAATATCAAGATTTTGAAGTCATATTCATCATTTGATCAAGGGTTGATCATGATTCATCAAGAAAACTCAAGATTTACCAAAAGTCAAAAGTTACCAAATTAGGGTTTTCTTAAGGAGAAGTCGACTGAACTTTGACCAAGCATAAATTTCACATGCTTCATAAGATTCCTCTCAACCAAAGCTCATTTTGAAGGAAATAAAATTCTCTACAACTTTGTCTCTCTAAGATCAAGTCCAAAAAATGCTTCATTTGAGAGATTGGGCCAAAACATTATAGGTCATTTCAAAAGTTAACAAAAAGACACTTTTTGTCAAAGCAATTTACATCTAGATAATATCTTTGAATGAAAAAATGATCAACATAGAGATTGTAGGAGATATCTTGAGCTTTCCAAAAAGTCTAAGATCACCTTCATATGATAAAAATTGAGAGAGTCATGAGTGGTGCAAGTTAGGGAATTTTGAGAAAATGAATGAAACCCAAATTGATCAAACTTGAATTTTTTGGCTAGTGGGTTTATGTTTCAAGGTCCAAACATGTTTTAGACTTCATAGTGAACCTCTGAATCCATTTATACACGCCTTTGATTTTTATTCCATTTATTTTATATTTTATTTATTTAAATTCAAAATTAAATTAAATAAAATCAAGGCATTCATACAAGGGTCCAAGCCCACTTTATTGACCTAATTTCCTCCCACAAATGTCATCATTCAAACCATAAGAGAAGAATGAAAAAAACATTGCAAGAGACCATATTCGAAAACTTCAAAAGTTATCCAAAACTTGGGAAAACTCCAAACCCTACTTGCAGCCTTCCTCGAGGCCAAATACCTGTTCCAATCAATTCCAGAAGTATTATAGGGTAAGTGGGGATTGTTTGTGATGATCCAAAGAGCATGAAACAAGCATACATGCCTCGCCATTTTCTTGATTTGCATGAAATTCATATTTTTATTTTCTTTATGTTTTGATGCATACTAACACCACTAATATGCTTTTGAGATGTCAATATGCAGGATAAACCCGTCGTATGAGTCCCATAATAACCGGACAAGGGTTTGCCATGTTTACACCATTTTAGGTTATCTTCTTCGTATCTCTTTGTACAAGGAGAATCGGCTAAAACTAAGGGCACCATTGATTTTGCAGGGTCCAAATTATAGGGGTAGGGTACCTTTGAACCACTAATGTTGCTTATTTTTACAGGAACACAAAACTCAGTCGCCAGAGAAGACGACCGGAGCTAGGGCTCCGGCGCTTCTCCGACCCGGGAAATTTGATTTATTATATATTTAATTGTTTTCACTGATATACCAGATGAAATAGCCACCCTAGTGGAAAGCACGTACATGATAAGGCATTAGACTACCAGGGTGTGGGTTTGATCCCTTCCTTTTGATGTTTTTTTTCTTCATATTTTCCAATCTTTTACAGGTTTAATACATTTTATGTAATAGCCATTCTACTAACATCAATCAACGCTTGGCTTGGTGGCAAGCCATGATGTTGTGAAGGCAAAAGGCATGGGTTAAACACCCACCCTGGCACTTTCCTTTTATTTTTTAATTTCTAACCTTTGGTTTTCATGGATTTTTTCTTCCCCTGTTATTTCTTGGCTAACCCTAATTTAATTTTCACTAAACCATTAAAAATAAACCTTTTTTAAAACCCTAATTAATTAGGTTTTAGTTTTTTTAATTGATTTTTTTAAATTAACCTTTATTTTATTAATTAAAATTAATTAGATTTTTAGGTTTATTTAATTAATTATCATAAATAAGCTTTTTCATAAAAAATCACCAAAAAACATTTTCTTTTCTATTTTCATCTTATTTTTATTTTCCCAGATAAAGTGTATAGGGCATTCAATAGTGTAGTTTTATTCTTTTTTCCGCATTCTTTTTCACTATTATGTAATTGCTCTGGGATGTAATAGTTGTAGGTTTTATTTCCCGCACCTCTATTATGTAACTGCCCTAAAGCTTTGTAATGGTTTTAGGTTTACATTTTTGACTTTATCTCCCGCTACTATATTTACTATATTACTGTTAGTAATTAGGGTTTGTATGGCAAGATAAAACCAAACACTAGAAAACCTAATTTCAAAGATAAATAACTGAAAACAATACACTCTGCACACTTACAACTCTAGGGTAGCCTCTCTTCGTTTCCTTTCGGAATAACGGTCATGTGCCTCAAAAGTGGGGATGCTTTAGAAAAAGACCCTCGATACAAAATATCTTAGTCCCTCGATAACCCTTCGACATTGCCTTTCAAAAAACGATCTAGTCCCTTACGAGACTGCTAAAGCATCCTTACAAGTTGCCTTTGATGACTGTACAATGACCCTTCGCCCGTCCCTTCACATCCAAAAGATAGGGCTACCTACCAACTAATGGTACAGATAGCAGTATCTCTAAAGGAGGAGAAAAATAACAAGAACGACCTTGAGTGGGTAGGATACTTTTAATCGCTTGCTCACAAATTTTTCTCACAAATAGTTTTCACACATCATTTTAAAAACTAATATTTTCAAAACATTTGTACGCATTCTTGAGTGCTGATAAAAGGATCATTATAAAGCTGGCATATTCAAAATATTTTCAAACACTTACTAAAAAAGAAAATTTTCAAAATGAGCTAAGCGATTAACAGCCTGTAGATAACTATAGATGAAAAGGGTGCTAACACCTTCCCTTTTCATAACCTACCCCCCCGAACTCAAAGTCTTCAAGGTCTTTCCTAATCTTTTCACCCTTTCCTTATTGGATAAAAGAAGAGTCAATGGCAACTCCTTCTATCCGTAACATTTGCGATAAAACACAAAATAAATCAGTTCTCCCACCGTATTCAAGAACTGGCTACTCTGTTGGGGACAGTTAAAAAGAGGGGTTTCCTTAGAGTCTTAACTCACTTTTATTTGCTTTAAATTGTTTGCATTCCTTGTTATTATAAGGGTTGTTTGGGCTTAATTTATTGAGAAGATCCTACACCAGGATCTAGGGTACCCTAGGTAAGTAGTAATAGATCATGG